>JAFBJS010006127.1:163919-265717 GCA_016785265.1 Paraplagusia blochii
AGAACTGACCAATAGAATGGCTAGGATTCCATCATCAATAATGCAACTATATTTGATTAGGGAATATTTTCTCAGTGAAGACAACAACAATAAACTCAAAATGATATCATTGATACAAGATACTAACCTTTTATACTGGTCTGGCAGCAGAAAGTTACAGGCTTGGTGCTTATACACAGGTAATTTGGGTAGGAAGATTTTATAGGTAGGAAAATATTTCACCAAAAACACCGGGAATTTCATTTTATTAAGGGGTATTTATCTGCCACAACTTAAAGACCGGTACATGAAAATTGTACGAGACATTTAACTGGTCCGTTGTGCAAAAAAAAAAGTGGAATACTGACTTAGTTAGTCCATACTGAACGCGCTTTGTCCTGTTTCCATTCTCTCCTGTTCCAGCCTGGCAGTGATGGAGTGGGAGGTCTTTGTCTCATCGGTTGCGGGTACAATGCTTACCCGGCAGGATCCCAGTACGCTGAGTACCCGCAGATGGATGACAAGCAAGAAGACCGACAAAAGCGCAAATACAGATACATAATCCACGCAGAACAAAATGCCCTCACCTTCAGGTTTGACCGCAGAGAAGAAAGCAATGAACAAAATAAAAGATCAGATTTTTAAGTGTTGTTTTTCTTGCTCGCAGGGCCCGAGATATCAGGGTTGGGGAGCCCACCATGTTGTTCGTAACCAAATGTCCATGTGATGAATGTATTCCTCTGATCAGAGGAGCGGGCATCACACACATTTACACCACTGACCAGGACCAGGACAAAGACAAGGGAGACATTTCCTACCTGAGGTTCAGCAGTCTGAAAGGAATCAGGAACTTGACGGTAAATCAAGTATTTTTACTGCAAAAACTTTGTGCTTTTGTTAAGGATTTTTTCCATTAAAATCAACGTTCTTTTCATTTGTATTCTATTTCGATGAAGATTCTCAGTCATTTTTTTGTTAAAAATGAAGTATTTTAGAAAACATTTCACCTCTCATTCCAGAGAGGTTCTAACTACTGGAGGACTGTACTTATGTATAATTAGCTTTAAAAAAAAAAAGTATTTTTATAACTGTTTTGATCATTTCATTTCATATATTTTAGAAGGAAAAGTAGAACCAACATTTTTCAAGAATAATAACAAATGCTATTTTTAAATAAAGAGCAATAGGTGATTTTTTTTGACTGATAATTTTATCAAATTTTATACAAAACCCTCTATATTTTTTTCTTCATCTTTAAACTGAAGGCTTGAAATGATCCTATTAATAGTCAGCCTAGCGGTTAAGAACGCGGACTTTGGTCCGCAAGGCTTCAGGTTTGAATCCACCAGCTGTCAGGTTTCCTCCGATCACAGCGCCATCCAGACCCACATAACTTACGGAGCAGTGTGTGTTTTATTTTGAAAAATTAGTGAGTCAAATTCCAAAGCTCCCTCACACTCTCGCCTGTTTCTGTCTCCACAGTGGCAGAGAATCCCTTCACTCTGCTCAGCGTCTTCTCCCCATGCTGCCAGTAGGTGTCGTCCTTTTACCCAGACTAGATTCTCAGATTCTTCTACATGAGATCAATCTGTATTAAGTGATGTTTTTGTTATTATCCTTTTTTTCAGATGGTTTCGTTGGGAAGCACAGACTGACAACTGAGAACGAGAACCACAGCAACAAGAAGCAGTGCGTTGCCAGATCTGCCAGCTGAATATCAGCCCTTCAGCTGATAGTCGTTCAGTCGTTCAGTCCGTCGTTCAATCAATCAGCCACGTTGCATTTTTGTGAGGCACTTTATTGATAAAATATATAAAACTGGTATAATAGTGAATTGGAAATGTGAGGCTGCTGGGAGATTGTAAATTAGAGAGATTTTTATTTATGGCTTGAAGATGTTTTAACAGTGGATGATAGGTGTAAAGGCAGGTACAAGTATTTGTATATTTTTTAGTCTTATTACTGTGTTATTTTATTGCTTCCTGATTTTAAAAGGTTTCTCACAAAACCATCTGAGATATAAATATATAAAAAAAACATTTTTAGTTGAGTTCCCAGCATAGGTAACTCTAATATAACACGTTTTACAGTAGAGAACTGTGAGTTCTGCTGTCCCGGTAAAGGAAAAAAAACTTTGTCAAACTGCGATGGTACCATAACAAAGAGACAACTGGACAACTGGTTTCTAGAGGGTGTCCAAGTTGGTGCAGTCGTCTTTTTGATGCACCAAGAATAATGTGAACGGAGTGATTACTCTGAAGCGTCAACATCTCTGCCTCTGTGAATCAAATAAGCTTAAAGTGGGGTCGTTGACATTGTCCAAATGTCCAACATCTAGGCCATAGCTGCTCAATTATTTCCAATCCCTATGTCAACTCATATACTGTAGAATATTCAGTCGTTTGGACACTTTACAGTAGCGTTCCGCAATGGAAATATTTCACTTTCCCTTTTTGGTTTTGTTAGCTTTTTAGTTAGTTTAGTTACATTTTTTGGGTTAGGGTGTAACTGCTGATAACAGCTCTCAATCATACTAGTAATGGTCAATAACATCAATTAGCCAATATTCTTGTACATCTCTAGTTAAATGAACCACAGCAGTCACATTAATATATTTCTACATGGAAAATAATGCAAGTGTTTAGTGTGTTGAATGAGGCGACTTGACCCTGACCATGTTTACCTCACAGCTTTTTTAAAGGGTGTTTTGTTGTTTTATTTTTATGAGAGTTGTGTGTAAAAGCACTAACAGGTTATGTGTTTTCTTAGGACAAACTCAAGTTAATCAATAAATCATATCCAAGAACCAAGATTTGGATTTTATTCAATTCAGGATAAATTCAATACATGTGTTGGACATGCATTGAACTTTGGGATATGTTTTTAATGTGTACTTTAAAACTCAATTTTTGTCAGACACATTTCTCATTCATCCAGTTGTGTTGTCAGCAACTGGACTTTTTATTGGAGTTGAAAGATATTTCATTTCATTTCATTCATCAGAGGCTGCAAATAAGTTTAAGGGCAAAACTTTTTTGTATTTTGTGGTATTTCTGGGAATTTTTAATGTTTTTTTTTATTGAAAGTAAGAATATAGTCTTGTTATTTTTAGTAAACACAAATCTGGACTTTTTTGGCTAATAATATTCACTTTGCAGCATCATTTGGTTGCATCTTAAGGTGTGGTAGTAATTTTATTATTCACTATTTTTTTCATAATGGCAAAACTTCAGGCTTAACTATTTTTTACAACATATTGACACATTCAATCTTTTCAATCTTTCAGCACATACTATCCCTTCAGTGGCATATTTGGGGGACTTATTCACTGTTAAACATTTTTCACAATGACCAGGCTATTGCCTTGCTTGACTTTGGTGATATTTTGCATTCTGGGGCATTTTGTGTACTTTATTATTTTGTTTCACCACTTTTTCACAATGGTGAAGCTGTAAAGATACCAAAAATGACTCCAAAATATTTGGAGTTTATGACTCCAAACATGTTGTCAGGATGCTGACACAGGATGCTGCGTGCTAAATTACAATAATTTTGTGTAAATATATATATACACACACACACACTCCAGAAACACAAGTGGATATTATTTTTACATTTCAGATTTATTATGAAAATGAAAAATGGTAGAAGCGTTTTAACCTCAATGATTGATCCTATACATGAAGTTTTCATTGCTACATTTAGCCACCATCACCACTAATCATCTTGAAGTCAGTACAACACTTCAGTTTCTTTCTATAATTTGTTGCAAACGCTTTTGCTTAAATGTTCTCATCTTAAAACAGTGCAACTCATATATATATATATATATATATATATAGCTTGTCGAAAAAGGTTCACGGCTTAATCACAGCAAAATATGTTCAGCGTAGAGCATATTCCCATCCACACAATTAAGCTCCCCCGAGAAAAAGTTGAAAACACAAGAGAAACTAAAGAAACAAGGAAAATTAGCACCAAAGCAAAAAAGGCACCTCTTGTTTTCTAACATCCAACAGAAAGGAATGAAAAATACAGACGAAGAAAAATCAATCTCTGTACACAAAATGAAATATACATACTGATTACAAGAAGCAGTCAGGAAAAAAAAAAAATCAACAAAGGTACCCCAATCATCCGATTTTTCATCATTTAAAAAGTGCTTTTAACAAAACAGGTGGACGCAGCTGTTCTGTTCCGACTAGTTACGATTCAATACTTAACATTTAACCCCTTTATTGTACATTACCAGCGTTCTGAACATGTTCTAAAGTGAGACTGAGGTGCAAAACAAAACTGAATTATGGTTTCACAAAGAGAGGAGAAATTTCACAGAAAAAAAACATGTTATATTTCAGATATTATTGAAAAGGATATACTCAAAAACATGTCTCGCCAGACAGTTTTTTTTTTCTTAACTCTACAAAGACATTTTAACTGTGGCTGACTAGTTATTAGTTAAACCAGGTTCGTCTAATCTCTGCAATTAGTACCAGAAATAACTATATAATCGATTGGGTAAACAGTACCTAAAAGCTATTTTTTACTTTTAAAACAGCAACTCATCAGGTTATCTAGCACTTTTGGAAGACTTGACTGATAGAATTCATCAACCTGGGTTGCGTTGGACAAAGTGAACAATTCCAGAAAAGATTATACAGTATAGCATGATTATTTTGGCACTGAAAGACTGAGATTTTGTTTCCCACTAGCGGTAGGAGTGTGAATGACACCAAAACTGATCAAATTTAAGATATGTATTTCTGATTTATCGCTACATATTTGGAATACAAACAATGAAAATCTCCAGCACAGATTGTGACACTACACGCTGCAGGTGGAAAACAAGAAAAAAAAAAAGAATGGTATAAATAATTGATCACAAAAACTTTTTTTACATTTTAAACAGAACAGAGAAGAAGACACTCAACAATTCTTGGTAATTTCAAATAAAAAATAGAATAAGCGGTGTTGATATTGGATTTTTTTTTTGTCTTGCTTTCTATTATTAAAAGATGGGAGTTCTCTACGAAGCTGTTTTCTTGAGATCTCTGATCTGTTTGATTAGGTACGTCTTCTCATCATTGAACTGCTCGTCATCTGAACGATCCTTTTGGAAGTTACTCAAAAAGTCGATTAGTTTGGTCTGGTTTTTAAGCAGAATGTCAATGATCGGCTGCGTCTTGTTGGGATTGGCAACAAACACCTGAAAGGAAAAAAAAACATTTGTGTTGTAACATTTTAAAACCTTGACAAAAACTGCAAATGTTGAGAAATGCATTGAACTTTAAAACTGATCTGTTACGTCTTTTACCTTAAAGACATGAAAAGCTTCAAACTGGATGTTAGCACTCTTGTCTTTGAGCAAATTCATCATCAGCTTGAGATTCTCAGGCTTGCTTATGTAGGTCGTCATCACTTTGAAGTTGTGTCTGTCCAGGAGGAGTTCTCCGAGAAGCTGGAAGTGGAAGTGAGACACAGACATATCTGACTATTAGCTGATAGATTGGACACGAGCAAACTTTGAGTCACGGGCCTAAAATGTAGAACCTAAAATTTGACAGGGTCACGAACAGATACGAACTAAAACAAATAACCTCTAAAAGTCATATTTCACTCCACCTATTGGGGAAATGAGAGCATTGCAAGAAAAAAAGGCAGAGAAAAACTATAATGATAGTAGTAATATATACTTGCAAGGTAATGGTACACAAATTCACATTTTCTTTGTTTACTGGACACTAAGAAGACACTCTTGTTATTTAGACAGACAGAAAGACAGAAAGACAGACAGATGGGATAGGAAAGTATGTTTATGTTTAAACTAGCTCAAATCAAAGTTTCCCCGTAATACTGAAAAGCCAAGCCTTCAGTATACTGTAAATACACAGAATACTTTAAATACACGTGTAGTTTCAAAATGTAAATACAAACAAATTAAGTGAATTCACTTGAGTACAGCCCTGAACCGAACCAAACCTCCATAAGGATCGAGTCCCTGGACGGTTAAAAAAAAATCTGGTTTGCCGGATTAAAAAAAAACAAATGGGCCGTGTCCAAACCCAGGCCTTCGTTTGTCCACGTCTGTCATAGGTGATGTAGACGGAACGAACAGAAAATATGAAAAACACAAAATAGAAAGAGGAAACATCGTGACTATTTGAGTTAATATACTCTCTTTACGTAGTTACATGATTAACTAGCTTTCTCCACCATATTTAAACAAACTAACTTTTGTATTTTAACATTTTAACAAAAATTAAAAAATATTTCACACAGTCGGTAAGAAATAAATATCGAACCCATGGAGATTTGTGGAGCTATATTTGTGCCAAACTGTGAGGAAGGGCAGAGTCCAGGTACAGATAAATCAAGTACAGCAAACAAAAATGACCATCAACGCCTGCAATTGACATTTGTCTATTGAATGTTAAAGCTAACTTCCTTTATAACGCTCTTAAATATGACATACATGTCGTAAACTTTCTATTACGGCCAAACACTGTCGACTGAAATCTGGATGGAAGAACAACTTCACTGTCTCTTAACAAAGTGCAATTTAAGAGGAGCAAACCAATTAGCCCTTCGTTAAATAATGGTGCAATTTAATTAATCCAACTAAGGGTCCAACCTTCAGGGACTGCCTCTTGGTGACGTAGTTCTCAGAGTGCAGCAGCTTCTCGTAGTTTGTAAACACCTGCAATACAGTAAAAAACATTGTCCTGGTCACATGGTCAGGGACCAATAAAATACATGGTTTGTGCTTTGTGGCTGTTTTGTGTTTGCAAACATAATAAACAACTCCAACAACACACAAAAAAGTGTTTTTTCAGCTTTCTAGGCAATATTTTGGCAGAAAATTATCAATGTTTATGAACCACATGTATGTACAGTAACTGAACCTGTATTTCTGAACTCTGCCGCTGCTGTTGATGTGCGTTTACTCACAGCATCGTAGTTCTGTTCAAGGAATTCTGCCACCAGAACTTTGTGTTTGGTCAGGAGATCCTGCAGTTGACAAAGAAAAAAAAATGAAATGTGTGACAGTCAATAAATACTTATCTTTTATGTTACATCTACAGAATGCAGGGTTAAGTTCATCTGATCAAAGCAACTGGGTCCAAAAAAAGTAGTATGTTTTTTTCCAAGTTTTTTCAGAATCATTAGTCCACTCTTTCTTTAATTTCTTGTCCATTTAAAAGTCTGCTTCCACTTAATCTACATTAATCTGGACAAATATAATAACAACAAAAAAGGCTCATAATTAAGTTTTAATTTCAGAGCTGATTTCTGGCCATTTTGCATGGTTTTATTGACAGCGACAAAAATCACTTCCGTTCCTAAATCACTAGCAATAACATTGTACTGACAAATACAGTGCTTTTAGTCATTGTATGGTTTTGTGTTCATTGTTTCCACCAGGTGATAAACTATTAGTGGAACAAGGCATTAAGATGAACAAGGAATTGAAGAAAACAGCAGAGTGGTCTAATCATTTTTTCCATTGTATAAGTTGAAAAGAGACTGTTGTTTCGCACACTTTCAGTCAGTAGTCACGGGAAACTGGGTTCTCATGCACTAGATGAATTTTTTTTCCCTTCACAAGGCAAATAGGGAAAACACAAAGCGTGGAACACGGCATGGGTGTGACCTGTGGCTACCTTGAAAGTGGCGAAGGCGTCAGATGCGATGTCAAAGGTGGATAACTCCACGTAGTTGAAGAAGGAGTGAAACTGATCGGAGTCGAGGATAATCTTGGCCAGTGGTTCATGGCGGATACACTCCCTCAGCATGATCCCACAGTTCAAGGCTACTAGTGGAGTATCGTACCTTTCAGCAGAGACAGGTGGGTTATTCTGTTATGGGTCATGAAGGGTTTAGAACCCATGCCAAAGAGTTTAGGTGCCTTACCCTTTCAGAAGAATGAAGAGAACTTCTTTGTGGGAACAGAAATATTCCACCGTTGGGCTCCTGGTCCCGATCTGTCTCCTCAGGATGTTGTTGAAGATCTGACACACGTCTTTCTTCCCCTGGAAAAGAAACACATCATTTGAACCAATTTGGTCTCTCAGACAGTCATCTGGACTGACTTTGGGTCCACTGTGTTACCGCAGGATTGTCACCATGCTACACAGACAGAATGTGTCCTGCAGAGCTGCTGCTGTATTTTACCTTAAGTGTTGTTTTTTTTAGTTTCCACATACCAAAAAACACAACACTTACATAACAATTTTGTGAAATTGTGGTAAGTTACTGTGGTAAAAGTGATTTCAATTAATTTACCGTAATTTTCCGGACTATAAGCCGCAACTTTTGTCACACAATTTCAACCCTGCGGCTTATGCAGAGATGCGGCTAATGTGTGCATTTTTAAACTGACCCTCATCATGGAAAATGCAAAAAGAATGCGGTTTATAGTCAGGTGCGACTTATAGTCCGGAAATTCCGGTAAATAAATAAATATATTATATTATATATATATATATATATACACACACATATATACACATATATATACACACACATATATACACATATATACATACATACATATATATACATACATATACACACATATATACATACATATATGTACATATATAAATTAATAATGTTATTTTCACAAACAGAACCTTGTCATTACAGGGTCCACACCCTTTTCTTTAAAGTTCTTTTCAGGACCTTCACAGCGTCCACAGAGACTAGCTGTCATGTTACACTGATAATTTTTCTTATACAAAGGGCTGAATGGCTGTACCTTGCATGGTAAACATTTGCACAGATAAGGTCAATTGAAAAATAGTATGCTTCAGGTAAACCGATCCACAGAGTATTTCCGTGTCGAACTTTTCGCCTGGAAAGTTTTTATTACACATTTTCCTGAATTTTTCCGAGGTGTTAGTTTGTTATAATTCTTAGTTCCAATATTCTCATTCCAGCACATGTATAAAATATAAATGTATATTATTCTTTATTATGAACTTAAAATTGTGTATTTCATAGTCATTCGTAGGGTTTATCTTATCTTGTTGCCAACCCTGTATAAATATGGTGGTCAGTCATCTTCCACACAACACAAGGTGAACTGTCACATTAATTATAAGAAGGAAAAAAAAAACTCTGACCAACAGACTGACCCTGTGCCATTCCTCCATTAAAATGTTGCTAGTCCAACTGTGAGAGACCAGTTAGCTGCACTGGGTGGAAAGGTTTTGGCAAAAAGAAACTGGAAACTTACGAGCTGCCAAAGATAAAATGTCATTGTGATTGGTATCAAATTAAGATTAAGGATTAAATTCCTTTTTTTGTCATTGTGACGTTGAGATTCACACCACAGCGCACCACGAAATTTGGCCTCAGCATTTAACCCATCATCAAAGTGAGCAGTGGACACTACCTTAACCACTAGGCCACCACTGCCGCCATCAAATGGAGCGATGTCATTTTTTTTTTTTTCATTTAAAAAAGCCAACATAAAAAAAACATACTTGTAAACATGTAAACATATTTGTATTCATTTAAAATACACAGCATATAAAAACTTATCCAAGATACGGTAACTTAAGTACTCCCAAGACATTGGAATATTATATTAAGTCAACAATAAAGTCAAAATTTCGCAGTCATTGATACAAGATTCTAACCTTGTATACCGGTCTGGTAGCAGAAAGTTATAGGCTGTGTGCACTTGAGAAATCCTTTTGGTAGGAAGATTTTACAGGTAGGAAAATATTTCACAACACCAGAAATTTCATTTTATTAAGGGATATTTATCTGCCACAACTTAACGACCGGTCGGTGAAAATAGTACGAGACATTTCACCGGTCCGTGGCGCACAAAAAGGTTGGATGCACAGCTGCTGCTCATGACCGCCAATGCACCTTCCTTGTCTTCATTTCCTGTCTCACCTGGGTCACTGTTCTTAGTGTCTTTGCACTGTAAGACCTGTACAATAGGCGGGATGAGCCATAGAATCTTTTTGCTAATGTTTTCCAAACTCTTTCTTTCCGATTTAGATATCAATTAGTGAATGCTTTACGCAGCACTTTGAAGAACGACGATGACTTTCACTTTAAAACTGATTCTTCAACATCAGCCTCATCAAGCTACTAAAGCAGGACATTAGAAACACAGGTTTATATGAAGATAAGAGTCAGTAGGTGAAAGACAAGATTCTAACCTCGAAGTCGACGAACTGTAGGTGTTCAACCAGTGTGATTAGCAGCCCACTGGTGTAGAGTTCTTGGGCCAGCTGGGCAACTGTCTCCGTGTGAGGCTCTTTATCATTGCTCCCATACAGAATCTCCTTCATGGACACCAAGCACTTGGACACTTCCTCTGATGCCTTCACAGAAAGATAACAGAGAGGTCATGTTAAATCATGTGTGGGAAAAAAAAATGCTCTTGGGAAAAAACAAAGGATTGTGTCTGTGTTTCCGCACCTTCTCTGTCTTCTTCTCCTGTTTGACCAGGATGGCCAGGTTGTCCTTGAGAGTCTTGACAATCTCTGCTGGACTCTTGTGAGATTTACCAAACAGTGGCATGATGAGAACCTCTTTTTTTCCAGGGACCTAGAAATCACGCAAATATCCATGCACACAAATCAACACAAGAATTTTATGCACTGCTATTCTCTGGTCCCAAAATAAAAAAAATCCAACAATTTGAGAATAAATTCTGCATTTGGCCTGTGTCTTTGGTGCACTCTGAATTTGAGTTTGACACCAATGGATCAAAACCATACTTTGTTTTGGATTATTTGATTGAACTTAAACAAAATACTATGTGTTTAATTCGAATTTCATAATTCGCTTCCTACACACAGTTTATCTGGACTCAAAAGAAAAAACAGCTACTGGAAATATGTAGATGTTTTGTGTTTCTCCATAATAAAAGTCAAATGTTTGTGTTGGTTCCTGTTCAGATACAAAAGGGAAACAGATTTAGAAATGTTAACATGCTATTGTTCTGAAGCTTCCTGTTGAAATGACATAAATATGCTGCCTGACAAAATAATGTATCACAAACACACTGGGGTTTTGTTCTCTTTGTCCACAATAATATTGAATCCATATTTCATAAAGTCTGGGCCTCACCACAGTCAATAAACATATGAAAAATGTCAAAAATTTGTTGTTGTCAACTAGCACTGCAGGGGTGTTATCGCCACCTACTGTTTAGGAATGTGAATAGGCAAGAACAGCACAGAAATAGACAACGGGAGTAAAATGAGTGCTGGAGAAAACTAAAACTAGAACTAGAAGTTCAGCAGGAGCTGTGGTTATAACATGTTTGTTATGATTTGAAGGGAACCTTTGGTTCCGTGTCTAACCCACATGATCCGGATTAATAAGTGTTAAGTCCAGCCCAGCTCCAGGCCCGGAGCCACCATCAAACAACACAGCTGCCTTTCCCAGTATCAGATAACAGGCACATGCAAGCTGCATGGTGGTGGGTGGAATTGATTACATCACTCTATCACCATGTGTCAGCTATCCACATGAATGGCCCACAGTAAACATAGCAATATAGTGATGTATCTGAGCTATGTGTCATCAGGCCAGTGGCAGCAGCAGGTCAAGGCTCAGCCAGGCTTAAATCCAACTCACTAAACCAAACTCCACTTCGCTTCACTCAGTGGGAGATTAATAAACGACGGTTCATTTCTTTACAATCATCTTTTTTGCATCATCTGAATTAAGGGACTCTGGTACTTTGTGATTGTAAACCAGGTATTGGAAATGTCTCAGGGTTGTACATCTCCGGCTGGAAATTTACAGGTTCTACCAAATTATCAATGAGATGAATAACTGCAACATTTCGTTACAATACAGTATGAATATTATTATTTATTATCATGGGCATTTTAGGAATTAACGTGCAAATACTCCTGGTTTTACATCTGAATGTAAGTTGATTGCACAGGGACTGCATATATTTGTATTTGAAACTTAAAGTCCAACTATCCTATTTTTTTTAATTATTTTGTCCTGTGAATTCCATCTCTTGCAATTACAAATATCTCAAATTCTACTAACCTAGTGTCAAGCATGTAACAACTTTGTGTGTTTACTTTGCTGACAGTTTTTAGCAACACACAGTGTTCAGACAAACATACACATATATAGCTATTATAGATGTCTAATACATTTAAAATTGAATAATATATGCATTTACAGTATATATTTTACATGTCAAATAACTTTGATTAAAACTTTAATTAAAATCCTGAGCTAGAAACATTTTAAATATTATTGTAAAATATTACTTTAAGGGGAATCAAATGGTGAATTTACTCTGTATTTAAAACTATAATAATAGTCTTATGTTTGTTACATAGGGTTCCATTGTAATATCCTTCATGGGGCCCAAATTCTTGGCTAAGCCCGGTCGCAGAAAGTACTCCACTGTTGTACTTTCTTTCTCATGTAAGTCTAACAAGTATTGTTATGAATGGAGATGTATTATTTATCAGTACATATGCATTACTACTGAGGATTGATGGTGTTAGCAAATCTACGATGCAATGCTGTGTACACAATTAGCCTAGTTTGTTTGAAAGTTGTGATTTTCACATAAAAATGTGAAGCAAATTGACATATTTTTGCGAAACAATTTTTCTTTTGTGCAATGATGGGAAAGACGAGGAAGTAGAGGAAGTCGAGGTGCATTTTTATATTCAGAGGAAAATCACAGTGTGCTTCTCTTTATCTTGCAGACAAAGTTGAGCTAGCTAGTTTAATTCCAGGTACACAGTGTTGTACTTTACACAAAATGATGCATTCACTTCCAATATATAGTTAGTATACAAGACAAGGAAACAAATTAGTTACATAGATAGATATACTTTATTAATCCTTCAGAGTATCCTTACGAGGATTATAGTATTGTAACTATACTTGTAAGTATTGGAGCTATACAATACTTACAACATACTATAAACTAAATACTTGTTTAAAAGTATTCCCTAACTAAATAGAATAGTTTAATAAAATTGTAAATACTTATTGATAATACATATTGATCATTAACAATATTATACAGGGATATAGAGGGATACAGGGATAATTTTACCATAAAAAAATAACAAGTAAGTATGTTGTTATGCCAACGCACTGCATGACATTAAATGGAATAAGAAACTGACGTTACTGACGTTACTGACGTAGTCAGTTTCTGTACCTGGATACTTTGATTATAACAACAACAGCTCGTCAATCGTCTCTGACGAGCTGAAAGTTTTGAAAAATAAAGTTTAATGTAACTAACATTCGCTATAACGTTGCCTCGCCCTTAAATTATGATGTCACAAAAATATGCCTTTATATTTATGTACACCCGGATGTAGCATCTGCGTTTCCAGGCCATAAAGGTGGACTGTGCCAGTTACAGTAGGAATTCATAAGGCCGCAAAACAGTTGAGACAATGTGACTAAACAAGACCACACCCCTCTCGCCTCCTCAGGCTAAACTCGCTTATTGTTTGACAGATTTCCTCGTTGAATCACAGTCGCCTGTAGGATGTAAATAACCATAAACTTAAAGTTCAAGGAACCCACGATAACCAGGGCAACACAACATTAAAGGTGTTCGGCTAGAACCGGAGCAGAACACTGTGATAAAGGCAGGAATATTACGGTTCACTGCACTACACTGGTAGCGGCTGCTCTCCGTCAGTAGGAGCTAAAAATGATACTTACTATGAGAGGACGTTAGAGCTCGGTTCTTTAAATGTCCAACTTCACGACACAGCTGACATTCGCGGCTGGTCCTCGTTCCTCACGTCCGTCTGTTAAAATGCGGTCGTTTCGGTTTAAAATGCGAGGAATCGTTGATGAACGCAGTGCAGAATACAATCTGCTGCTGCTGCTGCTCCAGTCTACTGTCAAGCGAAGTTGTTAAGGATTCCGCTTGGCAATTTCAAAATAAAAGTTTCACCATGTTTTTTTTATCGCTGGTTAGAAATAAAGTCAGATTTAAGCCCAGAAAAAACGTGTGTACGACTTACACGAAAACCTTTATGTTTTTATTTAAGAAAATGTGCAATTTTTATGGCTAATGCGTCATTTCCGGTGGTGGCCCCACGCTAGCTTAACGTATCCGCATTGTTACCTTCCACAAGGGTCGTACTCTGAAAATTACACTATTATTTTGTAATGTAGCGCAGACGTGTCAATACCCCGTGCATATACACAGGAATGATGTGACAGTAAACACAATAGTTACACACTTAGCACATTAGCTAAGCCGTGCGTACGTATGTGGGGGTGTTAAACAATGTTTTGATACTGTACAAGTTTTAATTAAATGATAAAAATAGCGTCAATACAGAACTGTGGTCTAAACCACAATACTTGTAGATCAACAAATAACCACAAAGTTAAAGTGGGGACCTGAAACTCAAATAGTTTGAGGGCCACTGCTCCCACAGTCATTTTACCAAAAGGCCGCATAGGCTATCAATGTTTAATGTAAAAGGGGAAAAAAATGTGTTTTCTAAAGTTTACAATTAATTTAAATCCAAAAACAAACCAGCAGGAAATAAAGCTGAAGAGGTTTGAGGACCAGGGTTATGAGTACTATGGGATTTACCAAAAAATGTGGAAAGAAAATGAAAAATAAAAACCTACTAAGTATTTATTGGTAAAGCACAGAGTGTTATACTATAATACAGTAAAGTACTATAGTATGCATCCAAGACGTCAATTTCCGGCATTGTTGACTTGCAGCGAAACCCTTTTATAAATCTTGTGGGCCACACTAACATCAACCTTTTATATCAAGGTGGGGGACCACAAAATAACATTCTACCGGCTGCATATGGCCCGTGAGCCGCAAGTTTGAGAGCCATGCGTTAAAGTAATAAGGACAAGAGGTTGTTTCTGGGTTAGAACCAATGGTTGTTTAGTGAAAAAAATGTTTATTAAATATTATTTTCATTTTAAATACAATTCAGAACAACATTTACATGTATATACTAATATCTCTTTATTTATATGTATTATATTCACATCATACCTTGTAGATATGCCACAAAACAGTGTTTGTGGTGCAATATGTCGAATAAAAAAATAAAATTGGACATCTGTGTACCTCCTCAGCATCCACTAACGATTAATTTTGCGTGGTCACGATCAAACATGGACAAGTTGAGGGCTTCTGACATCTTCCGTGAGGCAAAATACACACACGTTGACCCGTGACATGACAGGTAATGAAACATGCTTGACAGACGGCGATACACAGACAAGACAATGTCTTTCTCAATGTACAGTTTCTACTATTTACAATAAAGCATTGAGGACACAGAGAGGAAACACCTAAGACGTGTGTCACATGTACTGTACAAGTGGAACACATGGGGTTTATCTACAATTATAACAACAGGTCATACAGTAGAGTGTGGTTGGACAAATATAATCCCGGAAACCACGTCTGTAGAAACGTACAACAAATGGTAAGAGAGCTTCAACAAACTGAGGATATTATGTCGGTCCAGTGTGCAAAAGGTGAGCTGCCATGACGACATAAAAAAAACAACAAATAAATAAATATAAGAGTGGGAATAGCCTGATGAGACAACTGTTTCCTCTTGCTCAGCATGTTTTTTTTCAACAGTAGCGTAAAAACAGAATTTACACATGGTTTGGACTAACACCAAACTAATTGCACATGTCCTTAAACCCAAAATGCACATTTTTTTTTGCAAGAATGCATGCATACAAATAGAGACTGCCATATTGGACACAAGAAGGTACATACCTGCCTACCAACACTGATGTTCTAGACTCTGAGTGTTTACATGATACAGTATCTCTAAACAAATTAGCATTTAAATGACGATCATAGAACCAAAGGAAGGACATTGGTCCAAGGTAGGTGTTGGTAATATATGTACAGTAGGTGTAAACCACCATACGGTCTTGGCTGCTGGTAGACATTCACATTGTGATATTACACAAACATACAACAGAGAAAACACCACTAAAGTGCAGGGTTGTGGTTTTAACAAGGTGAACCTTTTTTTTATAATCACATTCTGCTGAAATTTCTCCATTCATGACTGAGGAATTTAGCTCTTATGATTGGAGGAGAGAAGACGTTTGTGCTACTGTATAGGCTAAGAATGTGTGGTCTGAGATCACATGACTCCAGACTCTCCAATAAAAAATTGAAATGTTTTTCCAATGTCTAGCTGCCAGCTTACATAGTGTTACGTTCAGACACTGATGTACTTTAATGTTAGGAGACACAACGGTCTCTCACTCATACACAGTCATAGTTAACTCAATCAGATGAATGCTGCTGGGGACATGTCCAAGACCTGGCACCATTATTATTAGTGTAGTTGTTATTGTATTGTAGTTACTGTTGTAGCTTGTCTATCCGTCCATCCATTTCAGTCCATTTATAAAGTACCAGGGGCAGTAGACTCCAAAACCACCACCCAAATCACACTGCCCTGCATGAGTCAACCACCCTAACTAGGATTTGGTCCAGGAGGTGAACCCTGGAGTCCTACACCAATGACTGAGACATTGACTTTAGGCCCAAGTACCACTGTTACTATTGGGGCTACATGTCTAACCATTGTTTTTGGTGTCTTACTAGGAAAGTGTGTTGTAGTATTTAATGGTAAAATACTATCCCAATATGTCAGTGTTACCATGACAATAATGGTTGATGGGTTTTTACGTTTTGTCTATCCAGCAACTACTAAGAGGAAATTGACAGAAGTCCTTCTATGTCCCTTTACAGCTAAACACATTAGCTTCATTAGTTAGAGTGGCTCACAGGTCAGCTTTCACAGAAGCAGTGCTGGAGTAGGAGTCACTTTGAAATGCAAACGTCCGTCCAGGTCAGGATTTAATGTCCGAAAAGCTGGTGTAGGTCTCACTGTAACAGGAGGATGTGCTGAGGTTCCCAGAGAGGCTACAATCTACAAGGACAAGAACATGTACATCATATAAACAAATACTGTAGTAAGTGTCAAATGTTACAACAAAAGTGCATCATTATCTACCTGAGCTGCTGAGTGACTGTGAAGACTTGGATTCAGGGATGAGACCAAGAAGGTTGGTATCTGCTACCCAACCTTCCATGTTGCTGCACAGGTTTTTTACATACCTGCAGAGATTCAAACAATCAAAGGAAGACGTCAGCTGGCAACATTAATGTCAAATTGCCAGGTTGTCTTAGAATAGTAGAAATATTTTTAATAGCAAAAATGTATTTAGTTATTATGTCTTGGAGTTATTTTGTAAATAAAAACATGGCTAACCGGTTTGAGGCAGGTTTCACCAACCTGTTTGAAATAAAAAGCCACTTCAAGGACACTCAGAAATTTGGAGAGTTCCTTGTTTGATGCAGACTGATAAACCGTTCTTGGACATACAATTTTGGCCTAGTTTTTTATTGGAACACACCCCACCCACCGTAGGTAGACCATGGGGGCTACCAGGTGTCTCCTGGCATCAGGTTGGTGACCCCTGGTCTTAGGTATGCTACGTTTAGCTGGTGGACACTGCAAGTGTATATATAATCTGCAAGAAATAGGAAGCAGAGATGTTCACCATTGTCCATGTTCTCCTTCTCTTATCAGTTGGACCATGTCCCCACTTTTGACAGACATCTCGAGAGATCCTGTCTTTTCTAAATCCGCAACCACAGTGTACTTCCCCGGAGCCTAGCACATGTCAGAGAACATGGTTAGACACAGGACAGACAAAAAATGCACGTTGTGTCAATTTGTTAAAGGCTGAGTTCATGATCACCAGCTTCTTCACCACTTCGTCCTCAGGGTCCGAGTTCATCAGGTCCTCGCTGCTGGAGTTGCTGTCATTGTCCTCTGTTTCGTCAACAGAGAGCAACGCCTTGCTCCACTCTGGAGGGAGGAGAAAAGGTGGAGAAAAAAGAGATAGGAGAGAAATAATACCATGAAAAATAAAGTAGAGGTAAGAATGGAAGAGGGGAGAAGACATCATGGACCAGGGAATGGAGACTGGTGGAATTGCAACCCTGTTACAATCAGACTATTATATAAATGAAAAATACTATTGCATTAATGAAAAAAAACAACATTCTCTTGAGTTTGAATTCATAAAGATAAGCAAATATAATTATTTTTGAGTAAAATTTGCACAACAAATTAAAAAAAAATCTCAAATTCAACTCTTTTTGGGTGGGAACAATTCATGTAAATTTGTTTCTGCATTTTCTCTCAAAAACCTGAATGTGAAATTGTAAGTTTAACCCTGGTAATAGGCTGCATTAATAAAATATATGACAATATGCTCAAATGAATGATCTATAGCACATCAATGGAGAGAAACCAAATCCTGTTGGAGTTTGAGCCACTGTTACCTTTTGGATTCTTGATATTGCTGAAGCTCTGCAATGTAAAACGCTTTTTATTCACTGATGATCTGTCAGTGGTCGGACTGGTCACTTGTTCATCTAGAAGAAATTGATTGAATTGGTGCAGGTGGAGGGGAGAGTGGTGTCATGGTGTTTAGATAATGATGCACATGAGATGGAAGAAGGTAAGTGGAGATTCATGAATAAAAGAAGAATTTAGATTAGAAACTTTCTTGTGAAGGGTCGGCAGTAGGAGTCACTTAAAAGATCTGTCACCTTTGTGTTTTGGCAGGGATGAGGTTTTTGCAAATGAGGTCAGATTTGGTTCTGCCTTCTTTTCATCCTGCTTCTTTTGGTTTTTCTGAGCATGTGTACGGAAGGGACTAGAAACACCAACAGAAACCAAATGTTACAGTAGGAAGAAGGACGATATCTACTGAGACTCAGTGGAAGGATAACAAATCAGATCACAGATAGACGACTTACACAAAAAAACATGTAATAGATGTCTTTGCTGCAGGACAGATTTCTCTAGTCAAACATTGCTGGGACAGGGGTTGTCCCAGTGAATCAACGTTTTCCATCTCACCCTATTTCCTGTTACTACCTCCATGTCCTCCCTCACTGCATCCATCAATCTCCTCTTTGCCTCCTACCTAGTAGCTCCATCTCTAGGATCATTCTTCTACCAATGTATCCACTGTCCCTCCTCTGAACATGTCCAAACCATCTCAATCTGGCTTATTTAGTTTTTTCTCCAAACTTTCCTGCCCATTCTTAGAACCTACCTGAATGATATGGAGGAAGTGTTGTTGGTAAAGGTTGGAGAAACAGACTCACAGTTCTTCTGCTGACTTGCATCTAAACACATAACAATTAAATGCATTAAAATATGTATTTTTTTGTAAATTATATATATATATAGAATTATTTGGACTGTGAATTTGTCCCTGCTTTTCTGTCTTTTTGGACTTTTCGTGCGTGTGTGTGTGTGTGTGTGTGTACCTTTGCATGCTTTGAGTTGCTGCGTCAGAACCTTACGGATTTCATTTACCCAAGCTGTTTTGATCTCTGGAGTTGAGGCCTAGGAAACAAGATGAAATGATATAAGAAGTTTACATTCATTCGACCACAGCCACAACACAGAGGCAAAAGTTTAGATTTTTTTAAAGTCATGATCACTCCTTTCATCAGCCTCACCTGAACGATAAAAACCTCATCTCTGGAGTTACACCAAACCTCAAACTTCTTGTTGTCCCCTTTCGCATTCTCCGTGATACCCACAGCACTCATCTGTGAAAAGGAAGACGCACAAATGTTACATCATATATTTTTACCTCTTTTTTCCCCACAGATTCTGAAATAACCTGAGCTTACACTGAGGGAGTGTTTGAAGCTGTAGGAGGGAGCTTTCTCGTAGCCTTCGCCATTTTCCTCACGTTTCTTACAGAACAGGAGCGCTTTCTCGTGCAGGAACAGATGTCTCTGCATGGGTTTGAAGCGGGCCAGGTCCTTCACTTTAGCATGTCCCTTTTTGTGCTCCGTCCACACGCTGAACGAACCCTGCATCAGCAGACGACCCAGCTCTGACAGATTGCCCTTGACGAAGTGAATAAGAAGAAATTATATTGGTCAATTTTTCAGATTATGGTTTACCATGTTTATTCCAGGTTGTAAGGACACAACATTTGTGGTAGCTATCAATGAATTTTGTTATTTTTACCCAAAAAGAGCTAAGATCACATTTTTATTCCCTCAGTCCCACTTAAAACCCTGTCCCACCTGTCCCTCTCTCGACAAATTACGTACCAAATGTATTGATCTATAAATAACTATTTATTTTTTAATGAAAATCAACAACAACAGATAACACAAAGATCAAAAAGAAAAATAAATGTACAGTTGTACCATCATATCTTGGAAAAGTTAAAGTTAAAAGACATTTTATTCCTCAATTGAGGAATTTTCAGGAAGTTCGTGTTAGGTGTGTGAGGGAACAAGTAGTTTTACTCATCTAGGTCAGTGTTCCCCAACCTTTTTTTGCCACAATCCGATTAAATACCCCGTACTATTTTCACAGACTGGTTGTTAAGTTGTGACAGATAAATACCCCTTAACAAAAATTAAACAGAAATATTTTCCTACCTATAAAATCTTCCTACCTGAATTAACTGTGCATGCACACAAGAAGGGTTTCTCAATCAGCCTATAACTTTCTGCTACCAGACTGGTATAAAAAGTTAGAATTTCATATCAATGACTCTGCGTCATTTTGCGTTTATTGTTGTTGTCTCCACTGAGAAAATATTTTCTAATCAAATATAGTTACATTATTGATGATGGAATCCTAGCCATTCTATTGGTCAGTTCTTTTGTTGATTAAGGGTATGGATCAAGTGGAAGTAATAGACAGATGAGGTAAAAGGACATAATTTCCTTTTACCTCATATCCTGTGATGGCGATGAGGTGCATGGAGTCATTCACAGCCTTCAGGATCCCCAGGATGGAGGAGAGCGCCTCCTGTAGGTCATCACAGCCAGCGCATCCTTTACTATACTTCAACATCTCCTGCACAATCAGAGGAGAAGGTGGAGTTGATTATCCAAGTCTTTATTCTGGTTAAGAACTCACAGTCTCCCACTTTACCTTGAGCAGCAGCTGGTACTTGGTGATTCTCTGCACAGGCTTCAGGAGGTAGGAGTCCAAACCCAGTTTATGCTCCAGCTTTTTCTGGCACTCCTAATTGCAAACACAATGTGAGGAAAAAGACCTTTCTGGTATTTGAGGTACGAGGTTGAAGTAATAAGTCTGACCTGGAAGAAGGCACAGTCAGAGCATTGTCTCCACAGGCTCTCAGAGCGAGGTTTGTTCTGACAGTAGGCCTCATAGATCTGCAGGTCCTTCATCTGACAAAACAAAACAAGATCACAAAAATCACTCATTTTTTTTATTTTTTTTTATTCCTCCTAGACTAAAGGGTCACTGGGAATTTAACGGAGCTATGCTAAGAAGTCGAATCAGCTTAGTAGTGATTGTACATAATGCTACACGTGAGGTGTAACAATACAATCAATTCATAATTGTCTTTTACAATGCAATTTAATCCCTTTGGTTTGATAAAATAAATTCCAGACAAATTATGATCAAATGCATTGATTATATTTTGCAAAATCTCTAGAAAATACCATCTATAACTGTCTATAAAATAACATAAGTAAATAAAACAAAAAAAAAATTTTTTCCATAATTTCCTGAAGGAAAATGCTGTTAAAAACTACACTCATTGAAAACATATGATATGATATATGCAGGTCTCTGAAGATTCTCATTCATCTTGGTCATGATATCCAAAAAGGGTTTAGTTGTCAGCAACTGGACTTCTTCATGGAGTTGAAAGAACTCCAAGAAGACTAAAACTACACCCTTTTTGGATATGATATATCTATTGCATATATTTTTTTTTCTCAAATTGCAAGTTGCTTTGGATACAAGCATCTGCTAAATGTATCATAATACAAGGGAGGGCTCACCCGTTCTAAAAAGCAGCGTCCTACCAGTTCTGGACAATCAGTGTATGCTTCCAAATCTCTCAAAAATGTCCTGAAGAAGAAGAAAACATATAATACAATATAAATATACAATATAAATGCAATTCAATAACTATTATCATTTCAATTGTTCAATTATTTCATAATTTTTGCTATTTCCCATATAAACAAATGCATATATATTGACATTGACCACAGCTATAGATAATTAACTGGGCTTCCATGCTGCCGTCTAAAACCAGGAGGTAACTATACTCTATAAACTGATGATAGGTGTAGGGTTGAAGGTGAGAGGTAGAGGTAAAGTGGTTCTATAACTGCATCAACACTTGCAATCTGAACTTCTATATTCCTCACAAACCTCTTATGAAACTGGTAGATCTCAGACATGTTGCCAAACAAGACGTCTTTCTTGCTGAGCAGGATGCTGGGGACGAGGTGAGCTAAAGCAGGGTTGTCCAGCTCGGCTGCATAGCCCTGCAGTTACACATTAAACACGTGGTATCAGCGCAGAACAAACAGCTTTAGTCTTGGTGTCAGTCTCGGTGTTGACTCACAATAAGTGGTGACACTCACCTCCAGCACGCACAGCAACTCCTCCACATACGCTCTCTCTGTCTCCAGCAGTTCATTCATGACATGACTGGAAAAAAAAAACACACAAATACACAATGAACTCCAGAGTTAATTATTATCAGGAATAACCGTAATTATATGACGATGACTGTGACTCTCTGGTCTGAACACAGGGCACAAAGTTAGTGGTTGCCAGTGGCAACTAACTGTGATCCTAGAAGAATACGTCCACTGAGTAAACACACTGATGACCAGTCCAAAGTGATCTGAAGTGAAAATATCAATATATTAATATATATTATTATTCAGATTAATGGAATTGAAAAGATAGATAGATAGATAGATAGATAGATAGATAGATAGATAGATAGATAGATAGATAGATAGATAGATAGATAGATAGATAGACGGACAGACAGACAGACAGACAGACAGACAGACAGACAGACAGATAGATAGATAGGTAGATAGATAGATAGATAGATGGAGAGATGATGAGGAGGGTCACAGCCTCTAGACCACCGACTGGTCTAGAGGGTCTTTCAACTGGGCTTTGAAAAATAACTTCTTCTAACATACTCATTTTATTCAGCAGAGTGTGCTTTTCAAAATAAAAGATTTCTAAACTAAAACACGTGCAGCTGATTCACATTACCGGTACATTGATTTTTGACCAGATGTTCGCGGCCCATTCAGAACGGGTCCGCGACCCACTTTTGGTTTGGACCCACCAGTTGAGAACCACTGCTTTAGACTAAGCATGACTAAACTAAAGCCACGGAGCCGGATGCAACATGTAGATGACGTACAGAAGGTTTGAAGCACATTAGCATCTCAGCCTTTCTGCATGACTTGATGACTCCATGACTTCTGCATGACTGCATGACTAAATGACATGTATAACATGCCACTTATTTGAGTTGACACTAATGCTCTATCTGATCTATTTGCTCCTAACTCCACCCCTGTGTCTAATTCTAGGACCACTCAGCCTTCAGGTCAAGACGTTGGCCCACATCTGGACTAGACTGAAGTTGTGCAACTTCAAACTTTCTTACCGTCGAAGCACTGCCAGATTTTCCTCTTCTCCTGAAAGCGAAGCATGTCTGGTGACATGATCGTGTATCGTAGGCTCGACCTGAGACATTTATGAAGAAGAGACATTATTTTTCATCATCATTGTTCCTTTTTACTTGGAAAATCAACATTATACCTTAGTAATGAAGATGATAAATGTTTACCATACCTTTTTGCAGACTGCATTGTCAGTAGAATGCCGTCTTTCTTTTCTCTGTAGATCTTAAAGGGAAAGAAGCCGAGACGCAAAACTATAAGTAATTCTAAAAAGAAAGTAAATTTACTTCTAAGTCATGTCTTACTGGGAGAGGAGTGCGTTGACTTCACTTCAGGTCGAGGTGCTACCGGCTGCACTGGCCTGGTCTGTTTGGCGGCCAGTTTCTTCAAGCTGGTGTGTCTCTTCTCGAACATCTCCTGGACAGAGGTCTGCTTCTGAAACACCCTCTCAACCTGGTTCTGTGGTGAAGATTCAGAACACAATTATGACATAGCTGCAGTAGATACAGAAAACCAATCTAATTGCACAATGAGATTATGACAACAATGAGTTTTTTTTCCCTTGACACTGACCCTGAGGTGGTCTGTGAGCACTGCCTCATACTGGGAGCAGATGGCGCTGCATTCAGTGAGAATGTGCAGAGGTGCTGTGTCGAGGTATCTCTCCAGTTCCTTCAGAGCTGCTTCTGCTCCATCCTGAGACTGGCAGCGATCCACAGGTTGGCTCGCCAGAAGGAAGATGCCTTCCTCGCACCACTGCAACGACTGAAGGCAGATAGTAAATTAAATATAAATAGAATGTTTTATACATATCCTAGAGTCTTTCTATGTTCAAGTCAGGCAGTCAACACTGTGGATGCACAAAACTTTTTTTGCCAGTCTGAATATTTATTGGAAAAAATAAACTGTAAATATTTCCCCTTCTCCAGATATTAAACACAGGGGCGTTGCTAGCAAGATATCGCAGGTGACACCACGCTATGAGTGCCTGCAGCAAAATAAATGCCTATGTTTAAGTGTCACCCCTGAATAAATGTTTTGGCAATATTAAATCTGGATTAGATTATTATCATCAACGCATGAGAAATTAAATGAGAAATAAAACACACATCAGTGAGATTTGTATTTATCTGCAGCCTCTCCATCAAAAACCCATCTTTTTTTTACAAACTTGCAACAAAAAAACTGTGCAATAACAAAGACCATGCATCACTAATGCTACAAATCCTGCCAGTATATAAGGCCAATATACTGGTGGGTCAACTGTAGTTTATATTTGATATGATCTTATGGGCCAAATATAATTACATTGCGGGCCTGATTTGGCCCACTGGCCAGAGTTTGACACCTGCACTCCAGGTCATCTATAAGGAAACTCTGGACAATTAAGGGAAAAGACAAGAATATAATCACAATATGAACTTATTTAATAATATGGGTAAATTAGGGAGGCCGGCTTACAAAGCTAAATGGGCTGCATTCAGCCCGAGAGCCTTAGTTTGCCCCTGCCTGGTCTTTGGTCACCTTTTCAGGGTCTTATCCGTCTCTCCCTCCGATATAAAGTGCAAGGCTTACTTCTTAGAATGTTTATTTCATAATATCTTTGATTTTTTTAATTATTTGGTGCTGCAAAAACCATAGAATGAATAATTGTCTTGTCTTACCACTAACTAATGAAAAGAGGTGAAAATAAATGTTGGTGCATCCAAGATGATTGATACCTTTTCCAGGATGTTGTGGAGCTCCAAAGCTCTGAGAATGAGGTTCTTCTTGTTAACCAGAGTGGTGCTTATCTCCTCACACACTCCTCTCAGCTCGTTGCACTTAGGCCTGATGGAATCCTCAGCGTAGTGCAAGTTTTCTATCAGCCTTTCTCCTTCACGGGCGAGAGATACGGCTTGGTCCAGGATGTCCTAGAAGAACACAGCACAGATGTCCTTGCGTTACGTAAGGAGTCTAACAGAGACCGGTGCAGAGTCCACAGTTATTATGGGTTGTGATGTTCTTTGTTCATGTACCCCAGCTGAGCTGCAACATCTTACTGATCTGTCAACCTCCAATCAGCACTGCTGTTCTTAATTAAGATGTTTTTCTGCATTTTATTCATATCTTCATGACTCAAATAAGATGAACTGAACTCCACCCTCATCTGACAATCAGCGTCACAGTGAAGAATTAAGCCGTGGAAGATGAATGATCAGTGAATAATGGAGATGTAAATGGAGGAAAGCATTAGAGAGCAGTTGCATTCACTGACATTTTAAAATGCACATTAATTTCTCAAATTGGGGACAATAAAGTATAACTTTTTTTCTTGCATTGTAGATTTTTACTGTGTATAATAAATTAAAAATTCAGAAGTTTTCAATGGTTAAATTACAATTTTTCCTTGTAATTTGCCTTGAGAAAACAGCAAAAAATAGTAAACCTTAAATTAAAAGACATTTGTACATAGAGTGTATTGCAAGAACTTGCTTTGTGGAAGATGCCTTAAGGAATTTGCCACATTTAACGCTGATGCTTGTAAATGATGTAATAACTATTCCATCTGTACATGCTATAGATCACAGGAACATAAACACCTTAATAGATTAAATAGACTGAATAACATAACGATAAATATCATGTTAAATACAAGATATTATGTTATCTAAATCATGCAAAAATGTTACTTGAAAATGGAAAAAAAATAGAGCACCTTCCAAAGAGTTGTGTTGAAAAGTTTACTAAATAATTTATTTATTGATACCTATCTGAGTCTTGAATTAAGAATAAATATTTGATGTGCCGTTTCTTACCCGAGCCTTGTCTTCATGGCCACTAAGCTCTTGTAGGATGTGCTGCGCGTGAGGAGGGCTCACACTGACCGCCGAGAAACTTGACAACTTCTCCAGCATCACACTGAGCTGGGCACGCACCTGCGAGCACGCACGTGGTTAAACAGATGCAGCCCCAGCAACTATCATCAATCCCGGATGGCGGCTCTTAACCTAAGACTTCAACTCACTTCACGGAAGTGCTCCTCAAAGTGCCGCAGCTGCAGACACTGTTCCATTTTGGTGCAGTGGTGCTCCCAGAAATCATCGAAAGCTGTCTCCGTCTCATCCAGCTGACCAAGAAGTCTGAGAAGAACAAGTGATACAGGACACACCAAATGGAATAAAAAAAGTTAAAAAAAAGATGTTGAGATTTTTCAGGATTTGTAATGCATATAGGGCACCTCAGTGGTAACTTGACAGTAGGGGGATTTGAACCAGGGACCTTTGGGACCCAAGTCCGCTTCCTTGACCACTAGGCCACCAACTGCCCCGAATGCAGACTTACCAAACAATTTCATAATAAAATGTTCTGGGACATACAATCATGACCACTCTTGTAACCATCATGACTGCCAGGTCAAACCCAAGGCCCGGGGGCCAAATGTGGCCCGCCAGGTCTTCTTGTATGGCCCATAGGATTTAACAAAATATTTTATAATTTTTACAATGCAGCAGTTTCTTAACCTGATTAATTAAAAATGGTTTTATTACACAGCAATGAACAATGTTAGTTACATAAAAAATATATATTAAACTGCAGTAGTTACATCTATAATCTTACATTTACAACCGGCCCTTTAAGGAAATAACGATGTTGATGTGAAAAAATGTCCCCGGGAAAAAAGAAGTTTGACACCAATGCATTCGAATATTATTGTCAGCATAACTTCTGCTCAAAAAGCACAGGAACAGAACCATTGTGACCCGTTTTTTGTTTTCTAGGACCCACTCCCCAGCCACCTCAGGTAGACCATGTGGGCAACCTGGTGTCCCCAGGCACCGGTATGGGCTAGCCACTGCTATACATATTTACGTTTGTGTACGTATCCGTCTTTTGATTTACCTCTGCACTGTAGCAAGGTTCTCCAACTCATCGTGGGTCATGATGTATTCAGGGTCTGTCTGTAAAGGTTCGTTGATGTACTCCAACAAACGTCCCCCTTGGCACAGTGCCACCTGCAGGTCCTCCTGGGGATTGGAATAAAAACAAAAATCTTAGCCACAACAATCCAGGTTCCTTGAAGCTAATGTTCAGGGCAGCAGAGCGAGACCTCTCCCACCTTGATTTCATCCTTTTTCAGTGTGTGCGTGTGCAACATGCATTGCGTGGCCTCTGCGTCGTTGGGTAGTTCAGTCTCTGCCAGCTGGGTGCCAAAGGCCTGGAGAGTTTGACCAGTGGTTTTTACCATGAGAGCAAACGCCTCGATGGCCTGTTAAGAGGAAGCGGGAAGCGGGAAGTTAGGACATAATTCAGAAAGTTTGGCTCATTGCTCTTCACAGTAACTTTGTATGTTATTTATTTGAAAACTTTCTCTGGTAATAAGTGAACAAAACAGCTTATATGTTATATGATATCAACAACATTTGTACTTTATGTGTATTTGTGTTTTGGTCCGTGGTCCAACAGAAAGTTTTCTTCTTCAGTCATCGTAAACTTTTGAGATTAAAAGTGGTAATGGGTTAATGTTGCCTTCACTGTCCTGTTTCTGACTGACTCAGGTACAAGAAAGAGTGGTTTCTACTAGTTAACTGCTTTTTAAACAGTTTGGAATTAACAACTGATGTAAATAAAATAAGGAATTGATGGCCTGTAGTCATCAATAGTTTCAAAAGTCACTCAAATAAGAGGACCTAGTTACCATGATGGTAAGGATGGTATAATATTTACAGCAGACATGTCCAAACTGTTTCACAAACCAACCGACCAAGAGCACATAGTTTGACCAATCAACTGTCTGATGACTGAGATCAATAGATTAAACCTGTCAACTCAGGTGAGCTACTGCTTGGTTGGAACAAAAACCTGCAGCCACAGTGGCCCTTAGTGGACAGTTTGGACATGACTGATGTACAGGATAGAGACAATGTGTGACACCAGGAATTGGTAAAACATTAAGAAAGATACAAAGAAATAATAACCAAGCTTCAAATATATAAATACTGTTAAGTTTGTACTGTGTTTTTGTATACATACCGTGCGGTGTGTGATCCAGCTCTCATGGCAGTATTTCTTTGTGCCTCCGAGTTCGGTGGTCAACTGTCCTGGGTCAATGTAGGCATGCAGCTCAGTCACCGAACTTAGCATCAACACCTGATAAAAGATTTCTACGTTAGCAGTTTATCAGGGAAACCTGCCTTTGAAAAACTCCAATCTGCACCGACTCGTATCTTTTTTCTCAACAATGTATATTTTAAACTGCATTCAACACAGAGACAGCTGTACGGTACCTTCATTTTGAATTCATCCCTGTTGAACATGAACAAGAAGTCAGAAAGAGTCCATTGCAGCAGAGCAGTGGGACGCAAAACCAGAACCAAGTGTAGGTTTCCTGGAAATGAGACCTGAAACAGACGGACAGTGACAGTTGTCCCATCATCAAGTGCTGAAATGGTTTGGAACTCCTATATATACTCCGACAACTCAGGGCAAGTTCAGTGGAATAAACAAATGATCATTTTTTTTATTGCTTTCTTACTATGTTTATCGTATAAAACACTACATTTTTTCTAATGCAAAAAATCCTTTATTTTTGGACGGTGTATCAGCCTGTTTCTCCCATGTGTCTCTACCCACTGACGTGGACATACTGCGCACAATGTCAATCTTTAATTGATAAGCAAAGATGTATGTGTCTTCTGTCTGAACTGCGTGACTGGACAACACAAGTGATAGAACATCTCCCTTGTGCTTTATGCCCCTGATGACGGTCAGTTATTTGACCATTGTATCTCACACAACAAATCTGATACACAGTTAAAATATTTAATCATTATTAATCATCCGTTGCTGCTTCTAATTGGCAGAAGTCTCCAGAGTCTCCACCCAAATCGCACTGTGCTATGAACAGAACACCTCAGTGGCAACCTGGCATCTAGAGGACTAGAACCTGAAGCCTTCTGGACCCAAGTCCACTTCCTTTACTACAGGGCCACCACTGCCACCTTGTACTGTAAATATTATTGTTATTTTAAATTTTCTTCAAGGAAGTAAAGCAAATTCCATGTCATTGTGACATTGTGATCAACTCCGAGGCACACAACCAAACGTGTCCCCTGCATTTAACCCATCACCAAAGTGAAAAGTGGACAGGTTTGGACAACCGGGGAGCAGTGACTGGGGATGGTACTATGCAAAATGCACCTTAGTGGTAACCTGGTATCTGGTGGAATCAAACCTTAAACTCATAGGATCCAGGTCTGGTATCACCACTGCTCTTATTATTGTTGCTGTTATTATTGTTATCTATACGAATTATTACTCTTTATAGAAAAAATCTAACTTTTTTTATTGACAAATCCTATGTATCCTTGTAAACATCTTGTGCAAAGAGCCTCAAGGGCTTGAAAACATCACTGAAATGGATGGATGTATTTTTCTATTTGAGTTTGATTTACCATAAAGGAAAATATCTGTCCTTCAGAAACAAATGACCAGTGAAAAGGTTGTTAAAAAAAAACCTCAGACTCAAACAAACACTGTGCAACATTTGTCTTTTATCTGAGCCTCCTGTCAGTGTTTACTATGTGGTTGTTACCAACAGCAAATGCTGAGATGTGAACGGTCAACAGTCAATGATCTGGTTAAGTCGAATTAAGTCAAACGAGACGGTCCGGTATAAATAAACACATTCACGCTCTCAATCTTACTGCGATTCGGAGCAGGGTGGCTCTGACAGCGGCCCATCGGTCCAGACGTCTATCGATGACCAGGATGAAACCCACTGTAGATGCCGCAACACTGCAGGAGGGAGAGGGTGGAGGAGATGGAGATGGAGATGGAGAGTAAAAGAATGGAAGACTCATTATCTACAGTATTCATCATCATCATCATCATCATCACTGAAGGTAAGGGCAGATGGTCGGGATGGTCATCGATGACAAACAAGGCTGCGCGTTTATGGAGACTTAAACTGATGACTGTGTGTGTAGGTGTGTGTGTGTGTGTGTGTGTGTGTGAGGAGACGGTACCCAGTGGAAGCTGTGACAGCCAGTCCTCAGAGCCATCCCTATTGTAAAGCAGATAAAATGGTGGAAACAAGAAAATCTGACGCCAAAAAAAAAAAACCCGGTAAAATCTTAATTTTAAAATCCAACGTAATCCAATCCTGCAAAATGTTCAGGCCTCGGTTATTCCAGCCACAGTCATCTAATCTCGGCTCACAGATTCACCTCCCTCCTCCTTCTCCTTATGCTTGTCTTACTCTCCTCCTCCACCATCCTTTCCTCCCCTCCCTCATCCACTTGTGTCCCCTGCAGCGCCCCCCCTCCTCATCTCTTCCTTCACGGCCAATCAGAGCTCAGGGTGCAGCCGACTGACAGAAGGCTGGATGCGGTTGGTGAAGGTAGGTGGGAGGATGTAGGCGATGAAGAGGAAATGGAGAAAGGTTTGGTGGAAAAGGGAGGAAAAAAAATCAACAATGAACTGGGCTGGAGTGAGACAGAGAGACACAGAGACAGACAGAGACAGACAGAGAGAGAGGGTTTTCAAGGAGTTTGTTAGAATAAGTCAATATGGAAAGAGGGAAAAAGAAACTATTGTATAATAAATAAAATATAAATTGTATAATAAAAAAAATAAAACACAAAGAAAATATATTTGCATTTATTAAAAATATTGTTTGATAAATACAAATTGTTTTCTCCAGTTAAAATTCATAAGATTTCTATATGTATAAAAGTTAAATTTTCATCTGTCTTTTCTTTCCATCCTCAAGGTGTAAAATTAATTTTGTTTGTTGCGCTTTACTTTGCTTTCTTTTGTGCTCTGCTGGAGCCTGCTGGCCACACGCAGTACTGTTCTCACCCCAGCTCTGACTGTTGTGTAGTGGAGCAGTTACAACCTTTTTGTGCTACAACGCATATTTGAAAAAAGTCCACGTTTCACAACCAACGTTATTCACTTTTTATTTGTTTGTTTGTTTCAGTTTATTTGCAATTTAAAGCAACCCGTGCCTGTTTAGTTGAACAACACACTGAGCCTGATAGGAATTGATTTTTTTGTACTGTAAGTCAGTGTGTATGTTAAACTGTATCTTATCTCCATCAGGATTTTTTTATGTTATAATATTCTGCTGTCATCTTGTGGAACAATGTTTATTTGTTTGTCCATCACTAGCTTAGACCAACTACTTACAAAAAATAAATTAATCTGTTCATTCATCTTCATAATTGGACAGAGGAGACAGATGTGGGAGGTTCACCTGGATAAACTGGTCAGATAGATGAGGACATTCTTTAGCTCCTCCTCCTCCAGATTGTTGAAGGACGGAAATTCTGGGAAGATGAGGATGGGGCAGCCGTTTAAGCCTCGGACACCTTAGAAGACAGAAGTCATGTGACTTTGATATCCAGTCCAGACAGAGTCACACTGTGAAAACTTATTCCTACTTTTGCTGTTTCTTTTCTTAATCACTGATAGTGATGGTAACTATGAATAAACTAATACATGAGTGAGTCTATCAACACAGTCCTACTAATCAGCAACATTGAGGAAGGAAGAAAAACACACCTGGTAGGATGACAAACTGTTTATGGAGTTCAGACACAATTTCTGCTGCTCTCAGATGACCTTCATCCCCCCGTGTGATGTCATCTGGAGACAAACACAGATATATTTTTGCTCAGTTCCACTTTTTAACTTATTCATGAATGATTATTTCATTTTTAAATTATACAACTGGCAAATATTTGTAATACAAAGAAAAATAATATCGTCTCAACACCTTTGGAATGTATACATTATGAGAACAGAACAACAGTGGTGAGATGTGCTGTTGGAAGGACAGAAGACTTTAAGGTGGAGGTGGGACTTCATCAAGAATCAGCCCTTTTGTTAGATGAGGTCAGACAGGAGTCTCCGTGGACAATGATGTTTGCAGAGGACATGATCTGCACTGAGAGTAGGCAACAACTAGAGGAGAACTTAGAGAAGTGGAGACCTGGACCTGGAGAGGTGGAGGTTAGGACTGGAGGGAAGTGGAATGAGTACAGTGGAATGGTGAGGTTACAAGGTGCAGAGGTGGTGAAGGTGGAGGAGTCAGCTGTTCAGAGCAGTGGAGACTGTGGAAGAGAGGAGAAGAATAGAGTGGAGTCAGGATGGAACAACTGGAGAAAAGAGTCAGGAGTGATCTGAGATAGAAGAGAGTCAGCTAAGGTGGAGGACAAGGTTTACAGGACAGTGGTGAGACCGGCCATGATGGATGGATTAGAGAAAGTAGGAATAGGTAGAAGACAGGAGAAAGAACTGGAGGTGGAGGTGGAGGAGTTAAAGATGCTGACGTTCTCTTTTTGAGAGACAAGGATGGACAGGATCAGGAATGAGGTGATTAGAGGGACAAGACAGACAGGAAGGTTTGGAGAAAAAGCTAGAGAAGACAGATTGAGATGGTTTGGACATGTTCAGAGGAGGGACATTGGTTATATTGGGAGAATAATGATCCTAGACATGGAGCTACCAGGTAAGAGACAAAGAGGAGATTGATGGATGCGGTGAGGGAGGACATGGAGGTGGTTGGAGTTGGAGTGGAGGATGTGGAGGACAGGGTGAGATGGAAGTTGTTGACTCGCTGTGGCAACCCCTGAAAAACGGGATAAGCCGAAAGAAGAAGAAGATTTAGCTTCTAGCTCCCCCTCCTGGCTAGAAAGCATATGGAAGACTTATATTTCAAATTCTAAGAATTTCGCTGCTGACACATGCAAATTGTAATTTTTCTTCTGGTATATAGAAACAAGCCAGAAGTACAAGTGGGTAAAAGTATGTTTCTTTTAGGGTTTTTTTTTCCTACAACTGAATTCAATGTTTGGCAGTGTTTGGTAACCATGTTTACTGGTTCCTCTCAATCCAGTCTCAGGTCTTGATTCTCATCCATGTTAATGGTTCTTTGACAGAATGGGATGTGTACCAGACTTCCAAACTCATTAGACATTCCGGCGACTTTAATGAAACACTTAAACGCCCACCTCACACACCCCTTTGTCCACTGTGGAATGAATGGATGAAATAAAACTGCACACACACTCACATTCAAAAGTGTGGAAGTAGGTCAGTGCAGCACACACAAACAGTGATTATGGGGTGCACGGCAGGAATTCACCCTGTCTTCTTTCACCCTTCCCCCAAACATGGACTATAATTCCTAACATGTCCTTATCAGTCATCATGGACATTAGTGAAGTACTCATCCTTGTAAATAGTATCTATATACATACACTTTTGATAATTTCAAGGTAACATGCCAACACTACGGAAATTGCAAGTCAAATTTATACCATGATCCAATGATCTTATTTTCCATTTTTACTTTTCCACTGACTTTTTGTTACTTTTCCTCTTATTTTTTTTATATCAACGCAAAGAAAAATGATATCACAGAAGAAGAAAGGTAATCAAACAAAGGGTGGGGAAGTATGAACTATATTGCCAAACTTCTTTTGCTTTTTCTGAACTTACATCTGAACAGAAGTGATTTCAAATTCTTAAAACATGGGGTTTAATATGAAAATGATTACAGCTAAAGCTTTAAAATTATTTAGGGAAGTCGTTCCACAGAATGGAGTAATTAGAGCAACTTTTGTTGCCTGTATCACCAAAGACATCCTTCTATCTCGGCTTCCAAGTGGTTCCTCAAAAGTGGAAATGCAAAAAGTGAATATTTTTTCAAAAATCTGGTGTGGTTATGGGAGAATCTAATTTGTGAATGCCAAATAGCTCATCTCCAGGTTGTAACTAACAATCCAACTGATTCCAATCACAAGAGTGGAGGTTAGGAAGAGTGATGACAAGGAAAACAGAAATAATCCCTTTCCAGTCTCAGTAGGTCTGAATGCCAGACAGGTTTTCTTTACCCATGCCTGCATTTTTAATGTGTTGGCCTGGTGCAAGCTGATACTTCAGATGCTGCAGATCTGTACAACTGGGCAACAGTTTGAAAACTGAACAACATCACAGCTGTTTCAAATAAATATACGGTGATATTTTCATTTAATAAAAAAATATATATATATATATTTTTTTTTCAACAGAATTAATGAGTGAAATGAACAAAATTTAAAAGGTGTTTGTTAATTAGCTGTATTTATATCAGGCTCAGATATTGAAAATATAATTTATTATATTTGTTGTTGTCGTTATCACTTTTAGTTGTAGAGTTGAGTTGCTGAACTGCATATGGCCATTTGTTAATAATGACTCAATTATTGCATCAAAATTACATCAACATAGCTATTTAGTAGTATTATAGTTGTTGTAGTCAGTGGTCTGTAGTTTACATCTGAGCAACATGAATGAACTGAAAAGGCCTTAAATCTGAATATGTTGATAATTTTAATTCAGGTCATAATACAGATTATCCCTTATTCAAGTATAGGAAGTGAAAATCATTAATTCCCTCTTCTAAATGTCAGTTTCTCTCAGCAGGAGACATGGGACAAGAGAAGAAGGCACAAGGATGGAGCCTTTGGACATTACTTGTGCACCGATACAAGACAACCCCAACTATCACCTGATCCAAGGTGGGGTGCTTCATGGGAAAGTGGTTGCTCCTACCATGGAAGAAGGCAACATTGAGGGCAGAACAGAAGTGGCCTTGACCAGCTCTTATTATTCATCTGCTTGTCCGTTACCAGGTCGCAGGGGCAGCTGGTACCACCCAAACCACACCGCTTCATTCTGTCAGCCTTCCTGTGGTTAGGGAGTCCACAAGAAGTTATGTGGGTTGGGTGTTTTGCTCAGAGTACTACAGTGGCCTCCTGGCAGATAGTGGATTAGAACCTGGAACCCTATGGAACCCAGCCCGCTTGGTTACACCTAGACCAAGACTGGTAACTGGACCCAAAATCTCTGTGGTAATCTTCCACTACCCACTTGCCTTAAATTAGGCCATCTTGCTAACTCTGAACCAACTTCCCTTACTGGAGCTCAGTGTGCTAAGGATGAAGGTTATCTTCGTTAGTTCAGTGGTAAAGCTGAAGACTGAACACAGGAGATGAGTCGGTAAGGACCCACAAGTCTCACAACTGCGTTCTTTGGACAGTAAAGAGCCTGGCACAAGTGTAGGGGCAGAAGGCCATGCTTCAAAATGGGAGACAGTGGAGGAAAAAGGTGGATGAAACAGGAGAATAGTTGTTGAATCACTCTTGTCAATTCCACTAGCCTCCTGTTGCTACCCTTGATCTCCTCAGGGAGAGTGAGTGGTTTGGGGTACCATGCTGGTTCCATCCAGTACTAGATCAGATTGTACTGTCACATCCATTCAAGGGCTGGTGGTTTTACCAAATATGGTACCTAAAAATTAAAATTAAAAAAGTGCTGGGATAAGAAAATAGCAAAAAGAGGGATTCATCATTGGGCTGGTACAGTGCAGTGTGATTTGGGTGGTGGTGATGGAGACTGCTGTACAATGTGACCCAATAATGGAAAGTGGACAAAAATGGATGTATGGATCATTAAATGAGAGGTTGTGTCCAAACTTTTGACTTTCAGTGCATACTTGTTTTATCTATTTTTAAGAAAAACCAAGGTCAACATTTAAAGGTAAATAAGTCTTTTAAACCAGTTTAATCCAACACTAAAGGTAACCATCACTCAGTTTTCTTCAATTTTCTTGACACAAATCTTGGTCCGTTCCCATGAAGGAAATAAACAAAAAAGCAAATTAGTGATAATATTCTAAAAACTCTGCAAATAAATTGCAAGGTAAATTATTTCAAAATAAAACAAAAAAAAAACAGAGACACACTGCAAACATTCACACACACATATTCACAGACTACTACCTAAGAAAACATCTTTAAAATATTTGGATATATTCAGATTCTTAGTATTGAGGGGTAAGGGAGAGCAGGTTCTGCAGGTGAAGCTGTAAACTGTATGCTGATATCATTCACTATTTGTTTCTCAGTGTTGTTGTTGTTGTTGTCATCCAACACCTGTTTTGTTTATCCAGTGCATCATCATGACCTTTTGTGTATATCAATGGATGTTTGTCTGTATGTACAGTCACCAGGTTGGTTGTTTGTTTTTCTAAACCATTTTCTAAACCAACATCATTAACAAAAATAAAACATTACATAGAAAACATTTACAAAATAATCAACTCATGCACTGTACCTGTTATCATCTTCAGCTGCAGCCACAGTCTGGTGATATCATGACATAGTTGAGACATTCGGTTCAAGGCCATGGCGTTGTAGGTAATTTTGTGTCAGCTACGTGCAAACACACCTAGTGTTTACACCAAAAAGCACAAAACAACACATTCAATATTAGCCACATGTTCTTCCAGACCAGAATCCCACGGACCATAAGCCGGTCCATCCTGCAACAGGTCTTCAGCTGCTTACTAGAGCAGTCATGAGGAAAGACCAAGCAAACCCCTGCTGTCACACGCACACACAGAGAGAGAAGCCCTGCTCATGTGGGTAAGTCAGTGAGGATTTTCAGATGCACCGCCTCCAGTTTCACGTTACACATTGTTTATAGAAGAAAAGGCTGCTTTGTACAGGGACAATTTTAGAAACCTGGAAAACCACACTCTTACCAGGAACCAACATTTACCAACTACATTAACTAACATATCTAAATAACTCCCACCATTATTAGGTCAACTAAGCATCACCATGTAGCAATAAAGATACGTGAATAAAATCCTTCAATTAGAACATTTCAACCTAGTATTCCAAGGACAGGGATTTTAAAATTGTTTTATAAATAATGAGGGGAGGAAGATGTGGACAATATCCCCCCAGGGCTCTGCACCGCAGGACAAAAGTAGTCAAGTTACTGGGTCGCATCACAATTATGAGGTTACATTATGTCAGAATGAAATATTACTGAAACTGGCTTCGTAGTCAACACTTGGTGGACAGGAGCCCCTAGTGGGAAGGCAGACAAAGTGCAATGAGTGCCTATTGTCACTCACTTTACTTGTAATTCTCTCATAACAAACATGCCTTAATGCACATGGGTCAACCTCAGGCCAAATGTGGCCATGAAGTGTAATTATATGTGGCCTTCAAGATCATATTAATGTGTACTAGAGTTGGTCCACCAGTATATAGAACCTGTGTACTGGCAGGATTTGTAGTTATAGAACACACATTTTAGTTTTTTGTTGTTGGTCTGTAGAAAAAATGTACTCTTGGTCACATATAAGTGCTGTGAGGTCCTCACCATGGTGTCTTTGTCTTGAAATACTCAGCACACAGCTGCACTGGAAAAAAAGAAAAAGCCCAGGTTTTTACTGAGGTTGCTGTTAGTACCAAACCGTCCCAACTCACATAAATACAATGGACTCATCACATTGTTCTCCATAATAGAACCTGCGACCTAGAAACAGACAAGCGAATAAAAATGAATGAATGAATGAATGAGTGAATGAATGAATGAATAAATGCATGAATGACACAGGCCAATCAATGGTCAAAAACAATATGTGTGTGTCGATGCTGAAACATAAATTTATTCATACCAAACAGCAAAAGATAAATTAAAGAACAAGGAAGGACGAACAGACCAAAAGTCAATCAACAAAGCAGCAGCAACATATTTTATGTTATTGTTCAGGATCTACCAGCACTCTGGAGATCGACTGATAGATGGGCACCCCTGCCTTAAAGCATTTGTATTCGAAGGTTTTCGAGCTCGTTAATGACATCTAGTGGCAGATTTTCAGCTTGAATCTACTACTGCCACGCAAGACTGAACCAGACCATTTTCAATACCAAAACGTTTTATAGCTTCATAAACTTTTGGTTGACCATAATTATCGATGCTTCTCATGTAGCTTCTCAATACATGGCTTATTTTACTGTCCTCCTAACAAAACCAACAATAAACACTAGTAATGCAACGATTCCTGTTTTTTGAGACTTCTTATTAAATGCGGAAGCAGGGATGAGGCGTCATTGGTCACGTGGTTCTAGTCAAATGAACCAAGGCTAAGCAACTGCTTCTATGGGAAATTAATTTTCATGTTAAAGTTTAAATATCACAAGGCCTACAACAGAAAGCAGTTTCGCTAAATATCACTTTATATAAATGACTTTGGGGCTGCCGTACTAAGCTTTTTTATTTTGGGGGTGAATATAGCACAGTGGTCAATAGATGGCAGCAACGAAGCAAAAAGGTGTAATACGTAACGGTCTCGCTTTAGTGGACCGCTAAGTGATACGGAACATTGTTCGGTATTAATACAAATAATAACACAAACACTTTTAAAACCTTACCAACATGAACTGAAGCATAGCCTTATCTAAATTAGAGTAAATAAATACCTCATTTAGGATTATTAACAAGTCAGGTTTATCTGTGGTCAGCCATTTAGTAAAGAATATTTAATCTCTGGCCCATTATTGATATGTAATAATTATTAATAAATATAGCTACTACAGTGGGTAACATACTATATTTGGAATTGTATAGTAACCTAGTAGGTGAATAAATACTATTTATCGTATATGCTACATATTTAACCAGCAAATATCAGGCAATATCACGGCTGCCTCACGTTGGGGTCCTGAGTGTGGAAGACGCGGAAGTTGCAGGCGGAAGCTGTGCTGTCAGCGAAGGGAGGAAAATTATTCCAAAATTTGTGACCGTCAGCGGTCGGTTGTAGCACCGAGCTTCATTTGTCAATTTCTGCTCACTTCGACACTCCCACGCCGCTGCGATGATCCTCTTAGAAATTAATAACCGTATTATAGAAGAAACGCTGACGCTCAAGTTCGAAGGAGCATCAAACGGGTGAGGAAACATCTGGCTAGCGCTGCTAACGCCACTTAGCTTCGTTTGTAGTCATACTTCAAAATAACTCCCGTTTTTGACAAAGCACTTGACGTGTTGCACCGCATAGATGTTTGACATTTTGCAAATAGAATAAAGGAAACACCTCCGACCTGAACAAGGTTCATAATGCCCGCTTGGGCAAAAGGCTGGGGTGTGTCAGTCCTCGGGCGAGTGTGCCAAAATGTCACCACCGAGAACTATTTCCCTCGTCGTGAAGCATCACAAGCAAGCAAAAACTTTTCTTTTTTTGGCGCATACATTATGTTTTCAGCGATGTTCGTATGACGAGGTGGATACAGCGACCATTAATTATGCATACATGCAATGTTATATATTAGCGAATTGATTTTTTTATGCTTGGCAGGGCTGTTACAAAGCTATTCTGCCATCTACAGAAACGATATTTCTCGAACATGGTCTAATTCCTCATATTATTTTTATGTGCACTGCAGCCCCATCGGGGCCGTAACGATGGCTCCTCACTTCCGCATTCCCCTGGTCATGCTGAATCAAGTCTGTGCAGATTGAGGCAGACTGTAAAAGACCAGATGCAGCCTGATGAGCTGTTGCCTTTGAAAAAGATGTTGTGTTAATACATTTTACAAATACCGACGTCCCCTGTTGTGGTGGATTTCGATTTTATTTTGGCGAGCCCTTTTCTCTTTTCTGTTGTCTTTCAGGCAATATAATGAAATAAATGAATATTATAATAACATTGGCATTAATAAATAAATACATATATATATAGTATTAAATTATTGTTGTGTTGTTATATTTATATTTCAAAGTATCTCGGTTTTCCCATGGTTTGCCAACAATGTCACAGTAGATGCAGCTAATTCTTTTGTTATGTTTATGTAGTTTATCTTTTTTTTAAATTTTCACCCATTTTCTTTTTGCAGAAATAAACCAGAAGCTGTTGATGTGACATTTGCAGGTGAGATACAAGTAATAGTATTCCGCCATTCTGTCTCTTCGATAGCTCTATTATCACATTCCTTTTTTTGTCCCTTTTCAAAAATGTTGTTAGGAAACAACATTTTAGTAACACTAATTCCAAATGTGTTTGTAATTTTTTTTACTTTGCTTTCTTCTGTACATACCTTTAGCTTGCTATATGCCTTTTTCCATTATGTATATATTTAAAAAAAAACATTAGAATGCGTTGTTACATTTCCACCAGCTGCGCACTGGATATAGAAAACATTAGATAAGGTTGTTTTTCTTCTTTATTCATCAGATTTCGATGGCGTGTTGTACCACATCTCCAATCCTAATGGAGACAAGACCAAAGTGATGGTTAGCATCTCCCTGAAGTTCTACAAGGAGCTCCAGGAACATGGAGCTGACGAGGTAAAACTGCCACTCAGACTTGAAAAGAGAGGAGATGAAAAAAATACGAAATAAGCTATTGTAGAAGTCTCTTTCCCTAGCAGATCCCATTTCTATAGCACATATGTACTGAGTCAGTGAAAAAGTTAACACACACACAAGCTACGATGTGAGTCACCATTTAAGGAAATAGTACAGCTGCTGAGGTTTTGAGTGGAAACAGGAAGTGAGCTAGTGTGTCTCACCTCACTTAAGGAAGTCCTGACTACATGTGTGTTTTTGTGTGAGTGCCGGCAGATGTATGTGTTGGCAGCATTCCAACACCTTTCCATATTAGGAATATTAGTTTAATGTGGAATGCCACGTTCTTTAAGACTTCTTAACTGGATTTGCATATTCTGTACAAACTTCTTGTCATTCCTTGACAACAGGTATCTACTGTATCTACTAAAAACAGATACCTGTCATTATGATGGTGTTGTTAAAATGACCCTTCTATTACCTCTCATACCACCTCCTTTCTGTCGCCTGTTGCACAACACATTTGTTTAGATATCAATCATGTTTTGAAGAACTCACCCCTCAATCTGTTGAGCAATACATATTATTATTTTTACATGCAGAACACTTGAGCTGTCTTTTTTTTCAAATCTAATTTAATTTGATTTACTATGTAGCTGTTTTTTTTTGTTATTTTTATTTAGTCATTTAAAAACGAGTCCAAACATTTGTGTTTTGGGTAAATTGTGTATTTTATGGATTTTACTTTTGAAACATTATAGGTGCTGAAGAAAGTCTACGGGGTGTTCCTGGTCTCACCAGAGGCTGGTAAGTTACTGTTTGACCTTTTATTTATGATTTTAAAATAATCTTAGATTTTCAAAAACATGTCAATGTATTAAGTCTAGATTGGAAGAAGACTGTATTTCTCTATGGCTCAATAAACTCTAGGTTTGAGTTTTGCTTATTATTATCATTATTGATGTTATTTATAATAATCTGCCCTTGTTTGTGTTGTGTTAGCAGTTCCACCTTTAAAATACTAAACTTTTATTTGATACTTTTATCTTTCGTTAAGGCTACAATGTGTCACTCCTGTACGACCTTGATGCTCTACCAGCCAACAAAGATGAGGTCGTTCATCAGGCGGGAATGCTCAAGAGAAACTGTTTCGCCTCAGTCTTTGAAAAGTACTTCAAGTTCCAGGAGGAAGGAAAAGAAGGGGAAAGCAGAGCTGTTGTCCACTACAGAGATGATGAAACCATGTATGTTTGATTTGTCTAGAAACAGAAGGAAACTAAAACATTTCTTTAGAAATGTTTACTCTTCAATTGTAGGAATAGCAGATTTTGGCCTAAAACCACAGATAATGCACAGGCAGCAGCAGTCACATTTATTCTTAAATAATATATTTGTGGAGCAGTTTAATAAATGCTTGTTTAGCATTCATTGCCTTATTTGCTGTATTTACTTTTGCATTTTTGAGATGAATTGGCATTTTGAGGAATACATCATTTATAATATTCTATGCTAAACTAAACTAATAATTTAGAACAATTATTATTTGTATTTGTAATCCCTTCACACAGTATTTATTACATAGTTAATCCACATAAAGTTACATAGTCTTACACTTATGAAAAATGTTGGGGATGGTGAGATTTTTGTTCAACTGAGGAAACTCTGACTGTTTTTCTCACTTTGTCTATTGTCAGGTATGTGGAGGCCAAGAAAGACAGAGTAACAGTGGTGTTCAGCACAGTGTTCAAGGATGATGATGATGTCATCATCGGCAAAGTCTTTATGCAGGTTTGTTGTTGTTGTTTGTCTTGTTTTGAGTTTTTTTTTTTAAAGCATACTCTAGAAGTATAATGGTACAGGACAAGTATATAGTCTAACCTCCAACAAGACAACAGCACTCATCAGTCCTGTACAGCTGACATTCTAACAGGATCTCCATGTCTTAATCTGCTAAATCTTAGTAGTTAGTTTTGTATCGTCATTCACACGTTCTCGAAAGTGCGGTTTCCAAATGCATCTTAATTTACAAACTGACACACGCTTCTGCAGATAATTGACATCAAGAAATAGAATTAGAAAAAGGAGTATAAAAATGATACAAAGCTGGTCCAATTCTAAAGTAAGATTCCCCCTGTTGTCTACGTAGGAGTTTAAAGAGGGTCGTCGGGCCAGCCACACAGCTCCACAGGTGCTGTTCAGCCACCGTGAGCCTCCACTAGAGCTGAAGGACACAGACGCTGCCGTCGGTGACAACATTGGATACATCACCTTTGGTAAGGACGAGTTCTGTTGAATCAGTTGTCCTGATAGCCAATAGGACAAACATCAATTGTTTCAGTTATCGTGACATTGTTTTTTTTTGCTTTTGCAGTTCTCTTCCCACGCCACACCAATGCCAATGCCAGAGACAATACCATAAATCTCATCCACACCTTCAGGGACTACCTGCACTACCATATAAAGTGCTCTAAGGTTGGTTAGAAGGAATAGTTTTCCAGTGTGATGTTTTCAATACTACATTTTACATTTTTCTGTTAACAGAAAGAAAAAGAGGGTTTTGTATAAGGTACAATTAACCAAAGATCACTTAAATATTACTGAAAGTTTTGATTAATACACTTCACTCCAGGCAACCCCAAAGTACAACAGTTCTGAGCTAGATACCGTAGACCAGTGGTCCACAACCACAGGGCCAGGGACTGCAAAGAAATAATGTTTCCTTTTGGCCCCATCTGGCTATTACTTCCACTTGATCCATACCCATATCAACAAAAGAACTTAACAATAACTATATATGATTAGGAAATATTTTCTCAGACAACAACCCTTGTTGTGTGCATAGACAGTTAATTCAGGTAGGAAGATTTTATAGGTAGGGAAATATTTCAGAACACCGGGAATTTTATTTTATTAAGGGTTATTTATCTGCCACAACTTAATGGCTGGTCAGTGAAAATAGTACGAGACATTTAACCGGTCCGTGGCCCAAAAAAGGTCGGGGAACATGGGTGTATACAGGTTAAAAAACATGAAGGTCAAACGTGTCATACTCTCCAATGGGTTGCTAGTAAAATAAATATTTTAGAAATGGTTGGAGACATTGTTCTCCTTCCAGTATTAGTCATACATATTTTTGTTGCTATAAGACTTTGTGTACACACAAAGATATGGGCTCATGCTTCGAATGTCTCTGTTAATGGACTTGTCAACACTGTAAACCATAATCAGAGGTGTCTATGTTGCGCAACCTTTATTGGCTTTGGCATTTGTCTTGTTTGCAGGTTTCTGCTGCTCAGACGGCAAATAATTGAGAATGAATGTTGAATGTTTCACAGTCTGGGTTGGAGTCACGATAGCCAAACCCTGTGTTTAGGAGTATGCACATCGTCTCTTAACAACAAGGAGACAGACAAATATGAACCCTTCACTCCTGTCTATGTCTCTCCTATAGGCCTACATTCATACACGCATGAGGGCCAAGACATCAGATTTTCTTAAGGTGCTGAACCGGGCTCGACCTGATGCCGAGAAGAAGGAAATGAAAACCATTTCGTAAGTTAACTGTTGTTAAAGAATTTCTTCAGCTTCTGTAGGTACATTTTTGAAATAATGTTTTTGGTGAAAGATGCAGAGATTAACCCGGAAGAGAAAACATGCATCAGAGAATATAAAATGAAAAAAACACCGGCTTCATTAACAAAAATGGAAAACCCTACTTTGGTGTCAGTATGTTCATAACACAAAAATACCTCAAAATGTCTGCCTACATATCCACATATTGTCAGCGTTTTTATTGTTCACCAGTGGTTCAGTTTTCCCAACCATAACACATTATGCAATTGATGCTTGTTTGAGGTTGGACCAAACCTCAGTAGTGTAAAAGAGTGAAGAAAAAAAAAAACATTAGGCTGGAAATGTCGCTTAAATTTCTAATTCTCCATTTGCACAAACATTTTATACATCTGAGTAGAAACGCTTCCAACATATAAACACTGGTACTCCATTTTTTCAATAGTTACTGGCAGCACCTGATTTTGATCTACATTTACAGCTTTTATAACTCAGTGGTTCCCAACTGGTTTTGGTTCAGGACCCGTTCTGAATGGGCCGCGAACAGCTGGTCAAAAATCAAAATAATGTGAATCATCTGTTGAGCATGTGTTTTATTTTAGAAGATCTCTTAATTTGAAAAGCACACTCTGCTTAATAAAATTAGTATGTTAAAAGAAGTGATTTTTTGTTAGGAAATGAATTTGCTTGGTTTGAATTCTCGTACCTGTAAATCATTACATTTAGCTGGATTTGAAAAAAAAGGCCTAGGAGATGTTTTTTTTTTTTTTCCCTGGTACAGGAGCTCTCAAACAGGTGTGAGACATGGTGTGACAATGGAGTCCTTGTTCTGCGGGGAATACCAGTTGCACACACATGAGTCATGCGTTTGCCCAACAAACCCAAACATGTACTAGTCATACTTTGATTTGTTTACACTGGTCCAATCAAGGCTGTTTACCAAGGGTTATGATGGAGGAATTTATCTAACAGCATGAGTGCAGGTGCACAGATAATTAAACAGAAGGTCTTGTAGCGGATGACAACAGTCTTGTAAAATGTTGAACTTGAGTTTATCACTCACTTAACAAAAAGATTGCAAACATTGTTTCTGATATGTCCCTGTTTGATTTGTCTTTTTCAGAGGAAAGACCTTTTCCCGTTAAGGCTGATCTTGTGTCGAATTCCAAACTCATGGACTGGCTCTCATTGTGACTTGACGCCACAGTGAACATGACCACGTTGCTTCTATAAAAAAAAAAAAAAAACACCTGTCCAGCTCCAAAAAATGTGTCCATTGTTTTTTCATGGGGTTTGGGCTTCTGGGGGGGGTTATAAAAAGCCCTGGAATAAAATAAGTTGAACAAAATTGACACTTTTGCTTTGCGTAGTTAAAGAGATAATTGTAAATGCCTTATATAAATATATGTATGGAAAAAGAACATTTTTGATATGTCTTTTACTGAAACGTCTGTACGAAAGCTGAATTTAGTCCTTAATTCTTTCCTATCTGTGCTTTTGTCATCTGTTCCATGGTCATTTTAAAAAGAATTAAAACCTTTCTTCCACCAAAACACACAGGCTCACTTTCTGCTCACATTTATTAAGTTTTTCTTTTAACATTTTAATCTCTTACATTTTACTGTTATTTAGGAGGAGGAGGGGGGTGCCGGACAATAAGGACAACCTAAAAAAAAATTGTCACCTGGTGGAGGGAATTTGGGGTGATGAATTAGAAGGAAAAATCAGAAGCTTAGGATCATGATGTGAAATAAACACTTGATTAACCTTAAGTGTTCTGACCCTTTGGCAGAATGAGTTGCACTGTTTACCCAATAATACCAACATCCAAACTATTTTTACTCTAAAACAGGTGTGGCTACACTGTCTGGCTCCAGGGCCACAATGGGTTTCAAAATTTGACTCAAGGGCAAGATCAGGAGCAGATGGATGAGTGTTTGTAAGAGTAAGATGTGAAGTGTAAGCTAAAATAGTTTTAGCCTTCTCTATGCTTATTTCAGAAATTCTGTCATAAGAAAAAAAAATCTGAATTATAAGGAAATTAAAGGCGTAATAGGGCAAGTTTGGATGTCCACATTAGAATGCCAAACGGGCCTCCTTTAGCCCTGGAGCCCCAGTTTGCCCAGGTCAGCATGCTTTCTTTGGAATCACACAGAGTCCTGAGTTCAATTTCCAGAGGACCCAACTTTGCTTGATAATGTTAATCAGTCTCTACTAGACACTAGGGGTTAAATAATCTGATAAATGCATAAATGTAAATGTACCTTCTCATCCCATAGGGCGGGGGTGCCCAATAGGTAGATTGAGATCTACCAGTAGATCTCCAAAGGAGTGTTGGTAGATCCAGAGCAATAACATCAAAAAGGTGATTAAAACTTTAGATATAATTGTATTTTAAGATGCTAATCACTGGACTAAAGTAAGAATCATATAGGTATTGAGTTAGACAGCACAACACACCACACATACATATATATACATACTATATATGTGTGTTGTGCTTATATATATATATATACACACACACACACACACATATATACACACACATATATACTGTATATCTCATATCTAATATCATATTGTCAAATGGATTGTGAGGACTAGAGACAAAATATTAAGGTTAAGGAAGTTCTCAAAGGAACAACACATGTAATGCTCATACTGTTGATGTAATTATAAATCATTAGTTACAAAAATACCTTGAATGAAACCATTTTCAGCATTATTGCTAAACAATAAAAACAGATACTCATGAATGTAGAGGGTTTATGCATTTTATTTTTGGACAGTAGAGATTTGATGACAACTTATATGCAGGCTTAGTATTGGTATGCACACATAACCTGACAAGAAATGAAAAAAAATGACAAGAGGCCCATGTAAAACACCTCAGAATGGTAGAGATCATTTTATCATTCTTGTTTTTTTTCTTCATCTCCAGATGCAGAGGAGGAGGAGGAGGATGATGATGAGGAGGAGGAGGAAGAAGAGGACGATGGTGACTTATTTTCCAACTCATCAGTAGTGTTGTTGGTTGCATTTTGAGCTTCAGCGTTGACAGCAACTTCTTCAGGCTGGATGACATCACCATCCTCCTTCTGAAAGATGGATTGGTTAGTGGGGCTGCTTTCTTGATTTAGAATTTCTTCTTCTTTAATTTCCTCCTGCTGTTCTGCAAGTCAGAAAATGAAAACAAAACGTACAGGTTTTGAGCATGTATTTGAATTGTGTGAAGTTCTTCTTCTTGTGCTTTTATTGTGTATACTTCTCTGCACAGGTCAAGATTTGTCTCCTGTGAAAAGTTAGATTAACACTTCAGATTGTTTGCTCAGATTTGAAAAATAAAAAAAATAAAAATCATAATTCTACTCAGATCTGCCACTCACCACACGGTACACCATCTTCTAAATCAAATTCCAAGCTGTAGAGGAAGAAGAACACAGGTTTGAAAGTGGGAAATTAGACAAAAATAGTACCGTTTCTGTTATTTAATCTGTTGGCCTCGCAACTAGATTCAAATGTGTCTGCTATTGTATGTCCCTGATCTGGACAGAGCAACATTAGTGTCATTATCACATTCCATTGCTCAGAACGTTTGTGTCAAACAAGCAGCTCCTTTTACTTTGTATTCTTGAAGTCAGGCTCAGTAAATCTAAAGCAGATTAATAGAAAATAAAAACACCACTTTTTTATCAACGGTGCAAGAATCTATAAATCTAAACTATAGGATCACTGCTCCACAGGTACAAGTCCACGAGTGAATGCAGAACCTGCACCTGGAATATGTACGACCTGCTGCTGCCCCTCCTGTTGACAGGACTGGCTGATGACAGACCTGAGGACGACTGTTGTGGGCTCTGAACCTCAACAACACAGTTGCCAAACATGACTGTTGCAATTTACCATTATTTATCATATTAGTGCTTCAACAGGCAGATTTTAATGGCGTTCTTCTTTTACATTGACTCTTCTTGGTAAATATCTACACAGAAATCCATGCAGGTATGCAGAACAATAAAATGAAAACGATTTCCTGAGACAGTGTTTCCTGTTTGGCGAACAGGTAAAATTATCTTTACGGCGAAAAAGGATGTAATTTTGTCCACTCTCACCCGTCGGAGTCGGCAGTCATTCCTTGGATCAGCTGCTGATAATTGTGGATTTCTGCCTTCAGCTTCATCTTGACGCACAGCAGATCCTTGTTGGTTTCTACCTGCTGCGCTACCTGTGACTTGATCCTCTCCAGCTCGTCTGATAGTTTCAGTATTGTGTTATTGAGAGGAGCCAGTTGTTGGCCATTCTCTTTTTCAGTGACCATCAGGGTATCTTCTAGATTCCTGATCTGAACGAAAGACATGACATTTTTTGTTTTATAGATGTGTTATGTGTTGGAAGACCACAACAGAGTTGCAGTTGTGCAACATTTTTGGATGTGTTAGTTAAAGTGTCAGGTTTGACTCATAATGACAGGGCTGGAGGGAATGTTTCCTAAATTAAAGGCAAGGCAAAAATCTATCTTTCTAATAAAAAGTCCACTGCAGCTCTGGGCAGAATTACATCAAGTTGTCCTCACTTGCGACATTAAGCTTCGCTTTACAAATCCATAAACATCCTACTCCATAATTAAACATTGATTTGAAATGATTTAGATGTGGATGAGTTTATTCTGTTGTATAATGTTGATTACCATCAACTGTAAGGTCTGGATCCTAATCTCCAAATTTTGTTTTTCTTTCTGCAACCCCTTAAGCTCAGTCACTCCAGACTGCAGGGCTTCCACGTTTTGGGCCTCGGTCACCTGGATGTTTTCAAACTGAAAAGAAAGACCAGTAGAAACATATCGTGAACAGATGATACAGAAAGGACAGCATTACGATATGGAGAATATATGTCACCTTTGTCTGGTACCAATCCTCAGTGTCCTTTAGATTCTTCCGGGCTATTTTATCATAATTGCTACGGATCTTTTGGACGACCTCGGCCAAGTTGGAGTTCTTGGAATCGACTTCCACTTTCACCTCAGACTCCCTGATTTTGTCCTTCAGAGCATCCACATCCTCAAGGAAGAATTATACAATTAAAAGCAAGCACTTACACAATATATTTCTGTAAATGAAGATGCGGAGCCTCACATCTTTGTGTTCCATCTTAAGGCGATCCAGCTCTTCCTTCACCAAGTCTATCTCCTTTTTCTTCTGCTCAATGTTCAGCCTGGTGTCTTCAGCTACTTTCCTTAAATCTTCCAAGTCATGTTCTAATTCTTCACGTGCAATTTTCTCCTTGTCAGTCCTGCAAAACACACGCAAATTGTTAACACAAGATTTTTTTTTTCTATTGTAAACAGGTGGTTGTTTTTAAACCCACTTGTCCTTGAAGTCATCGTGGGCCAGTTTGCAGCTGTCAATATGGATCAGCAACTTGGCATTATCCATAGTGATGTCCTTCACCTGAGAAATCCAAATCATTAGATACAGATTGTTGTGGTCATTTATTTCAAATATTCAAAAATCGATAATAAAAGTACACAATATGTTTTTAATTATTAATTAGAAGAAATCAGTTTGTATTCAACTCCAAATATAGTTAATAAAGTGCAGCATAGTTCAAGAAACAGATGACACTTAGATAAAACTTTCATCATTCTGACCTTGTCCTTGAGTCCCTGAAGAGGTTTCTCTGTCTCATCCCAGTCGCGCCCCTTAGGTGTCCTCCTCTTGTCCAGGATCTCTTCGATCTCCTTCTCCAGATTGTCGTTCTCCTCTCTCAGCAGTTTCACCCGCTCCAGATACCCGGATAGTCGGTCATTAAGACCGCGCAGAGTCTGCTTGTCGTCCACGGCAGTAGTAGGAGCGGCAGAGGTGACGGGAGCGGGATGAGCGGCAGTAATGGGTCGGGGAGAGCCTCTGTCCGGCTCGTTGCGGAGGAGGCTGCGAAGCCCTTGGGGACTGGCTACAGAAGCCCTGGAGCCTCTTCCCCCGGCCCCACCGAACATGCTGGATGCGGTGTTTGAAGGCATGTTCGGAGACTGAAGTGTGGAGACAGAACTGACAGAGATCACGCACGGGGTTGTAGACCGTAGGAATGAACCTGAAGGATGGGACGGACTCAGGTAGGTCTTTTATACCTGTATTTACCCACTGACCATCCTACATTCATGCAATTGGCTCACGGTGCTCTCCTCATCTTCATAAAGAATCTCCCGAGTCGATATTCAGGTATTTCACGTCCAGGATTTGTTTATGTCTGTGAACGTCGCCCGTGGTCCGAGGTGATTGGTTGAACACAGGGTGGTGTCCCCTTAAAAACCAGGCAGGGTCCCAGAGAGGAGAGGTGACACTCGAGTAGAGGATCCGTCTTCATCATGTCTCAGCCAAGGAGCTTCAGCAGCCAGTCCTACTCTCCAATGAGTTCGACCACCCCCAGGAGTCAGGGTCCCAACGAAAGCAAGATCAACTCAGCGGAGAAGTCCAAGGAGAAGGACCACATGGTGGGACTCAACGACAAGTTCGTAGAGTTAATCGATAAGGTGAGTAACTCACTTTAACCTATTTCATTTATAATGTATGTAGTTGTTTATCAAAGCTACACTGCCATGACAACACCTGCCATGGCGCTGAATAGATTACTTTAATTTATTGGCTACAGTTATATTTAAAAGATAAAGAGACGTAAATGCTGTTTTTTTTCTTTTTACGAAATGCTCTTGTAAAGAACTACTGTGTGTCAACAAAGACAATCAACAAATTATAAAGTGTCTTTTAATTTTTTTTTAGAAATATTAAACAAAAATGAGTTATTTATTTATATTGAACAATGAAAACTTTTTATAACATTTTAAGCACCAGTGTGAAAAAACATGATGTTTTAAACTAACAGGCTCCACAGAAAACAGTGTTCCCAACTTTTTTTGCGTCACGGATGGGTTAAATGTCTCGTACTATTTTTGTGGACCGGCCGTTAAGTTGTGGCAGATAAATTCTCCTTAATAAATTTTAATTCCCGGTGTTCTAAAATATTTCCTACCTATAAAATCTTCCTACCCAAATTAAATTAAAATTGATATGGATATGGATCAAGTGGAAGTAATAGCCAGATGGGGCCAAAAGGAAACAAAACCATGCTAAGTCAAAAACCGCTGTTTTTTTTATGTGTGAAATAATAATTTGTTAGGTGTGTACATAAAGTCTGCAGGTATGTGGTTAATTTTATTATGATGTGCACATAATTCCTAAACAGTAATAATAACAATAAAGTGATTGACAGACAAATTCTTTCTCCATTAACTGTTAGTTGACTTGAGTCATATCAAAATTATTTAATCACATTATGGATATTAACCACACCTAAATACCATCCACCCACACACCTAACCATGGTAGTCACTGTCTGCTACAAAAGCAAATTCCCCACAAAATTGACAAACAATGTTTGGGCAAACGTTTTGTCCCAATTTCTTTACCTTTTGACTACTTTTTGGAAGCAGAAAAATGCTGCGTGTGTGTGAACTTAAATGTCAAATGCACAAAGGCATAAAATGTTTTTCATCTTTTCTATGTCATCTATTGAGGAAACACGGGCATTGTAGGGAAGGCAAAGTAACACAATTATAATTTAAATTAATAAAATAATATATACAAATCTGCCGGGCCGGATACAAAGGCCAAGTGATCCGCAGAAGGCCCCCGACCCTTAGTTTCAGCCGAACACTATTACCGAACACAATTACCGAACTCACGCTAACTATGGACAGCAAATTAGCACGAACTAACGCCCTACAATGTTAAACAAATACATTTATTCAGCGTAGATAAAGTTCACATAGAGTTGTAATTGTTATTTTTAAAACAACTTGTTGGGCTGTCTCCTTACTCTTTTAAACAAGAGAAAAATACAAATGAAAAAACTTACGCCGGTGATTTTGCCGAAGAAAATGGACAGTTTTCCAACCGAATATTCACGGGGTTTATTTGGTTTCTTTTTTTTTTCTCTTTTACCGGCTCATTAGCGCTACCCTTTGTGTCGGAGGGATTAATGACACTTCCGGTGACGTCGATATTGATCTCAAGTTTGTCTTTTTATTATTCAAAATATTCTATTAATAATTCAACTCTGCGTGTTTAAAAGTGTTTAATGTAAATTAATTTTGTTGATTTTACTTCACTGCGAGTTCAAACAGAACGTGGAAAAAACATTATTTATAGATACAAAGTGTTTTACAGTGTTTGGAGGAAAGAAAGGAAGTTTAACTTGTTGAATTGTTTCTGTAAAGCCCTTTATTTTATTTTATTTTTTGTCATTTAGACACATTAGATTAAAATTTCAGTTTATTTGGTACACAGGCCAGATTGAGATGGTTTGGACATGTTCGGAGGAGGGACAGTGGAGGGGCATTGTTAGAAAATTGTATAAAATAGGTAGCAGACTAATTCCATGTAATGCAACCTTGTAAGACAGAGCTCAGTGGTTGTTACTTTACACTTAAAGGATCTTTTTCTGTCTCAGGTGAAAAATCTTGAGGATGAAAACAAAAAACTTGACACCAAGCTGAGAATCCTGAAGGAGCAGGACGCATACGAGGGCAAAGTGGACGACATTGTGAAGCAGATTGAGAACGAACTGCAGGCACAAGTGGAGAACTTGCTCATTGACCAAGAGAAGCTAAAGGCAGAGCTCCAAAAAAATCAAGAGGCAGTAGAGGACATCAAGCACAGGTCAGCTAACCTATTATAGCTTAGCCCATATGCTGGAGTGAGGAGATATCCCGTATCTTATTTAGTAATGTTGGTGCTCTGAGAATAAAACAAAAAAGTGCATTTGGTTAAAGAAGATTGTCCTTTTGTTGGCAAGATAAATACCATTACGAATGCCACACAACATTAACTTGTTTCTTGTGAGATATAACAATCTTTAAATTCTATGTGCCTTCAGGTACGATGATGAGATGCAAAAGAAAGCTGACGTGGAGACTGATTTCATTGTCACCAAGAAGGTAAAACATGGTATATTTTCTTCAGCCGTTCATTTAAATAACTACTGTTGGGACTGATTTATAGGTTTTCCATGTCTTTTCTGTGTAGGAGGTGGACAACAGTCACTTAGAGGAAGTAGACGTGGCTCTAGAGCTGGAAGATCTGATGGGAAAACTGGACTTCCTTAGAGTTGGTTTCGATGAGGTAACACAATTAGTTTCATTTGTGTTTCCGTGGCATTCTGTTTTGTTTTTCCGAGCATCACAAATTAGTATTTACAATTATTATGATAAACTGTCTAGGAAATCTACCTCACTTTTGAGACCACAAGATGAATAAAATTGTAGGAAATAAATGAATTTAAAAATACTGAACGTTTCCATTTTTTTGATATAGGAGATCAAAGAACTGGAGTCTTTAGTTCTGAACAAGACCGTGATGCTGTCAGACAACAGCAAACGAGACCTGGACATGGATGAGATTGTGGACGGTGTGAAAAATATGTATGCTGGACTGGCGGCCCGCAGCAGAGTGGAGGCAGAGCAGTGGCACCAGACCAAGGTCAAGTTGTGTTACACATCCCTTTGAGTGTGTGTGAAATTTCACTTAATCACCGAAAATTTGATTTTTAGGTCTGTTTTTCCCACCATTAATGAATCCAAAACTCTTCATCTGTGTAATAGGTTATGACTTTTTAGAGTGCAACAAAGAGTGAACAAAAAATAGAATTAACAGAATATGGCAATGGAAAAATAGCAATGGAAAATTTTCTAAATAGTCAGAATGATGGCGAATGGCATATTGAATCCAAAAATGTGTTTTTTACATTTCTTTAAATACATAATTTAAATGTAATAAGATAACAAGATGGATCATCTAAATATTTATTTTTTTTCAAGTAATCATTAAAACATTGCGGACTAGTTCAATGACATTGCATTATTGAATAGTAATGTGTGAATCAAACTGCATTTTGTATAATTCTTTATTAAATATTTAGATGGACGCTATGGTGTTGAGTGCAGGACAGTCTGAACAGGAGGTACGCGACTTGAAGCGGGACACCTCTGACACACTGCGTCTCATCCAGAGACTCAATGGAGATGTGGACATTCTTCTGAGGAAGGTACGGGTGTGAATTGTTCATACAAGAGTTAATGTGGATTTAATCCAAGAATCCTGTAAGTTTTTTTTTTACTTCTGTATCATACACTGTAGGAAGAGTCTCTGAAAAAGGAAGTCGATAGACTAAGGAAAGAAGGAGAAAGCAACCGGGAGAGGGCACGAGAGGACATTGATGAACTGGAGAAGGCCTTGAAGAGGGCAAAGCAGGACCTGGTTGAAAAGATCCGTGAATATCATGAACTCATGAACCTGAAACTGGCTTATGACATCGAGATTTCTACTTATCGCAAGCTCCTGGAGGGCGAGGAGGAGAGGTATGAAGTATTGATCTAATCTAAAAGTATGTTTCACATCAATCCAGATTAAATTTAATCTATCACTGACATCTGCCTCTGATACATCTTCTAATCCAAAGAATGAGCGAACTGCAGCTGCACGCAGGTGAGGACTTGAGGAGAGAAAAATTACGTGTCATGTTATAAGTTTGCAACTGGGTTTTAAGTGAATCTTTCTTTTTTTTTTTTTTGCACAGATTTCTGAAAGCAAACAAACCAATTCAGGAGGCAGATCTTTATCTGTTAACTTCTGAGAACCTGAACCCAAACACCAAGCTTCCAGGAAATGAGTCTTGGTCCATGTGGAAGTCAATCCAGACTTAAATGATGTCCCAGAGTTTATTATACTCAGGATTAACAGAGATTTGTTCATCACATCCATGGAACATCAAATAATGTCATTAAAATAATGATCCAACATTCTTGGTGTTTGTAACTATCTTCTGTTGTCCAAACCTTAAGGCTTTTATATAATCTTAGTTTATGAGGGTGCTGTGATGTGTTTTTTTTAATCTGACATTAGTTATCTCAGCATGTGGGGGGTTAAAAATTGTTTAGTTCTGTGGCTTCACAGCGTAGAAAAAATAATCCATAATCCACCAACATCTCCTTCCCTTTTTTCTAATATTTATAGCTAATGCTGAAGGTGAATGAAGGATGACCAGACTTAACAAAGATAACTTATACAATGAGACCTTCAGTAGATGATTCACCAAGACATTAAGTCTTAACAAATTATCTTCTGCTTAGCGCTGTGTCTCATTTAAGACACACCATTCTGTCATAAGCAAAGACTTCATTAAAGTGACCAAATAAAGTGACCTTTGTAAATCAATTTTTCCAATAGCGAACCTAATTGGGTAAGGAAGATCCGGAAAGCCCCTGGTTCAAATCCACCTACCGCCAAGTTACCACTGAGGTCCACTGAGCATGGCACCGTCCCCACTCATTTCTCCCTAAGCAACTACCTCCATGTCCTCCATCACTGCATCCATCAATCTCCTCTTTGTCTCCTACCTGGTAGCTCCATTTCAAGGATCATTCTTCTACCAATATAACGATTAAAATTAATGATACCATTTACCACATAAAGACCTAAAGATGTTCTGCAGTATTTTTACATGTACAAATAACAAACAACAATAACAATTTAATGGTTGTTGCTGTTGCACCCTTGCAGATAACAGGTGACTGTCCTTCCACAAAAAACAACCATTGAGTCAGTTGAAAGTGTAGCGGTGTATTTTTTTATCAACAAAAAAACAATAAATAGGCAATGACATAAAACCTACCAGGTGTCCTATGTCTTGGCTAACTAACAAAGCTATACTCACAACCAAGCCCAAGCATCAACAATGACCATATTCACTTGCAAACACCAATATACCAGGGAGAGGGAGAGTGGAGAAGTCCAGACTGTGGACTAAGGATGGTATTGTAATCCAGGCCTCCCCCTGTCCATGAATCATGATTCACTTCCTCTAATCAGCCTCATCAGTGACGCATCACCACGTCAGTGTTGGTGAGTTTTGACGTAAAGTTTAAAGCAATTAATCAAACATTTCCCAACACGTAAGGAGAGGATTTTAATCTGCACCAGTTAGTACACAATAAGGAAAACTGCAACATTTGTTTCAAGCGCAAATGTTACAGCTGTATACTTAAAGAACTTTCTGTGGACCTTTTGACAAAACATTGCGAGAACTACTTGATAAAAAATAAATAAAGATATTTATGTGACGCGTAAACAGAGATAAGTGCCTACATGTTTTTCTTAAAATAACAATGGCATTTCCTCAAAGGCTGCTGCAGTGTTTACATTACATCTCAGTGCAGACATTTCTGTAAACACAAAGTACAGCGAGAACAATAACAGCAAAGAACATATTTTTCAGACAATGTCTTCTAGATGCTCAGAAGGATAATTAAGAGCAGTGACATCATTTCAAATCACTAGGCAAATTCAAACACTAAAAAAAATGCTAATGCAAGTTTGGTGTTTTCATGTCATGGCAGCCAACTTCCTTAACATGTTTTATTTGCCTATTTGTGATTATTATTATCACATTTATTATACAAATGACTTTTAGCAAAAAAAAATGTTACCAGGTGTTTTAGGAAAACCATAAGCATAATAAGAACACTGGTTTTATCAAATACAGTCTTTTATGGACTCAGACTGCAGTGTCCACAAAGGAATTAGTGTTTCCGAAAATCAGTGAAGTGTACATTCACAGTCAGTGAGTTTTCTTTTATCATCAATCCAACTTGGGGTTTTAGAAAATAAAAAATAAAAATGAGACATCTCAAATCCCAAATCACACAAGGTATAAATCAATGAACTTGCCAAAAATGATAATTCTAGAACAGGAAGCACTTTAAAACCCACCCACCTACCCAAACTCCTGGGCTGTATTAAAAATGGATGGAGGTTGAAAAAAAAAACTATAGAGTATAAAATGATGTTCTTTTTTTCACCCATGTGGCAATTTTGTCCCGAAGCAAAAGTCATTGGTGTAGAACTCCAAGGTTCAAAAATCCCAGTTGCGGTGGTTGGCGGTTTCAGTGGACTCACCACCTGCAGGAAGGTTCATGAGGGGCTGTTATGGTTCAGTGAGGTTTGGGTGGTGGTTGTAGAGACTGCTGCCTCTGTGACACATCAATAGATAAGCGAAGATGGACGGACATCTTTTAGCCATTTTATCCATTACCTTTGTATCCATGCTAATCCTGTTGCTCGTCGCTTCATAGACTTCAGAAATATCCAATATGATCCCATACTCGTCAAGACTCACTTTGGTTGTGGTTCTTGCTTACGTCTTCTCCACCTGTTTCTGACTTTCCTCAAGAGTTTTAAAGCCGGCTCAGTGTATTGCTTGTTGGAAAGGCCTAGCACAAGTGGTACTACCGCCATGCTTCCAATGCCAGTGCATGACAGGACAATGTGCGTGGTAGAGTTCCACTTTGTGTCGCTGGTCAAGAATACGATGCAGGCGTGCATGTATATCAGGTAGGGCACCCAGCAGGCCAGAAAGGTCAGTGACACCGCCACCACGCAGCGCGTGTACCGCAGATTCAGCCTGTGCTCTTTGTCCGACACCTTATTGCCCCGATCCACAGAACGATGCAGACGACACATGTCCTTCAGCTGACCGCGAGTGATGCACAGGACATGGCCAGTCATCCCGGCGATGATCAGGATGGCAGGCAGCACCAGTCCATACACCTCTAGATAAATGAAGGCGTTGGGAAAGACTCGTCTGTATGAGCAGCAGGCGGTTCCGTTATCCGAACAGTTTGAAAGGATAGAGGCATTTTGGTTAAGACAACTATTCCAGTCCGGTCCTCTCCAGTTATTCCACCCAAAGGCCGGTAGACATGCATAGAGTAGTGGAGGCACCCAAACAACTAACAACGCTAGGGTAAATCTGTGGTGCATCCACAGAGAGCTGTAATGCAGGGGGTCCGCTATGCAAATGTAGCGCTCATAGTGAACCATTACGAGGTTGAAAAGAAAAGCCAAAAAGAGGAAGTTTGGAAAAACATGAGCCAGCAGACAGGAGCTGAAAGGCAGCTCCCGGTTCAAGCCCATCAATGGTATTGAAGGCAGCGCTACACCTGTGCACAAGTCTGCCACCAAGAGGCTGAGGAAGAAGTAATTAGTTGTGTTGTGGAGCTGCCGGTTGCACGCAATGCCCAGGATGATGAGGAGGTTGGACAAGATGATGGAGGTGGACAGTGGTACAGTGATGATGTAGATCAGATGTTCTTCAGACAAGTCAGTGACGCCCATCCTCTGTGGAATCTGGAGAGTTCCTCTCACTGACTCCCAGCTTCAAGTGTCAGTCTCTCTGAAAAAAATGTTTGAAATCAATATCGGCTAAATTATTAAATTATCAGAGCGTAGTTGAGTCGGTTTTTCCACCTATAATTAAATTCAGATTATTCAAAGCAGCGGTCACTGCAAATACAATCTCATGGGATACTGACACTTGAAGGCACAACAACTGTGCTCGATGCTTTCACTTCCTCTTCCACTTCCATTCTGCAGACTTACACAACAGTTCACCTGCAATGTGTTCAGGGGGTTCAAACTTAAATATACAGTATGTCTCTTTTTCTGTAGCTCTTCCAGTTCCTTCTGATGTAAATCTTTTTTTTCTTCATAGGCCAACCACGTTAAACATCCCAATTTAAGTGCCTTAACAAATACTTCAAATCCTGCCAATAAACATGGGCTTTAGAGTGGGCCAACTCTAGCCCACATAGGATATGATTTGTGGCCCACATATAACTACACTCTGTGCCAGATTTTGGCCCCCAGACCTGAGTTTAACATATATAGTAGATGGTCTAATTTAGAAAAGAGTGTGAGGCACTGATTAGGAATACTTCATTTGTGAGTTTTTATACAAAACCTAAGACAGTCCATCTCAAGTCATTTAACAAATAATCAAACAAAATGGCCAAAAGTACCAACCAAATATGTCAATAAAAAATATTGTACCAGTCCTGTAAATTGCTTGGCTTTTATATAATTGATAGCTTGTCGTTCGTATGCCAGATGCTAAAGGAATTAGCCCTTTTGGCTACAATTAGGTCATATAAAATTTTATTTAAACACTCTTTAATGTGCAGTGTTCCTCTTTAACAAATAAAAAAATAAGGACAAAATAAAATCACTCAAAGGCTAAACTTTGAGTAATGAGTAAACCCAGTGTTAAATACTGTACATTCCATAGTTTCTCAGTTGTTCTAGGATACTTTTCCTCTGATTACGGCCTTAATAAGAAATCCTATCATTAGCTCTATATAAAGTCAGCTACATATAAGGAGACACTGTTAAAATAGCTTAGGTTATTATTTGAAGATTGGGTTCAGTCCTTATCTAAGCAATCTCCCCTGTGACCTCTCTTAGATTTGTCTGAGAAGTTTTTTTTCCAAAGGAAAGAATCTAAATGTTGGTGCCACAACCATTTTTCTCTGTGACCTTTATTTAGAAGCATATTTGAGAGACCATAACTTCATAGATAATATATCTAGAATACTGGAATCTGTTGGACATCTTCATCAAGATGGCTACATATCGTCATATTAAACTGAATATTCGAAAAAGGGTCTGGGGAGGCTTATCCACATTTGAGTTACAGACACTAAATGGTCTGCTTTCAGAAAGGTGAAGGATCGCCCTGAGAATAATCCAATTACATGTCATCACTAATGCTTAATTTCAGGAAATGATCAAACCTCAAATACCCTGCCTAAGTGATACAGAGCGGTCTTATTCACATCCTGTTACAGCCAAATAATTTTTCTCTGGGTCACAGTGTTTCCAGGACCAAAGTTGGGTTTCTCTTGGTTTAAAATGTATAGCCCTAATCTAATGAAAAAAAAAAAAAACAAGAACATGTAGCAGTTACTATACGATACAGCACACAGCAACTATTCCTGGACTCTTTATGCGGTTCATGACACTTCTTAGAAACAATGTTGCCACAAATATTCTCCAACTGTCTTCCCTTATAGGTTTAGTATTTAAGGCAATTAAAGATAATTTTACCTTAATAGTAGGTGGAAAACACCTTAGCTCACCAGACCTGCTTTTTAGAACTTTTAGAATCAAGACAGCTTTGGTAAGAGTTTGTAGGATTTGGTCTGTGACCATGTTTGGGACCCCAATATCGAATTTTATAATAATAAACGTTGTCTGAATTCATATGGACAAACCCAATGACCTGCATTCATTTTATCAATTGCTTCTTTCCATGTTTTTCTTTGCCTCCCGGGCAACACAAAAAAATTGTTTCAGCCACATCGCAGTGACGACAATTTTTTTGTATCAAAGTGCTACTAAATCAAATTCATTTTTGTTGCATCTGTTATTGGCTTTCCCTCAGAACAACATAAACATTTGATATAAAAAAGCAAGAAAAAAGACTTACCTTTGAGAGAATAGTGAGTCTTCTCAATTGCCCTGCATTATCTGGGACTCAAATAACTAACTGTGTCATTACTCGCTCAATTTCCATTGGATGTGAAATCCTCCACTCGCAACTTTCAATATTAACTAAACACCAAAGCAGTTTTTAATTTATGATTTGCTTTCCTTTTAACCTCAAGAGTGAGAGAAGCTTTGCATACGGCACTTCTGGTCTGCGAAGAGGAAGTGTTCACTGGTAGAGGAGGAGGCAGAAGAAGCCCTTCCCCAGAGGTTTTCTAAGGGAGGGTGGTGGGGAAGAATGAGCTGCGTTGATACTGTCCATAAGCCTGCGTTTGACACAGGGGCTGGGAGTTTGTATGTTTTCAATCATTATAAGGAATGGGTGCTTGTATAATTACTAAACATTGCGTGGGTAAAACTCATCATGTTGTTTGATATCTGCACAGAATGGTGAATCACTATGCATTAAACTGGCTGCTGAACTGGAGGACGGTGGGAAATCAGCAGTCTAACAGCTTTCCTGTTATTATGAGTCGTCAGAAACTGATGTAAGTTAGTGTAAACTGGTGAAAGTGCTCAATGCTTTTTGAAAGTTATTATCATTACATTTGGTTATAAACTGTCTAATCAAGCCCAGGTGTATCCCCCAAGATCTGATGAAATATACCACTTTAAATATGCCTAATGGAAGCGAGACACACAAGTGACATATTTTATCTGAGTTCATCTTTTAGGTCTGTCTTATTTTAAAACATTATTTCGGTAATTGATGCAACCGGAACTCAGCAGAGACATTGCCTAAGTAGGTCAGAACTATTGCCAAGATGTGTTTGTTGCTTTGATCCTGGACAGACCTTAACATATACACACACTGCTTACAATATGTTACATTTTCAAACAGTTGCCACATTTTGCCTCATATATATAAACACGACTTCGGGTAGAATGCCAGTTGTGACATGTAAGCCAACCATTGTGGACTCCTCCAGTGATACTTCAGTGCAGACGATTCTGCGGGCTGAGATAAATAAAGTTCAGCCAGATAATGGGTTTTAAACACACTTGAGCTTGAAAGCACCTGGGAAGATGTTTCAAAAGTACGATAAGCTAGACATGGGAGTATTTAAACATTAGAAATCGGAAGAAACATTATTTGGTTTTCCTTGGTTTGATGGAATGATTATGAAAAGGGAGAAAGATAAATTATTGTGCTAGTGAAAACATCAGGTCTAAGCTATTTTAATAGTTTTTTATATAAAATTATATCTGGAAAAAGAAAGTCATACATCTCATTGATGTATGACTTGTAGGCTCTGTTCCAAACTTAGTTTAAAACACATTTGTGCTTTGATAGTGCTTTCCTGTGAGTTCTGCCTAAGTATAGCTTGCAAACTCTTTAGAATAACTGATTGACACTCAGAGCAACAATACATTGTCCATTCATCCATCTTCATCCGCTTATCCGGAGCCGGGTCGCAAAAAAAAAAGAAAAAGATAAAAAACAATACATTGTGATGCAGAAAAATATAGTTCTATTTTTGTTACTACAAATTATTTTTATAAAAACTGTTATTGGTATTAAAGACTGATGGATCAAAATATTCAACTATTAGTTTACTTTTATTACTTTTGAAGCCTAAAAATATATTTAAATGTTAATGTAGGGAAATTTGACTATCATATGCAATGCATGCAATGCAAAGCTAGTACATGTCTCACAGAGCATGGTAACACGGTAGTTCTGCCAGGAAAAACTGAAGACACAAATTACACTATTGGCTGTGCTGGACAAGAAAAAGCACAAACTAAAATATTATTGACTGACCAATACAAAACAAAATCATACAAAAAAAGTAAAAATTGACACCATCTTGGAGCTACTTATTCAAATTAAAGTACTGCATACATAGTTTGGAGCCTTCATGAACCTTTAAATGCCGGAACACGCATTTGCCATAATTCCGATCGGCACTGAAGGCAGCATAAGTCACGCACGCGCAGAGGGTGGAACCGGTAGATGTCCTGACGGAAGGTCTTTTTGTTTGGGCCACTTACACTCGACAGTTGCTTTGATTCCCTGGGTTATAAACCATTTTTTATCTGCATTAATTTCGGTGAGTATTTGTTCCTATGCCTTTGTATTTTCTGTAAAACACTAAGAAATGTCACGATTCTTATGGTACAAGAGGTTAGAGGGTAAAAAAAAAATCATTTATCGCCACATCAAAATGGAAAACGTCCGTGCATAACTGGAGGACGGCTCTGTATTTGGTTAGCCCGGGCCCGTTAACTCAGCGAAGCCTCGTCAGACTGGAAACTGTGGCGCTAAAACCAAAAAAAAGAAGACAGTTAAGAATGCGTAGTATCCTTCGCTAGTAAGACACGTCTAACTCGTTGCGTTGTTTAGGGAATAGTTCCACCAGGAAATGTGAAGAGTTGTTCGTAGGCCCGGCTAAAGCAGAGCTACTAGAACGCATGGTCAGGCCTGAAGTTAGCAAATGCTAACGTTTAGTTTTTCCGTAAGAGAAAAATTTTGATTCCCGCCACACCACTCCAGTTTGGCTGTATAAACGCATTAACTATCAACACTGGTGTAGGTTTACATTAATATTTGTATAAATAGCACAGACTCTTGTCTAGAATTCAGTTGAGAAGTAGATATGGTGCCACTGCTTCCATTGTTTCCTCTCAGACTTTACGGAGTTGTCACTCAAATGTTAGCTCAAAACATTAGTTGTGGAGCGATCTGATTTATAGAAAATATAAGCTCACTACGTGTCGTTACGTGGATATGATGGACTATTCATTGAATATTGGTCGTTTCTAAATGTTTCTCATCGTTAAGTCAGAAAGCTGAGAAATGTGTTTTTTTTTTACATGAAAACCCTGCCATATTTTGCTCTGTATAAAGACTATATTGCTCTATTTTGTTCAATGTCTAAGAGGTTAACTACAGCGGTTTGAGATAACATTCAGAGGTTAAAGTTTGGGTGGGAAATCATTTGATTGAATTTTAGAAAGTTCCACCTTTGTAACAGTTCTTGATATACTTTTGACATTTATTAACTTTAACACTAATAAAACTAGATATGTAATATTTCATGATGCTATTCATTGGGTAATAATCATAGGTATTGAGTCAGTATGACCTATATTAATGTAGAGAGTAAGCTATCCGGTTTATATAGGTGTATATATTTACTTATAAATAGGTTATTAAACTTGGAAGATAACATCAGCCTGGTCATTTGAAAAGTAGCTTAAAGATGCACCAACATGTTTGTCTTGTCCCCCACAAGGTGTCTTTTATGAATAATCAAAAGCAGCAAAAGCCGACGCTAACAGGCCAGCGTTTCAAAACGAGGAAAAGAGGTAACTCTTAACACATGGAATAAGTTATCACGACACAACATGTAATAGCTTTTCATTCTGAATGAGCAATTTGACTGTGAACCTTACATTGTCTAAATTTGTGTGCGTCTGTTTGACAGATGAAAAGGAGAGATTTGATCCATCTCAGTTTCAAGAGTCAATCGTACAAGGCTTGAATCAAACTGGCACTGACTTGGTCGCAGTTGCGAAGTTCCTTGATGCCTCTGGTGGCAAGCTTGACTACCGTCGGTATGCAGAGACCCTCTTTGACATCCTGGTGGCCGGTGGTATGCTGGGTGAGTCTCCAGTCGCAGACAAATGTAACATCATCTGGTCGGTCCTGATGTGTTAACCCATAGATTTTATTCAGTAACCTGATTAATATCTAATGTTCAACACACCCAAGATGACAGAATGTTCATAGTTGGTTGTGTTGTATTTGCTTAATTGAGTTGTTTTGTTTTGCAGCCCCGGGGGGTACTCTATCTGATGACATGATTCGTACTGACTACTGCCTTTTCACGGCACAAGAAGACCTGGAAACAATGCAAGCATATGCTCAGGTACACTGCTACTGCTGACTGGTTATTTCCTAGAAAGGCTGGCGCACTGGGCTGTCCGTTGGCTAGATGCGTGTACTTAATTTCTTTTGTTGTCCAAAAGGTTTTTAACAAGCTGATCAGGCGTTACAAGTACCTGGAGAAGGGTTTTGAAGAGGAGATCAAGAAGGTGAGGCTCTGATAAATACCCTTTTACTGCATGTAATGACAAACCTACTAAACGGGGGGCATTGGAGTATTTCTTCGCAACAGAAAGGTTCTTGCTGGTCCTAATGGGGTCCATTTCAATCATAAATAGAAATCATAAGGATGTTGAATTGTTTGCTTAATCTTAAAGATACGTCTCAGTTTTAATTTTAGGTCTGATTATCAGATAAACTTGATCTTTTTTTGTAACACATCCAAATGACATTTGTGTCCCCTCAGTTGCTGCTGTTTTTAAAGGGGTTCACTGAGTCTGAGCGCAACAAACTGGCCATGTTGACTGGCATCCTGTTGGCCAATGGGGACATATCAGCCTCCATCCTGACCAGCCTCTTCAATGAGAACCTCGTCAAAGAGGGTGAGGAACCAGTAGCACTGAATCAACGCATATAGTTCATTTGAAGAAACGTGTTGTTTGTTTTTTAACAATAGCATGGCTAAACAACGTTGCACAATTGTTGTTAAGTACTACAATTAACCATGCAAGAAAAACAAAACATTGTTGACTTATCACTTTTGTTCTGCATGTCCAATGATATGAAAATCCAATAAAAGACCTGCATCACAATTTTCTTAACGTTGACTAATGTACTTTCTCTATGTGCAGGGGTATCAGCAGCCTTTGCTGTCAAGCTATTCAAATCATGGATCAACGAGAAGGACATCAACTCTGTGGCCACCTGTCTCCGAAAAGTTGGCATGGATAACAGATTGATGGTAGTGTTTTCATTTTTTCAAAAATAAACATTTAAGCTGGTATTTCCATCAATTCCACTTGTACTGGGAGGAACTTTGTATAATACAGTACTGTTGTATATAACCAACTTCTAAGTGACAGCAAGAATGTCAAAAAAAAAATTGAAGTGCAAAGTTTTTTGTGCCAGATCAGGGAAAACAAATGCCCCAGCGATTTCTTGCCAAAGTGTCAATATGCTGAGATAGAAGCTTTACCAATGAGCAGTCTGAAAGATGAACTCGTTTTGAACCTTTTTCTTTTAACCCTAAAATGTGCCACAGGAACTCTTTCCTGCCAACAAACGGAGCTCCGAGCATTTTTCCAAGTACTTCACCGATGCAGGGCTGAAGGAGCTTTCTGACTTTGCCAGGAACCAACAGACAATTGGTGCCCGTAAGGAGTTACAGAAAGAGCTCCAGGAGATGATGGCCCAAGGTGAATCTCAGAAGGAGGTGAGGCTACTTTTTGAGTTTGTCACTTTCATGTCTTTTTGGGCATTAATGAAACTGGAAAAATGATTTTCCATTCTACCATGAAAACGTTGTCCACGTTTTCATGGTAACTGACCGCAATTGTATTAAATATTTAACTGTTTAATGTGAATATTGTCAGAAAAAAATAAAAAAGATCGAGCACAACAGAAGTACAAGATCTTCTGGTTTGATTTTAAAGCTGCTGTTTGCTGCAATAACAAAGCTGTTCTTTTTCCCCCTACCTCTGGATTGTCAGATTATTGCCTTTATCACAGAAGAGATGAAAAAGGCTGGCCTCTCTGAGCAGACCATGATTGGCATCATCTGGACCAGTGTAATGAGTTCTGTGGAGTGGAACAAGAAAGAGGAGTTGGTGACCGAACAAGCCATCAAACACTTAAAGGTAACACAAATATTTTAGACATTTGGCCAGGGGGTGAATTGGTGCTGCACAGTGGAAAAATAATGTTTCCTTTTGGCCCCATCTGGCTATTACTTACACTTGATCCATACCCATATCAACAAAAGAACTGAACAACAGAATGGTTAGGATTCCATCATCAATAATGCAACTATATTTGATTGATATTTGAACACCGCAAATTAAATTTTATTAAGGGGTATTTATCTGCCACAATTTAACGTCCTGTCTGTGGAAAAAGTACCAGACATTTAACTGGTCTGTGGTGCGAAAAGGTTGGGGTCACTGGTTTAAATAGTGTTGGTAATTTTATTTTTTGCAGAATAGTGTAGACTACAACCATGCGTTGTGAAAAATTGTCAGTTATGAATAGAAATCTTGAAAGTTTGCTTTGGTCAAGAATATGTGCATTATAAATAAAATGTATTGCACATCAAGGCATAAGAGTTGGGTTGTTCCGAAAAAGTCAGTGGTCATACCACACTCTAGTACAGGAGGTGTAGAGGCGTTGTGGGCAATGGTTAATCTGTGATATGACAAATTATTTATGCAGTGTTCCTGTAAAGAGGTGTATATTTAGTATTCTTTTATTTATATACATTGTTCAGTTGGTAATGTTATTTGTCAAAGTTAAAATGGAGGATCTATGTATTTGGTATTTGGTCAAAGTTTCCCTGGAGGATTTTTTTTAACCAAATTGTGATATCTTATTGTTAGAAAGCATTGATAATTGCATTTTTTTTTCTACAAAACAATATATTGTTGCGCATGTCGTATAGATACATAATTGTCTTTCGGGAAATTATGGAGTATTTAGTAACATATGGTATAAACGCTTCTGTATTGTAATGCCTGAACTTTGATGGAGTTATTGGTGTAAAAATAAAATAACATAATGTGTCCTATCTTTTTACAGCAATACAGCTCTCTGCTGAAAAATTTCACCAAGCAGGGACTGTCAGAACTCAGCCTGCTGCTGAAGATTCAGGAATACTGTTATGACAACATCCACTTCATGAAGGCCTTTCAAAAGATAGTGCTGCTTCTGTACAAAGGTGGGTGACGAATACAGACACACCGGAGTCTTGTTGCCTTTCTAATGTGAATGTGGTCTGTGTTTTAAAGTCCGTGAGACTAACGATGCTGCCCTATATCATTTGGAACTTTGTTTTGTTTTAAATAGCCAATTTAGGATATTCTGTTTCTTTTATTTTCCTCATAATTTCCGGGGGGATATTCCAGAGAAATTAATAAAGTTCTATCTTTATTTCCATTTTCCCCAAACAGTGGATGTTTTAAGTGAAGAGGCCATACTAAAGTGGTACACCGAAGCCCACCTTGCCAAGGGGAGAAGTGTTTTCCTTGAGCAAATGAAAAAATTTGTGGAGTGGCTCAAGAATGCTGAAGAAGGTAAAAACACACTTCACTTTAGAGCTCTCTAGTTGTTAAGCCTGTAACTACTACAAAGTGTAGTTAACAATACCAAATGTTAATTTGACTATTCTGCTCAAAATTGTGTCAAGAGTATCTATCAGTGTCTTTTTTTTTAAAAGGAAAATGTTTTTGGACAGTGATTATGTCCCACTTTTTTGTTTCCCAGAGTCTGAATCAGAGGAGGAAGAGGAGGAGGCAGACTAAGACCTCCATTACAGACTTTTGTTTCACTTTTCCCCTTTTCTTTAAACAAGTAGCATCAGTTGAATAAGACCCTTGTAAACTCCTAATTCATCTCCCCTTTAGTCTATACTTACATGTCCACCAAACAAAATGGAAAAAGGCCTGTGTCCCTCTCTGTAATGCTCATTTGACAAATGGAAAATTATTAATTATACCTGCATTATAATCTTGGTATAGTTGTTGAAATGCCTTCTGTAAGTGAAGTACAAAAAGACTTCTCTCTGATCTCAATTTGTTACATGTACCAGTTCCAACTAGAATTATATCCAAAAGAACTAAATCCAACTTTGCATTTTTGCCATGTATCCCTTATTTTGATGTTTAATTCTCAGATTACATTTTTATTTTTGTCAGGTCTTTAACATGACCCTACTTTTTTCACTTCCAAGAACACCTCGACTGCGTGATACGAGCAGCTCTCAAAGAGGCCTCTAAAGATAAATATTGGTTTGTACTTTGTTTAATCTGATAAAAATCTTTTTGAATTTTTTTTTTAAAGAAATAAAGACTATGAAAATTGTAGACGTGCTGTGAATGATCTCTTCTTTCAGTTACATGGTAACATTTCAACAAATCGACCATTAAGGTGTTGAGGAACCACTTTTAACTTCTGGACAAAGGGGATGAAATTACAAGGTTCAGGTTATTGATGTGTGAATATATGTATATATAAAAGCCAGTTAATTTATTGATTTTTTTTTTTTTTTTTTACAACTTTTACCTAACCAGATTTACTGGGAGGGGGAAATAAATTCTTGTACCTGTAGGCAGCAGGCCTGATAGGATATCAACTGAATACATCACAGATGTTGGGCCACGTGATACATGAGAAAACATGGTTACAATGCAGCAAACGACTATGCATTGACATTGAAGCGTCAGTTAATGACCCCCCACCCATTTAATTACCCATCATGCACTACAGGCCCGCGAACTTTCCTACGTTAACTTATATTTAAATATAACTTAGAGAGGGGAGGGCAAGAATTCATGGTACACGCTTCTTACCGTTTTTGTGCGCTCCGGGGTGAGAACAAACTTATGGGGTTTGTAATGACTCAGTTAAACGAATTTACACGAGCCTGTCCAACACCGAATTAGCATTAGCAGTCGCAATGTGCCAACGTAACTTCTTTTAGTCACTCAGTTCCGGTCCCTCTACTGTACTGGTGCAAATGTCGCCTTTAACAGTGTACTCACCGTTTTTCCTTTTTTATCATCTCTCTCTCTCTCGTTCTAGTTTAACTCTTTTAAACGTAGATAACGTCTTTCCCGCTGATTTAAACAACCAAACAAACAGTACCTCAACTGTTCACTAACAAGATGAACGTGACCTGCGTGGCACCTGATTGGCTGTTGAGCTGTAGATCCCAGCACCGCGTAGTGCGTTGACGCTAAGCAGGTGGTGCATTCAAGTATTATAGGAAATTTTAAAGTGTTTAGAGAGATTAAGTAAATGAACAAATTTGTTTCAATCCCCTTGTGTTGAGTATGGTGTTCCATGGGGTTCAAAAGTTTGATACAAGTACTGGCCGTGATTGTGATTAGACGAGAGACAATTAGAGAAAAAACGTTTTATATTACAACAGGAGCATTATCTTCAAATTTGGAACTACAGTTAAAAAGTTAACCAATTTAAATTAAATCAAAGATACATGGATATTTTTGTCATTTTTGTTTTCCTCCTTATGCAATCAGTTTAATTCACTCAGTAATAAGCATCTATTGAATACATTTACAACTCATTCATTTTTGGTTTTGTTTTAAAGCTTAGTTTCACTTAATTAATTAAAATGTTCACAGTTCATTATTTATATTCTATTATTTAAGAAAATGTTCTTAATCATTCAGAGTCGGTCCGTATGGACTATTTATCCAACGACATTTTATATTATTATTTACAGTAATAATAATAATAAACATTGTATATTGGAAAAGAAAAAAACAAGGGAATAATGCAGACTCTTTTTGGACCATTTTGGGGCCCTTGTTCTAACTTAGAATGGCATACAATAAATGCCATTCTATTTCAGTGTTGTCTGACCATGTCTACTTCTAACTGTGGAAATTCTCACCTGAATGCCAGTATTGTTCACTAAGAAGGCATTTGTTATGGGTGACGACCCTTGTAGTATATTGACCTTATTTGTCCCTGCAGTTATTCCTGGGTATTTTATCATACACACTCCATACTTTATCAACTTACAAAGTGTGAACAATAAAACAGAACTAAACACCTATCTCTGTTTTTTAACCTCAGAATGACCTAATGTGTCCCGGTCAAAGAAGGAATAATTTATTGATTGATCGATGTTTTGTTCTAGATTCAATTTCATCACGATTTTACCTCCAAATGTGACCTCTGTATTTTAAATTGAATCTAATCAACAAAGTGAGCAGCTTTGAGCGCACAAGAAGTGATGAGTGACGGTGCCATGCTCAGAGGCACCTCAGTGGCAACCTGTCAGCTGGTGGATTTAAACCTTGAACCCTCTTGACCCAAGTCTGGTTCTTTTACCACTAGGCAACCCCTGCTCATTTGATAGGAATACTAATAATATCTATACTTTTTCATTAATGTGGCTGAAATGGACTTCCATAAAAAAACTTTTAGATCACTTTTTTTTATTATTATTGATAATGAACACAAGTTCAAAACTCTTTGTTTTTACTGTACAAAAATAAATTTATTTTAAAGCAGCTTCTCAGTAGTCACAATGTGCAAACAGTCTGGGATTCAAGTACATTATTCTGTACAGCGACGTTACACTTCAGATTTAGAGGTAGACATTGGTAACTATGACAGCTTTGAGGTAGTGTGTAACATTTCCCACTGATACCTTTTAGGCCATAGTCTCCGTGGTGACTCGTGTGAGCCAATTTGATTACATCAATGGATATGGTAGAATTATTTTAATGAGTAAATTTCTTAAAATCCAAACGCATGCAAAAAGAAACATACACATACGCGCAAAACGAAGGCAGTGTGCAACGTTGCAAAAGTAAACATATCACCAAACTTCAGGTACACAGGTTTTGTGTCGTAGCTCATTCACCAGTTATTCAAGCCAGAACCAATGTTTTCATCAGACAATGGACATCCTGAGAAGACATGATCTAATCTGTGCTGGACAACTACAATTTACCCCTGCGTAGTTGAACCAAACAGAGAGATTAGATTAGATTAAACCTTGACAGTAGTATTCTGAAGTGTGTATTTATCCAGTCTAATACTTCTTCCTAGGTCAGGTACAAGTCTTGCCCTTTAAAGTGCCCCTTCAAACTTGAAGTAATTCAAACAGTGCTTGATGGTGGTGTTGACTCAACTGACAGCAGTAGAACCTCCTCGGTTTCCTTCATGTGACCATAGGCGACACAACTTTTTTAGGAGTTAGCTTTGCCGGGGGGCTGTACTAAACCCTGCGACCAAAATACCCCTCCACCTCCTCTGTGGGAGGCAGCTTTACTCACGGTCTCAGGTTACAGCTCAACCAAAACAGAGTAAACAGAAAGTGCTTTTCAGTGTAAGTTCCATCTCTGGCTTCCTATTTCAATCCGAAAATAAATACAATTTATATGAATGTGAATGTGCAAAGTTTTCTACAATCCTTTTAAAACAGATACACATCATAGGGATGGGACTCTCTCTGGAAAGTGGGCTTCATACAGCAGTGGAGTGACCTCCACCCTCTCTGAGCTGTGGAAGCAGAGAAACAGTTTTTCTTTAGGTAAAGCATCAGGTGAAATATTGAATTGACCTGCAGTGAAATCCAACACCAACTCCCAATCAAAAATCATTTTGCACAATAATATTATTATTTACATGACAGTATTATTATTTGCAATTCATGCAGTTCTTCAGTATTGAAGAATAACAAGTACAACAATTTCTCTGGTTGTACCAGTGTGCAGCCTTTACTCTCATGGTCCCAATGGAACCACAACAGGTGGAACCTGATTGTTGTCATTGGCCACAGTGTTCTGTGACTACATCATCAATCTACTATCAGAACAAAATACTTTTTAACAGTGTTTTTTCCTATGTTTTCGACGCACACTCACCAGTTTCCTCTGACTGCTGAGGCAAAAGGTGCAGATAGGTCTGAGGGAAGGCGCACTGATTGCGGTTGCGTTGGCGTGAACGATGCTGTCGTAGCGCAGACAGGGCTGACCGTCCCGACAGTTCTCCCCGAGCAGGAGCACATTGGCCAGATGGGAGATGTAGCTGGAGGCCAGGCGAAGCGTCTCTATCTTGGAAAGCTTCCTGTCCGCGGGCTCGGTGGGAATGAGGGTGCGCAGCGCAGTGAAGGCGGTGTTGACGCTGTGCGTCCTGTCGCGCTCCCGGGCGTTCGCAGCCTGCCTCTGCTTACTCGCACCCGGCTGACGCGCCTCCTCTCCACCGCTTCTACCTGCTCCGACTGCGCCGCCCTTGTTCCTCCTCAACGCTCTTCGTCGTCTTGGAGCGACGACGCAGGAACCGCGACCCACGGCGAGTTCGTTGCCGGCAGCCTTGGGCCGCTCCAGGCGCGGGCTGCAGCCGCCGGTGGAGCTGTCGGTGCTGCTGTCCAGGTCGTCCAGGTCCGAGTCTTGGTGCTCAGCGCACTTCATTCTGGCTGCGGAGAGATGTTGAGGGCCGTGCGCACTGAGGGCGGCTGCACATTACTTTATTCTGAAGGGTGAAAATAGCCCTCGAGGCCGGGCAGGTGCCACCGATCCAGTGACCGAGGGGTGTTGAGCCACCCGGCCCTGGATGGAGCGGCATACCATTTTAATGAATGACGGCTGCTTTCTAGGTCGCTCGTGCGCAGAGGAGTGGAGACAGGTGGAGCCTATTGGGACACCAGTCCTGATATGAAGCCCCCGTTATATGTCTGAATGACAGCCTGCGCACTGAGGACCAGTCAATATTCCAACAAGGGTGCCATGGTTTTTGTTCTCATCTCATAATATAAGACGCATTATATATATATATGTTATATATATATATTTAATTAAAAATACCAAGGTTTAATACAGAATTTCTGTCAAACTGGTAATGTCAACATGAGGGTCCATCTAGTTAAACTACCATCTATCTATCTATATATATATGAAATATTATAATGATATATCTTATATCATCTGATTCAATTGCACTCACAATTTACCAAAATCCTGGCCTGTTTAGTTGAAGACAACGCTGTTATGCCAACAGGAATTGATGAAAGGGACTCTTCAACAACTCGAATGATCTTTTTCCATTTTTTTTTCATAGCTATCTGCTGCCACCATCTGTCTAGCTACCTGTTCATCTGTCCCTTTATTTTTCAGACACATATCATAAACCTTGCAAGTTAAATATGACATATATATATAGTGTCTAAAAGTTTTAAATAAGCAAAAAATTTACCATGCGTACCAGTTGGAGCAACGTAGCAACGTTGCACACATTGCGTAGTTAACTCGGGCCGGAGGATTTTTTTATCTGTAGGAAAAAAAATCAAGAATACTGGGTGTGTTTGTAACATGTAACGTAACAATCCCTAAAGATAACACTATGTACTGTGTACTTATAAACAGTAACAACCACTAATTGTTTTAATTAGTAAAGGTTGTTAAAAAGTACCAATTAAAACATTGTACGATACTGCAAGCAACAGATTTGTACTATGTGCATCCCTTCGATAGCTCAGTTGGTAGAGCGGAGGACTGTAGAGGCACTGCTGGAATCCTTAGGTCGCTGGTTCAAATCCGGCTCGAAGGAGATTAACCTTTAAATAATCTCTGACCTGGGGTTGAGTCCTTTTTACTGGTAAAATTTTTAAGACAAGAACACACCAGATCTGCATGAAATTAATAAAGGGCGTAACTACAAAATGTTGAAATAATACAAAGAGAAAGAACACAACAACTTTAGTTTTTAAAACAAAACCCTATTTAACAAAAAATCTGATATGGACAAACCTGTGAAAAAAATCTTTCCAGTGATGCTGGCAGTATTATTCACTTAGTGACAGGCTGAGCAGAAAACAAAGGAAAAACAAAACAATAACTAAATAGAAATTTTATTTGATTTTTTTTATAAAACAACTGATAAACAATGCTTAATAAAAAATATCTGATATAATACACCGATTTAGGTATATACATCAAAATATATGCACCAGTATTAAACAACCAAGTAATAAATATTCATCAGAGGGTTCGAGTACACCATGGACCACCTGAGCACAGTGGAATTAAATATGAAAATGACGGAGATAAAAAGCACCAGTATTAACTTACAGATTTTACACATAGTAATGGTTGGGGTCCAAAGAGGAAAATATTTGGTGTAACCAGATCTTCATTAAAATTTAACAACCAAAGTATCTTTAGATTGTAAAAAAAACCTTTCCCTTTCCCAGTGTAGGAAATACTCCAGATACAGTATATGCTGGAATTTGATGTGTACTTTGGTAGAGAATGTGCTTTTTTGCACAACAAACTGTACCGACTGTTCCCAATCACGTAAGAATTTATAGGCACTGATCTGAGTCCAGCAGCATGTGCTTTGCAGGATAAATGTAGGGTTTAACCCTTAGCAAGGGAGTCCTGCAAAAGAAGAAAATATTATCGAGTAAAGAACAAAGAACATCAGTGAAGATAAAAATATGCAATTTGAAGAAAGGACTAGAGAAGAGGTCATCTGGTTTAGAAGACCTGAACAGATATGAGTCAAAAAGTTTTAAACATTTCTGATTAGGAAAACTAAAACATATTAGACATATAATAAAATAAAAGGCATGTCTTTCAGGACTTTTTAAGACTTATCATTTCAACCCTGTCAAATATTTACTACCATGTCTCTCCCAGCACATATTTTAAATGTCAACAAAGACAGAAGTTTTTTTTTTTTTGAAGTAGTGTTGCTCAGGTAAGCATGTGGCCTGATGCAAAAACACCCTCCAAAATTTAGCAAAATAAAATAAGACACCTATGGCAATATTAAGTCTATGTGCTTAAATAGAGGATACTCAACTGCAGTGTTTCCCAACAGCAAATACTTTTAATCTGAAAAAACCTCAGAGCAAACCAAAGAAGAAATCTCGGTAACTGTTATGTTTTGAAATATCATTATCTTCTAATTTGTTTGGCCTGTTTAGTAGTAGACAACACTGATATGCAGCAGGAATTGATGAAAGAGACTCAAGATTTGAAGAACTCTAATGATCTTTCACTGTTTTTTCAAAGCTATCTGCTGCCACCTAGCAAAAATGAATATAATTGTTCTGCCTGTTGCGCATTGAAGACGATTCTAAAATTTATTAGGAGGCATTAACACATTGTCATATTTTGGTTCTCCTTATCGGACTAACATGTGGAGACTGAGAATAAGCTGTGATCGTGGAGTTAAAAATATCTTTGGCAGAAGATATTCTCCTTTATATTAAACATCTGGGGTGCACTTTCGCTCTTACTCTTTTGGAGCAATCAGAACCTGAGTATCCACTGTGGCAGGCACAGATGTTTGGATGGATGCATCCACTGCCATGTGGGCATTTTGGCTCACAGATTGCTGAAAGAAGAAGAAGAAAAAAAAGGCCAGAAAGTAAATAATCTCACACTCTGTTGTGACTGAAACTAAGTTATTCAACCTGTTACAATAAACGTTGGAGGTTATACTTTGTGGTAAAGCAGAGTTACGTGGAAATACTCACGGATATGACACTGTGCACCTTCCCACCCGGGCGTGCAGTGGCAGGTGTTGGGACCCACACACTCTCCCCCGTTTAGGCATTTCTGCAAACAGCTGGCTGTGAGGCAGAAACATGAAGATTTTAACACTTGGTCCCTGAATCTGCATAAATAATAATCAATGACAGAGTCATTAACAACAGTAACAGCATAAGTACTGTTGTATTTACAGTGGGGCAGTGGTTAAGGAACCGGACTGGGGTCTGGAGGGTTCCAAGTTCGAGTCCGCCAAATGCCGGGTTACCACTGAGCATGGCACTGCTGCCCTGGTCCTCAAAGCTGCCCACTATTCACTTTAGTGATGGTTTAAATACAGAGGTGACATTTTGTTGTGTGCAGTGGTGTGGATCACAATGACCTTTCCACTATATACTGTATACTACATATACAGGAAGGCAAACACAATAGTGGAGGAGGAGGACTCAAAATTAAGAACCTGATCCCAAAATACTGGATCAACGTCAATGTTTGAAAAAAGTAAAAAAAAAAATTGGCCAATGTGAGTTCTATTATTCTCAATTGAGCAAAAATTCAATCAGATTTATCAAACAAACAACCTTAAAAGTCAATTTTTAGATTTATTTTTAGAGAAAAAAATCACATAATAACTGATTTTTTATATGCAAAATAATTAATATAAAGAGATCCCAGTGCTTTTAGTCTGAAACATCTCAAGGAGAACGTTTCCCATTGTTGTAGCCTTCAGTAACGGTAATAAACCATGTGTTGTGTACTTACGCTTGTCACACTTTCTCCCTTGCCAACCAGAAAGACAATCGCAGACATCTGGACCAACACATCTGCCCCCGTTCATACACATCGGCTCACACACACCTGAAACGTATGGTCAAAATAAGTATTTAATACGTTTTGCAATACATAAGGCATGCCGCGAGTCTGGTGATCACTTATAACGTGTCAACCAAGGCTTGTGGCCCAAAAGTAACACGTCAAGTCACTGTGTGTGTTTACATTACATAAAGTCCTGAAGATTTTTGACCCTGAAAATCAGTGCAAATAAATAACACAGTTGCAGAAACACTTAACACATACAGTCACAAAGTCTTTCAGTTTTAACTGGCCCTTCAAAGGTAGTGCATTGCTGATGTGGCCCCAGTAAAAATGAGTTTGACACCCCTGACTTATGAGGTAGTGGATTATAGCCTACAATAATGGAGAAAAAAAGGACATACTTTTCTCACAACACCTGCCAGTATATCCCTGCAGACAGGAGCAGATGTTGTTCCTCATACAAACACCACCATTTCTACAGGGTGGAGTGCAGAGAGCTGAGAGAGGAAGAAAAAACAATAACAGGATCTGGGTTGATATTTTTTATTTTTTTTGGTCATATAGTTTTAATCTACTTGGTGAAGAGCGGAGCAACGTTACCGTTTTGACACCGTGTTCCGTAGAAACCATGAGGACAGTCGCAGGTGTCAGGTTGGATGCATGAACCGCCGTTCAGACAGACAGGAGAGCAGAGAGCTGGGAGTAAAAAAATTATTATTTATATAAGACCTTTAAACACAAACTAAAGCCAGTTTGGATGCAAAACTCACCAGTTTCACAGGACGATCCACTCCAGCCTGGAGCGCACTTGCACTGATCTGGGGACACACAGTGTCCTCCGTTGTGACAATGTCGACTGCACACCACTAGATAAAACATAATATAAATTCAAATCAACGTAAATTTGTAAAGATATTAACAGCATGTGTTAACAAGTCATTGGAAATATTTTTCAAAATAAAACACTGTCAACTCACTGGTTTCACATCGTGCTCCAACAAATCCATATGGACATGAGCAGGTCTGGGGTCCCACACACGTCCCCCCGTTTTCACACGGAGACCTACACAAAGCTACACAAAGATGGGTTTGTATGGATTTTATTATTTTATTTTCACAGTAGTTCAGTTTGCACGTGTTGACATTTATCACACATACCTTAAAACAGTGGTTTAGGACCCACAATGACCATGAACAACTTGGTTTAATACAGTGCTTCTCAAAGTGTGGGACAGGGGGGCACGTGTGACCCTGGGGAACATGCTTTTTTTTCTGCCGTATTATTGAACTATATCTCTTTTTTTTTTGTTTTCTTTATGTTAACAAGGATACGATGTTATGCAGAGGTGTACCTAGAACTGTTTTATAGACAAATGCTGTTATTTATAGTTGCGGTGGAGAGTGGGTGGTGGTGGTGGGGCGCGAATTGTTTTCTTCTTGCTAGGGGGGCGTAACAGAAAAAGATTGAGAAGCACTGGTTTAATATGACATTCGGTAAGACTTCAGTAACTGTACTCTTTAAGTGTATTCAGTATCTTTTTTTGGCAATAAAAAGTTATTATACTAAAAAATTATATTTTTTTGACATTTTTATTGCCCTAGCAAAGGCCAGAGACCCACTGTAAAATAGGGTCTGCAGGGCCACTTTTGGGTTCCGAACCACCAGTTGAGAACCACTGCCTTATAACACTATTAAAACCACTGGGGAGTATTTAAAACACTTTGGTAAAAACATTGGAAATTCCATTTACTAAAGGCTAGATTGATAGGTTTATCAATAGGCCATACAGTATAGATTCTCACTGATCAGACTTTCAAAAATAAACTATGAATTAAACAAATGTTGCCAATCTAAGCAATCCAAGAGCTCAACATAACCTTGTGCAAGGGACACTGGCACTTCAAGAGAGAGAAGTTAACAAAAGCTATCTAGAAAATGAAGGTGGCACAACTGACTAAGAAGAGAGAGGAGATCTAGGACTAATAAAGAAAAAGACTCACCTTCCTGGCATGTATCTCCATGAAAACCAGCTGGACACTGACAAACACCAGGTGCAACACAAAGACCTCCATGAACACACTCTGGGTCACATATGGCTGTGATAGAGAACAAAAATCAAAACTTTCACTCATGTTTACAAACACAAAAGCAACAGAATATGAGGACGTGTTGTTTTACCTGTGAGGCAGTCGATCCCAGTGTAGCCTGGTTTACATCGACACACATCAGGTGCAGCACACACCATGTTTCTACCACACGCATGTCTACACACAGCTGAAACCACACACACAAGTTGAGCGGCATGATTTAAAGAGTTACGTCTCAGGATGAGAAAAGTTTGAAAGAATAGTTCTGATTTTTGTACCTTTGCACGTTAGTCCACTGCCAACGTAACCAATGGGACATCTGCCGCAGCGAAAGCCACCGCTGACAGTGACCTCACACTGGACGCCAGGGAAACACGGCAGGTCCGCGCAGGTCACTGCGCGGTTTTTAGTCGTCTCGTCAGTCCTGACCTGGACTGGCTTCTCCGACAGAGCTCTCTGGGATGGAGAGACGTACACAGGCCTGCCAGGTGTTGTTAATATCTTCTGGGGTTCCATCTGGAGAATATGGGAGCCATTTGGGGAAAACTCATCCTCCTCTCCATCTGCAGAGAACTCTGCCTCCGACAGGGAGTACGTCAGAGCACTCAAGGCCGCGGTCAGTGGGAGCACACGTCTGGGAGGTGTCAGCAGTTTGGCCTTGGTGAAGGCCACTCTGTTGAGCTGGGATGGGGTTGTTTGTCTGTCCTCTGCCACCTTAGGAGTGAACGGACCAGGAGCAGGGGAGGTGACCTTTGCAGTTAGTGCGGCTGGGGCATGCTGGTGAATTATTACAGAGGAAATAGTGTAGAGTAAGTACTTTAAAGTTTTAATGAAGAGATACTCCAGCCTAAAAGACAATTTACCTGAGCAACAGTCACACGAGGGACAACAAACTCTCCAGCAGTGTATGCTCTGATGTTTGACCTATGGTCAACACTTTGGTGTGTGGACTGAGGCTTCGTAGACGTATGGAGGAGGCCTCCTGGTGTTCTGGTCACAGCTCTGACGGCAGTGACCGCTTCTCTTCTACCAGTGCCACCTCCCCTTCCTGATGTTCTCACCGGGTTGGGAGGACTTTGGTTTGGTCTCACGACTGACGGTGATGACAGATGTTTGAAACTGTGTCTGTTGGGCAGTAAGGGCAGGTGGACCTGGGATACTTTGCTGGTCCTCCCATGAGGGAGATGGCTATTCTTGCCATCGGTTTGCTGCTGTTGAATGTGATTGAATGCTGCGGCAATGGAGAATATCATGTAAATGTCAGTAACATTTTACAGTGATACGTTGAGATAGGAGTAAGATATGATTTGACAATTCCTAGGTATAATCTGGTCTGTGAGCTAAATTGGGAATCAAGTCAATACCTGAGTTAACAGCATGTGAAAATACAGGGGTCAAATTCTGGTCCGAGGACCAAATCCGGCCCATGAAGTTATTGTATATGATCAGTTCATATCAAATTAGTTATAGAGATGGCCCACCAGCATCAAGTCCCTATATACTGGTAGTATTGGTAGAAATACTGTAGTTTGATTTGTGCTGTTACAACACATTCTCTTTTCTTGTTTTTTGTGGGTCTGCGAATAAAGGTTCACATTAAAAAGGAAGTAGAAAAGCTACAGATAAAAATACATCTATACAATGTTTCACGTACAGTGTGTACACAAAACGAAAGTGTTTTTTTTTCAATTAAATAATTCTACATTACACATTTGATAGAAAAAAACCTGGACACATACATTTTTTTCAACAAATATTACGATTTCCTCTGAGACGTCCCAATTTTTCAAGTTTGTGTTTTCCCTGGTTTTTGCAATCTTGGCCGTGCATTAGTATCTCCATGGCATCACTTGTGAATGCATATTGCGTATTAGGTAGTTGGTGCATAATTTGTTACTATTACATCATATCATTTTTGCAACTGTACAACTCTACACTCACAATAAACACAGTTTGTGTCTGTGTATTTTCATTGTTAATGTTCTGGCTGTTTCATAAGGATATAATATATATATAATAAAACATATTTATCTTATACTTACAATGAATATATCATATAAAATCTATGATTTTGTAGACGTTTTAGTATTTTTATTCTTACTATATATATTTATAGATACATAATATCTAATATAATAATATATATTGAAATAAATTGAAAAAATCATTAATCTTATTCTTATTTTTATTACTTTATTATTATGTAGAATGGCATACCTGCTTTAGCATTCTTGCTACACAACCGACCGTTGCCGTAGAGCCCAGGTGGGCAACGACCGCAAACGTAGCCAACGTGTGGCGGCCGCAGGTTAATGCACTGAACACCAGGGAAACAGGGTCTGCTGGCGCATGTAGCTGAAACGTTGACAGGTCCATTCTGAACCAATCCTAGAACAGATGTATTTAATTTAGATTTACAATTGAAATTCTGTGATCATTTGTGTCCAGTTAACATGCAAACTTCAGCTGGTGAAGTAGGAAAATGTCCTTACCTAAAGGTGAGCTAGTGTTATCTGGATGTCCAGCAACGTTGGCCGTTCCAACTGTGGCACCAGATTCTGTCTTCACAGACGGGTCTTGGTGAACCGTCCCAGACACAGGGCTCAGGTTGTTTTTCAACTTAGTCAGAGATGAACTTGGAACGACTGCAGCAGTCTTTCCCCTGGTTGTGGACTTATCCTGCCATGGACCTGGACCAATCCCTGGAGTTGGCTTCCAGACACCTTCCCTTATGTGTGCGGAACTACTGCCGGTGGACTTCTGTAAAGTGTTGGTCCTTATCTTGACTTGCAGGACATCTGGTGTGTTGTAGAAAGTCATACGAGGAGCAGATGTTGGAGAGTTGGTAATCGGCCCATCAACCTCTGTTAAAAGAAAGAACAGATACATTTATTAGATGGTTTGGGGATTTCATTCACTTACTTCCATGAGGACATCTGTAAAGCAGCCACTGACAAAGCAGAAATGTTAATTTCATCCACCTCTTTTTTTTTGAAACATTATTTTTACAGGATGTGAGGTACAAGAACAGGCTTTCACAGAAAACATACTTTATCACCAGTTTTTCTAAACTTACGTGTGCATGTTTTTCCGTCTCCCAGCATGTCTTTGAAGCAGGGCCCGCATTTATAGGAGCCAAATGTATTGAAGCACTGGACTCCTGGGAAACAGGGCTCCCTCTCACACTCATTGATATCATCCATGCACAATGTGCCTACAAACATACAGATGAGGAGACATTCTTGGAGCAGTTCTGGCAAATTAACACTTTACTTTGATTATGTCAGCATGGAGCATGAAGTTCCCCATCACTGCCTGTATGAAGAAGAGTGAGGATGATGCCATGGTCAGAGCACCACAGTGGTAACTAAGCCGGTGAACTCGAACCTAAAACCCTGTGAACTCAAGTGTGCTTCCTTAACCACTATTAGATTTCAGTGGTTTTTCACTTTTGAGATTTTTGGTGCTGTGACCGTGGGTAGAGAAGAAATCTTTTTCAACTTGGTGCCGTATCTTTCACCACTTTGACACTACTACACTGATGTGGAAACAATCACTTGTCATATTTGTCTTTATTTAGGTAAATCACGCATTGCAGCTCTGACCTAAAAGTTCATAAGACATTGTAGGTCAGGGGTGACCATTAGGTCGATCGGTACAGATATCCAGTTTACATAAGTAAATATATTTAGAGTTTTCAACATAACATGCTAATGCTGTGCTAGCCTTAGTTATTCTGAGCCAAGCTAACCCTGCTAAAGCAGATCTCTATCATGTAAGTAGCATTACTGCCACCTACTGGCTTTTTAAATAGGCATTACATCTAAAGACTATCACAATTTATTAAAATACATACTAAAAAACCTACCGAGGAGATAAAATAACAATACTGTCTATTCTATATAACAGCGGGACCCACAACGAGGCAGGCTACGACAATCTACTTAGATTGAAAACGTACGTTTATACTGTACATTTAAGAAATACATTATACTCAGATTTACGCAAACCAGATTATACACATTATTTGATGGGCTTTGAACTGGTTGAAGGAATGTAAAAAAAACAAAAAAAAATGGAATTTTGGCAATGTATTTGTCCATGTTAATGATGGACTGGTCAATATTCCATATTGTTATGGGTAGAAATATGGAGCCAAAATGCCTATTGTTGTTAAACTTGTTAAACTCAGTTTTAAAGTCCTGCTTAGGGTACGTGGATTAAATGGCTGTGGTTGTATTTGGTTTTACCTTTTTACAAAGAGTGACATTAATAAAATATAAGAAATCTCCTTGACACTCACCTCTCAGACCTGCTGGGCACTCGCATCTATACCCACCGACGGTGTTAATGCATTTCCTGCCCTGGCACGGATCCGACAAACATTCGTCTACGTCCTCCTCACAGAGCTCTCCCCGCTTTCCCGCAGGACATAAACACAGGTATCTCCCACTGCCAGCAGGGAAGCTCATGTCTGGGACACATTTACCGCTGTTTTGACAGTGACATGGCAGCACATTGATCTGTATGGACAGTCAGAATACAATGATACATTAATAATATGTACAACAATCCTTATTTTTTTGTTGATTTGTACTCAGAACATTTCTGCCACTCCTCTCCACTCTATTCCTGCTTTACCATTTCAGCTCCTACCTCTACAGTGACGTTACTTTGGGCGTTGCACTCGTCAGACAGAGTAAAGCTGACCAAGTGGCTGGACTGACCTCTGCTCTCCACCACAGCCACAGGGACCTTCCAGATAAGGAGGCCAGCTGGGGAGAGGGTGGCACCTGTCTCTTATACACATCTGATTCTAACCCGAAGCCTTACAGACCTAGGCCCGCCTCCTCCTGTCAACAAATTTAGTTAAAGCTATGGACAGTCAGAATACAATGATACGATATGATTAATAATATGTACAACAATCCTTATTTTTTTGTTGATTTGTACTCAGAACATTTATGCCACTCCACTCCACTCTATTCCTGCTTTACTATTTCAGCTCCTACCTCTACAGTGACGTTACTTTGGGCGTTGCACTCGTCAGACAGAGTAAAGCTGACCAAGTGGCTGGACTGACCTCTGCTCTCCACCACAGCCACAGGGACCTTCCAGATAAGGAGGCCAGCTGGGGAGAGGGTGGCACCCTCTGGGCCCTTATCAAGATGGAAGAGCAGGGCAGAGCCCTCTGGGTCTGAGGCAGAGAACTGGAAGACAAATTTTTCCCCGGCAAAAGTCCTCAGGTTCCCCTCAGGTCTGTGGAAGGCCGGCGGCTCATTGACTGTTGGAGGAGACGGAGGAAATGAAGAGACAGAGGTTTGGTTCAATAAAAACAACTGAGCTTTCTTTCTGTCACCAAATCTCTGATCAATCTGTTTTCTTAACATTTGTTTTCTGTCCTGAAATAAACATGGTTTCAGAGAAGATATTCCCAGAGGCTGTTCATGGAAAACTCATTGACATACAACTTTCCACACAAGGAGGAGTTTTTATCATTTAATTGCAAATGCAAGGGATTAATCTAGTGCTTTCTAAGTCAAGTAACAAAGTGGGGAAAAGGTTGATTAATAAAATAAATTGTCTACATTGATTACTGCATTCTCAAACTGTCTCAAAAATCCGATGTCTCATGGGGAACGGCGTGCTCATAACTGCATAAACTGGCTTGATGTTTCGTAAATAAAACTAGATATGAGACGTGCTAATGTTTAAAATTAAAGTCGTCTGGATGTTGACAGTTATTGCGGCCCCTCTGTCGCAATTTGGTTGATGTTTGAGGGGAAGAAGGGATGATTATAAGTTTATGGCGGCACAAGGATCAACCCTGTGATTTTCTCTCTATTTGTCCATTCCTAGCTCTTCCACACTGGTTAGGGGACAAGCTGGGGCACGTCAAGGAAACGGAGACTCAGTTTCTTTGACCACTTAAGTAGTGAGGTCTTAAGTGCGAGGTCTGAGGTCTGAGCTAAGTGTGACAAAAAGAGATGGACAGACTGAACATTCTTGGAAAGCAATGTGAACCATTTATTCAAGGTGGTGAGTCCACAAGAAGTTATGTGGATCGGGATGGTGCTATGTTCATAGCACCTCCTGGAAACTGGTGGATTAGAACCTGAAGACTTGTGGACAGTCAGCTTCCTTTTGTTGATCCAAAATGAATCAAACAAGTAGAGACCAAAAAGACAATCACAGCCTAAAGACAAAATTTTGATGGCAACAATTCAATATTTATCATTAGCAATAACGTCCATTGTTGAAAACACAAAAAAGGGTTACGTTATAACCTGTTTTGCGTTCCAATAAATATTGTTTTTTTTTTAAAGAATACCTATTTTCCCATGAAGATATATATATATAAGCTATATATAAATTGAATTTATCTGTTAAACCCTCCAGGTGTTGTATTTTTGATATTTACTCTGGTGTGACCAGGTAATTGAACACTGATTTCAAAACAAAATCTTTGGTTATTCTAAAGTTAATTTTCTTTAAATTAAGTTTACTATTTTTTTCTTTTTTTTTTTTTTATAAACTCATATATAAGTTTGTGCCTGACTACCAAAAGCATGAATTCTCTTTAATACCACCAAAGTAATAATAAAGTAATGATCTGAAATGAGGTCAATATAGATTAAACCCATTAGCAGCTTTTCTTTTCAATGGACAACACCAGAACAATGAAGAGGAACTCTTTGCATTTATTATGGAATCAGTAATGACACGTTTTTTTCTTTTCATACACTGAACTACTAGTACCTTTGTTCACAGACCAGGTGAACTTGGAAGTGAGTGGGTCACAGAGCAGACAGGGGCTGCTGGGATTAGTGTCTCCCTCTGCAAAACAGATTCCATCGATGTTACATGTCCGCTCCTGGCCACCAGAAACAGAGTAAAACATGCTGCGTGATTCCTTTTTTTTTATTCTCCAACAATTTTCTCAGAAATGTTAACTTCTTTGGCAAAGCTGTACATTCACGATGTGTTTCTGTTGTTGTTTTTCTGCAGTTGCGTGAATGGAAGTGCGTGCTGAGTTGTTTTTTCTTCCCTAAGATTACAGTACATGTGTTTCTCTGTGTGTGTTTTCATAAAAAAAAATGATGTAATGTTTACTGCCTGTCAGAGAAATGGAAAAAACGCTCTGTCTCTGGTTTAGTAATTCAACCACATTCAATTTCTGCAACTGTAACAGAGTATTGAAAAAACTTGGATGCAGTCTTACAGAACACTCATTGACTCTTAAATCTGTTTACCATATAAAACACACTGTCTCCACTTCTGTCTGCAGACAAGACTGCAGGAACTTTTTTTTGCAACTACAACATTGTCCTTTCAGTATAAAATATAGGACTCATATGGAAACAATTATCAGACCATTCTTTCTTCAATTTCTTGTCCATTTAAAAGTCTGCTTCCACATAATCTATATAATAACAACCAAAAAAGGCTCATAATTCAGTTTAATTTCAGAGCTGATTTCTGGCCATTTTGCATGGTTTTATTGACAGTGACAAAAATCACTTCCGTTCCTACGTCACTAGCAATGACATTGTACTGACAAATACAGTGCTTTTAGTCATTGCATGGTTTTGTGTTCATTGTTTCCCCCAGGTGATAAACCTTTAGTGGAACAAGGCATTAAGATGAACAAGGAATTGAAGAAAACAGACTGTATCATATACCATTGGCTCCTCCTATCATTGTTCATCTACCAATAGGGAACCTGAGCTGAGTTTAGACAGGTTAGTTTTACAGTACTGATGATGCATCGTCACAATCCCGCTCAGGGAAACTGATCCATTGGTCCATGTCCAAAGCATTGCTTCTTCTTCTCTCTTACTTCACCTTCAAACTCTCCCTCCCATCCGCTTATTCCTAATCCTATCCATCCCGGTCACTCGCAGGAAAAACCTCAGCATCTTTGTCTTTTCCAACCTCCAACTCAGTCCTCTACGTACTAGACAGAAACCCTGTCTCCAAACCATACGTCATAGCAGATCTCACAGCTGTCCTATAAATCTTCCCTTTTAACTTAACTGAGAACCTCATCTTCTTCATATTTACCTCTACTGTATATGGTTGACCTCAGCTATTTGAACTCTTCTTTTACTACCTCCACTTTTTTGCAGATTTATTGTTCCACTCACCTCACACTGGTTTACAGATGTATTCTGTATCAATCCTCCTAACCTTTGTTCACCTCCACTTCTCTAGGTTTTCCTTCATAATGTCACCTGCTTTGTATCATGGTCCAGGGAGCCTCTCGTCCGACCTCATCTGTCAGCCAGTCCATCAACGTAGCAAAGAAAAAGGGGCTCAGAGCTGACCCCTGATGTACCCCAACCCTTACATTGAAACCATCAGTCACTCCAACAGCAAACTTAACTACTGTCTTTCTTCTCCTCCACTATTCTCCCATTCTACCACACTTGAACACACATCTTATCACATGTCATCTCCAAATCCACAAAGACACAGAGCAGCTCCTCTTGACCTTCTCTGAACGTTTCCACCAGAACTCTCAAAGTGAAAAGACATCTGTAGTGCTTTAATCTGGGCTTCAAACCAAACTGCTCCTCACTGATCAGAACAACTCGCTCGAGCTCAAACTTCACGGATTTTCCTATACGTGAACAATAGCTTTTTGGTCTTTTTTATGTACAAGTTAGTCCTCACTACACTGCATGCTGTGGACAAAGAGGTTCTCAACATGTCTGGTTTTAGTTCCCACCATCACACTCTACAAGCTGTGACCCAAATAAAACTTAACACTTCAGTAACTCCACTGTGTTGCCAGAACCGGCCTTTCAGTAACTAAAAATTAGTCCCACCAGTGGAGAATCTCTGCTATACTCTGGTCTTCCCTGATTTCCTGATGTCTTCTTGTCCCCTTCACCTTTCCCTCTTTGTGTGATGAATTATGTTTCCCTCTAAGAATCCTTTGTGTTTCAGTGGACTCAAAAAACAGATATCATACAGCCATGGTGAGCCTGCTATCTTCCCTGACAGGTCTACGAAAAATGTACTGTGAATGTAAATTGAATTCATCTGTTCAACCCTCCAGGTCGTGCATTTTTGATATTTACTCTGGTGTGACCACAAAAGGTAGAACTCCAGGTAATTGAACACTGGTTTCACAACAAAATATTTGGTTATTCTAAGGGAAAATTATCTTTAAATTAAATTTACCATTTGTGAAAAAAATAGCTAAAAAATCTAATTCCAATCCAAGTCAATGATCAAGTTATTAAGACCATAATATATAGTGACTATGATTAATGGCAAAGTAACAAACTATACTTAATAAACAACAACTGTTCAGAGCAGCAGAGACTGTGGAAGAGGTGAAGAACAAAGTACAGTCAGGATGGAACAACTTGAGAAAAGTGTCAGGGGAAAGGAAAGAGAAGGGTAACAGGAGGGGTGGTGAGACCAGCCATGATGGATGGTTTAAAGACACTAGGAATAGACAGAAGACAGGAGACAGAGCTGAGTTAAAGATGCTGAGGTTCTCTTTAGGAGAGACAAGGATGGACAGGATCAGGAATGAGGTGATTAGAGGGACAACACAGACAGGAAGGTTTGCTTTTGTTATCTGTTGGGATGAATAATTAAAGGAAAATGCATTGAAAACTCCACTTAGTAATCCAGATTAGTACAAAATTAACTCGCACAATCACCAGCAGGGAGAGAGTCAGTGTTGATCAGTGTGAATTACCTTTAACTTACAGAGTCCTGAGGGTGAAGACTCACAGACCTGGCAAATACCATCGTACACCGTGAGAACTTTGGCCTGACTGTACTGCAGGCCATCGTTGGTCACCTGTCATGTAGGAAATGAAAAAAACAACTAATAATGAAACATGATTATTCAACAGTAGGTGGATGAGAGACATGTGTGTAAGTTCTCAGCTCCTGAAACGTTTACATCAAACAAATGGACAGGTTCTTTGAAGATGTCTCCCCTCTCGTCCATGAGGTTTCTTTCCTTTTACAATAGCTGACTGCCAAACCTCCCAACAACAGAGGAAGGGACTGAAAATAGAACAGAACTGTTGGTTCTGGTCTGGCTGGAGACTTGATTTCAATTCTCTAAACCTGCTGAAACAACAGAGGAGCCGACAATTCAGGACAGGCCTTGGCTCCATGCCTTAAATTGACACTTTCAAGGAAGACAACGTCCACATATTTGCCCGAGCAGACAGATGGTCTGAGTGAAGAGTGAAAGAAGCTGTCCAAGTCAACCTGGAGAAGCCATTCATTAACAGAGACGGTGGTCTTCTGTTGTCTTCCTAGGAAACTAGCTGTGTCCTTGGGGTGAAAACTACAACCATTAAACATTTGACCGTCTCACACAGAAGCCTTCGTTCATACTGTACCTCAGCCCAGGTGAACTGGGTGGAGATTTTAACACCTGTTTTCCCTTTTTACACAAAGTCTCTTAAATCAAGTTGTCCACTAAGTATGAGGACGACTTGATCATGGTGAAAAAAAATTCCTAGTCACTATTATTAAAAAAAATAAATCATTACTAAACAAAAACTACAGTGGATTTAATTAATAAAAAGAAATACATACTTAAGATGTACATATGAATGATAATAAAAAAAAGAAAAGTCATACCTGTTGTAATGCAATTACTTATAATACTAAGAAAATACTACGAAGTTAAAAATATTTTATATTTTTAAATAAATAACCTTTTAAAACAAACTCACGATATAAAGAATGACTATTTATGTGTTTTCAATATTTGTCAAACTGTATGTAATAATGTAAATATTGGAATAAATTCTAGTCATTCAAATTAATCTAAGATTACAGAAGAGCACTTTAAAAACTAAACATAAACAGCAAATATTTAGATTTAGTTTTTGTATTACATTGTTTTTATGATCTGTTAGGGACAAATTATTTAATATAAATTAATTATTTGCACAGCCTTAATAGATAGCAAGGTTTTTAAACAGTGAGACAAGAAGCTGAGAACAGTCTTCAAGGACTTTAAGCCAGTCAATTTCTGAACTATCTTCTTCTTTTCTTTTCAGCTTGTCCCTTTTTTCAGGGGTTGCAACAGAAAGTCAACTATTGTCCTCTGTGTCCTCAACTCTGATTCCAACTACCTCCATGTCCTCCCTCACTGCATCCAGAAATCTCCTCATTCTTCTCCATCATTCTTCTACAATAAAACCACTATTCCTCTGGTGAACATGTCCAAACCATCTCAATCTGGCTTCTCTAACGTTTCGTTTCCATTTCTGAACTATCTTTGAGTATAAGAGAGACTGACCTTTATCTCCCAGCGTGCATATGGTTTGTCATCCATCATGAAGTCTTCTGTATTGACAGCAATGGCACTCAGAGGTGGGACAACACAGTCCAAAGCTCTGGAGCTGAGGAAGGTGGCCTTCGTTCTCTGTTGTTCTGCAATAACCCAAACTCCGTTGACGTACTGCGGGGCAGAGCAGCGTTACATTCTCCTCAGACGCTTCTCGTCTGCCGTTCAAAGTCATCTGTCCTCACCTTCAGTCTTGTGGCATAACAGCTCAGGTTTTCAGAGTCGATGAATCCCAAGCCGAAGACGCGTACGTGACGACAATCGACGGCCCGTATGTCACACAGTCCACTGTTCTCCAGGTCCGTCAGCTCTACTGGATGGCCTGTTGGTGAAGAAATCATTTCTTGAGAAATATTTTAATACAACATTTTGGAAGAACAGCTTTGATACATACTGATGGCCAGGCTGCAGTCATAGAAGCTGTAGCTGTGGTAGCACTGACAGCCCCATTCCGTACACTTCCCATGGCCACTACAGAAGTTCGGACAACGCAGCGCAGTCATCACTTCACCAGACGCTCCGTCCAGCATCTCCCTGGCTCTCTGCGTCCGATTTTCCAACAACTTTCTCTCGCACTCGTTTTCCAGATACGGCAACAGCGCCTTCTCCCAGCCTAGATCATCTTTGAGCTGCAGGTCCAGGATGCACAGATCCACTGCCTCGTCGAGGCGGCGTCCCAGCAGTCCTCGACAGACGGTGCCTATCGTGGAGTTGGCCAAAGACTTCTCGCACACCTGCAGAGCTTTAGCTGAGGTCAGGCCACTCGGCGTTGGCCATTGAGGTTGCAACTCCTGTCTGGTCACCGCCATGTGATCTTCAGGGAAAAAGTATGCTAAATTCTGCAGATCTGACTCGCTGAGGCTTTTAACAGGGAGTAACGGCAGTGATGCGTGTCTCCTATTTCTGTCCATAATAACCAGACGATCTCTTATGACCGCTCCATGTGTTGGAAGATCACTGCCACTGGTTTGTCTTCCTTCAGTGTGAAAACCATTGTTATAGGTGTTGAACGCAGATGTGTAATCCACAGTGTTATACGAGTTGCAGTCGACTTTTGCAGAATAACTGAAGAGGTTCCTGATCCCTCTGCCAGCGTAGTGACCAGTGCTCGGACTTTTCTTGCAGTGACAAAACGCCTTCCTGGCCTCCGGGGGTACAGATGGAGGTGTCTTGTCAAAAAGACTCTCTCCTGGTGCTATTCTGGTACAAACAACAACATAAAAACTATCAATATATTCCTGCTTGACAAAACAACAAAATGGAAACATAAGGTGAGAAGTGCCATCAATGGCTGACCTCCAGTTCTTGATGAATTCATGCAGGTTGTCACTGCCGTAAACATCACCGTTAACGGTGTGGAGGTCGTTTCTCCCATTTCGATCAAAGGTGCCACAGAGGCCGATGGTATTTCTGTAGTCAACACTGGGGGCTCTTACAGCCAGGCTCATCCCCCAGTCACTGACATCAGCCCTGACAAAGGCCCCCGAGGGAAAGGTCAACTACGACAGGAGAATCACACAGTTAACCCTTAAAGAATCCTACTATAGAAGGTAAAGATAAGAAGGCATGACAATTGTAATGTAGTTACTTATTAATATTAGTGCTGGAAAAAGGTTTAGAGTCCAGCCATTATGTATGGATTAGAGACAGAAGACAGGAGACAGAGCTGGAGGTGGAGGAGTTAAAGATGTTGAGGTTCTCTTTAGGAGAGACAAGGATGGACAGGATCAGGAATGGGGTGATTAGAGGGACAAGACAGACAGGAATGGTTTGGACATGTTCAGAGGAGGGACAGTGGATACAATGGTAGAAGAATGATCCTAGAGATGGAGCTAACAGGTAGGAGACAAAGAGGAGATTGGTGGATGCACTGAGGGAGGACATGGAGGTAGTTGGGAGGGAGGGTGGACATGGAGGTCGTTGGAGTCAGAAAATAAAGAGAACAGAGCAAATGTTGATTGACTGTGGCACTACCCCGAAGTAGGGTTAAGCCGAAAGGACAAAAAAAGAATTCCAAGCTAATAGTCTTCAAGACTTCAGAAGTTACTGATGTACAAAGACAAAAAAAAATGACCTGATCATGCAGATAAATATCAATCATAAACACACTGATCCGTCATTCTAATGTAAAGACCATGGCAATAAATTTTAATTTAATCGAAAGAAAAGTATTTTATCCAAATAAAGTTAAAAAACAAAAACAAAAAGTCCTTTAAAACATTTTGATACCTACAGTGACCTTTTTCCCCTGGTGGGACTCCAGTACCCTGATCTGACTGCCTTCCTCCTCACCAAGGTTCCTGAGTTGGAGTCGTGGCTTTGTCTCCAGCGGTTGACCGTTGCACATGTCAAAGACAGCAACTTCATTTCCCTCCTGAACTGCAACTCCACAGTTGCATGCGACAGCGTAGTGTCGACTGCCACAGTTCCACTGGCGGGAGTGGACCTCAAATTTCCTGACCAGGCTCCGGTAAAGAACAAAAGTGCCAGTCTGGTGGTTTTCATACTGTCTGCACATGCGAAGGACGTGCAGATATCAGAGTGATTAAATCATTACGCTGTCATACAAGAATGACTAAACTCCATGTTTCGTTTAATTAAGTTTCATCAAGCACAGAGGAAAGAGTTTTACCTGCCGTCAAGAGTGATTATATGAGGGTCAGTCAGGGAGTAGCAAACGGAAGTGGGAATGTCTTGGACTGTGACCTAAGGATGAAAGTCAAATAAGCAGAGATTACAGCGGGTCTCCACCCATGACCTCCAACTTTGGGTTTTGGTGTTTTTACTTAACACAGATTCCCACCTGCTTTGTAGATCCAGGAGACATACACTTTCCTACGGCCTGAGATTATCTCTTGGTTGTTGTCAATATATAACCAGTAGAAAAACTAGTCACGTCTCACAAATGCTATTTTAAGCAGAAGCATATGGAATTTATAAGGACAGTACGTTTTTTTATCTCTCTTGAGGACCATGGTCCTTCAGGAGGATACAAACGACCATTCTGTGATTCTAGACAAAGCTCTTATTCCAAGACTTGGGTTTGTCTCTACACTTGTTGCCCTTGTCCCTGGTGCAGGATCAATAAAGTTCACCATTAACCCTAACCTTCTGTTTGCAGAGTATACAATTGGAGGCGAGGGTTCACAGTATACAGCTACAGTGATCCTTCTCCTGCAGTGGCTAAGGAGCCAGACATGGGTCTGCAGGGTTCCAGGTTCGAACCACTAAGGTCATTAATCAACCTCTTATACATATTCACATCTATTTGACCTTATATGCCATAGTAGAGGAGCCCTGAATTCAAGAATTTATTGAAAGTGCTTGACCCACACTACAGATTCCCCTCCTGTATGCCAGGGGTGTCCACACTTTTTTTGTCTTCTGAGCTACTTTTCAAATGTCCAGGCTGAAGTGATCTACCTAGATTGAAACTCTGAATATATTTACCATATTAACTGGATATCTTACTCTCTACATTAACATATAACATATGTTATACTGTCTGACTCAATATCTATATAATCGACCTGTTGGGCCCCCCCCATCAGCCAGTCTGTGGACCCCGCCATTTACACGAAGCGCAAAAGCAAAATGCACATACAGTATTTTCTTGTCTCTGAATGCGAAGTGAACAAGTAATGGAGAGAGAGGAGGAGATGGTGAGAGATGCTACAATAAAGAGAAATGTCCTTTAGGTAAACAAAGCTACAAGTGATGTATTTTTTGCAAAATGTTACTGTTTCTAGCTTTAAGATTGTTTTATCACAAAAATAATGTTAAAAAGTATGTTAATGCACAGAGGGACGAAAAGGAAAATAATGATAAAGAGAATGAAACATATCCTTATTGATCTCACGTAGCTTCAGCTCACCTTTAGGGATGTTGGCGCGTAGGTTCTCCAGAGTCGTGGCGCGCCGGGTCCCGGGACAACCTCAATCACGCTGAGACGGTTCCCGTCACGTGTGAAGTCTGTGACAGCGGTGACAGAGAACGTTGCCTCGGCGCAGGTGCCATTCCTGCAGGTATTTGCCTGGAGCACCACCTGGCATGCAGACAACACCGCATTTGAGGCCTCGCGTCCAAGAGTCTCTGTGGATTTCAACAAATCAGCAAGTTAGTGCTAACGGATGGCACACAGCTGCCTACAGAGGCGCGATAAAGTCAGCTTTGATGTGATGTTAAAGTTGGAATACAGCTAAAGGAAAATTCAAGGAAATAATATAAATTATTGTGAAAGGAAGCAGAAAGGTGGATCAAGTAAGGGCTTTTCACCACCTTGCTTTTGTATCAGTCAATACAGTGTTTGACAGTGATTCTGCATGAACTTTATTTGAAATTTGTTACGTTTCTGCCATTGAAGATAATGAGACAGACGATAATTGTTCAGCCGTGGTTCTAACCTGGTTCAAAAACAGTCAGATCTACAGGGAGTCCACACTGGCGTCTGTTGGTGTCAGTGTTGTAGCAGTTAATTGGAACTGTGCTATGAATGGTCACCATGTGCTCCTTCCCATTCTCTGCTATTTGAAGTGAATCTGTTGAAAACTTTGTGAAATACAAAACACTTGTTGTGTTATTTTGGAAACGTCACGGTTAATTCCTTTTTATTTACTGCAGAAGTGAAGGCACAACAACGAGAATGTTTACCTTGAGTCCGGCATAAAAGCTCTCACTTTCTTTTGCAGCAGACCTGAAACTGCTGGAGTTGGCTCTGAAGGTTGAAACGCTGCAGGAAAACTGCAAAAAAAAAAAGTTAAGTCAATCATCTAAAGAAACATTTCTTTAAAAAAAACCTTAACATAAGCCGCAAAAAATATTCATGTGAATAGTGTGCCAGAGACAGCACATTCACTGAAATTTTTTTTATATTGTACCAGACAGGGCATAACAAACAATAAAGCTTTGTAAATTGAAAACACAACTAAACATTGTCTTGATTCCTTGCATACAGGTTTCTTATTCTTTGTTGCTGGTACCACCACAGATTTAGATTTCCTGTCATCATCATAGGAAATTCCTTTTATTTTTTGTTTTTGTCCATCCATCTTCACCAAATTATCTATTTCAGGGTTGCGGGGACAGTAATCTCCACACCTGCCACCCAAATCACACTGCATGATAAAGGTGAACCCTAGAGTTTCACACCCAAATCATGTAGAAATTGTCTCCTCGTCAAAGCGAATGACGAGGATTCTTAGAAAAATATTTTCTCCTGACACATTTGCTTATTGATTTTGCTCTGTGAAGCTCAACCCATCGTAAAGACCAGCATGAAAGAGCACCGTTCAACAGGAAGTACCGTTTCTCCGAGTCTTAACTGTACACCATCCAACTCAAGCAAAGAGAAAAGCTTCCAGGAGGATTCTTGCTTGATTTCAGCCTTCATGCTGTTGCCGATGTGTCTGGCCCACACCACATGGTAGCCCAGCTGCTGGCTCCACTGCGCAGGGTTGAAGGAGCACCTGAGGTAGACACTGTGGTCAATGAGCTCAGGTGTAATCACTGGCCTTGAGGGTAGGGTTGGAATAGTGGCTGGAATTGATGACAAAAAAAGATCATTAGTCACTGTTCTCTTTGAATGCACTTTAAAAATTCAAATGAAATATCTTTCATTTTTCAGCAAAATTGTTGTTCTTGTACTCTGCACAAAAGTCATAAAAGATTTCATGTTGGAGCCTGTATTTTTAATCAACTTTACAGCAACTAAAATAATTATAAGCATCTCACCTTTGCATTGGCCATTGACTTCTATTTCACCTGGTAAACAGTGGTGATGTCTCAAAAAAGGAGCCACTGAAACATGAACATAACAATGTAAATTAATCGTTAATTCAAGCCATATTTGCTAGGGGTGTGCAAATTAATCGTTGAATTGGATCGAACTGAACCAAATCGGATCGAACTGGATCGATTGTTTAATATTTTTTATAAATCGTTCCGGAATCGGAATGTAGCCTGTGAATCGAGATATGAATCAAATCATTATGTGAGTGAATTGTCACACCCCTATAGACACTATATATATATATTAGGGGTGTGCAAATTAATTGTTTTGGATCGGTTTGGATCGAACTGAACTGAATCAGATCGAACTGGATAGATCATTTAATATTATTTATGAATCGTTCCTGAATCGGATCGTAGCCTGTGAATCGAGATACGAATCGGATCGTTATGTGAGTGAATCGTCACACCCCTAATATACAGTATTTATATATTAGGGGTGTGCAAATTAATCTTTTTGGATTGAACTGAACCGATTCGAGATATGAATCGGATCGTTATGTGAGTGAATCGTCACACCCCTCATATTTGCAATTCAGAACATTCTCTAAATACCCTGAAATAAATACATCCTGCAAAGAATTACCTGGATTGTGTTGGCCTTGGGCACAGTATCCCATGCACCCTTGTGTGGGTTGCAAATAGTACACAAAAAACTCCCCGCAATTCCGCACTGTGATGGGTATGCGGAAGAGGCAGCAATCTTTGGTGATGCCATGGAAGAACTGCCAGGTGGCACAGGCAGAGAGCTGGCGGATCTCACCAGGACGCGGCAGTGAAGTGTCCTTAAGGGACAGCCAAACTGGAGCTTGAGTGCCACAGTGATTCATCTATGGTGGAGCCAAGACAGCAAAAAATATATATATACAGTATATATACAGGGACATATACTCCTGTTTGTTGTGTTTTGACAAACTTTAGGATAATTGTAAAATAATTTAAGAGCAATTGAAACTCCTTTATTGTTGTGTAACTTACCTCAATGCATTTAGTTGGCATCTCCGCTGGTTTATTTTTTATCATGAATCTGTACCAGCCTGGAGTCAGGGAGTGGTCACAGATCAGATCCTGAATGGCGGTGGTCTGTATCTCCGTGGAGTCGAAGTCCACACTTCGATAGGGATTTTGTAAAATTCCATGGCCACCTGGGTGACACTCAGGTGCTACAACAACAACAAATGTATACAGTAAATAAAGAAAATCACACTAAATGTATTTTAACTAAAAGAAAAATTGCCAGATTGTCATACAAAATCCTTCAATCTTCATCTGCTTATCCATTACCAGGTCTCAGGGACAGCAGTCTCTAGCACCTCAGTGGCAACCTGGGGGCAGCTGGGGGATTAGAACCTGAAGCCTTCTGGACCCAGGTCTGCTGCCTTTTAACCACTAGGCCTCTAACAAAATAGCCCGTCTAATCATTTTAAAAGTGATCTTAGCAACTTTTGAGAGTCACAAAACATATTCTTATTATTAAAAAAAATAAACTAAACCTCGTAGGGTTATCATTTGCGAAAATATCTGAAGACTTCTACTAATAGGTTTATTTCTTAAAGCATGTTTGAATGTAATTTTAATCTATGTTGCCCAATGCTGTGGCAAAGGCAACGTTTCCTAAAGGAAAGCAAGCTCCTTCTCATTGTGACTCACGCCTCTGCACAAAACCAAATGTGACCTGTGCATTTAACCCACCACCAAAGTGAACAGTGAGCAGCTTTAAGCACAAGAGCAACAGTGTGCAATGCTAACAACACCTCAGTTGAAACTGGGCAGTTGTTGGATTCGAACCTGGAACCCCCCGGATTCCTGTGTAGGTAGTTCCTAAACTTGCTAACGTGCTATTGAACAAGCAGACATGTACAGTATATATTAATATAAATCCTTCTACCGTACACTTTATGCCTTTTTTATTTCATTCACAGCGCCACCTACAGTCCAGGAATAGATAACTGCACTCTCAATATTGACAACAGCAGAATAGAATCAATGCACAAAACTAAAAGTATGTCTAAAAGTCGTCTCTACGAACACTTTCTCTGCCACCTCCACTGACAGGATATTGGGCCACATGTTTCTTTCAAAAAAATGGGGGGAAACAATTAGTGGGACTTGACTGCTGGTTTAATGTGTTTACTGAACTGCAGCATGGGGCAGGTGAGGGGGCAGTGGGCTAATGAAGCAGCCTGGGTCGAAAAAAGGGAAGATCCCACTGGGAGGGTGGCCGTCAACAAACCAGATGTGCAGGAACCTAAACAAGGAACTCCAAAGTTTCTCTGGATGGAGATTTAATGTTTTTTGTAGTTGTAACTTCTATTAGCTGGCTTTTCCATGTGATGTCTGCATTTGCCAAATAGGTAGCATTGAATAATTAAAACCCAGTGTTCCCCAACCTTTTCTGGGCCACGGACCAGTTAAATGTCTCGTACTATTTTCACAGAGTGGTCGTTAAGTTGTGGCAGATAAATACCCCCTTAATATAATAAAATTTCCCGTGTTCTGAAATATTTTCCTACCTATAAAATCTTCCTACCCGAATTAACTGTGCATGGGCACAACAAAGATTTCTCAAGTGCACACAGCCTATAAATATCTGCTACCAGACCGGTATACAAGGTTAGAACCTTGTATCAATGACTCATTTTGAGTTTATTGTTGTTGTCTTCACTGAGAAAATATTTCCTAATCAAATATAGTTGCATTATTGATGATGGAATCCTAGCCATTCTATTGGTCAGTTCTTTTTGTTGGTACTGGTATGGATCATGTGTAAAAAAAAAGCCAGATGTGGCAAAAAGGAAACATTATTTCTCTGCGGCCCGGCACCAATTCACCCATGGCCCAATACCGGTCCCCGACCCAGTGGTTGGAGACCACTGCTATAACCTTTTGTGTTACATGCAATTTGTCGAAGATTATACAAAAACTTCATCTTTTGCTCCTGACCCAACCCCTTGGTCAGGTTTTTTGGAACCAAAAATGTGCTTACATCTGGACAAAAATCACTCTTGTCTACACTATGTCGACCCTTGACTTGATAAAAAAAAGTTAATTACTCATATTTCTCATCCCTTTTGTCAATCAACTCAAATCTGATATTCGCCAAAAGCAGGTTTCGTGTTTTTTATAATAGTTCTGCCCCCTGCATCGAGCACATCCAACAATCCAACCATGACTATTACCTGCCAGGATCACATGTTTGCTTTACATGTAATTACTTGACCGCTATCAACTGATCTGACTGCCCAACTGATCTGACTGCCCAACTATAGCAAAGGGCTAAAGAAAGACAAGATATTTATGTAAATACATACAGCATTGAGAGTTGGTTGTCTGTTTCCACTTGGTGAAGCAACCATTAGGCAAACATCTTTCATTAGTCAAGATAATAACATAAACATAACATTCCTGCATCTATGTCTGCTTATCCACTACTAGCTTGCAGGGACAGCAGTTCCCGAGACCTCCGCATAAATCTGCCTGTACCCGATCAACCCTTCACCAACCTTCCTCCAGGTGGCGAGTCCACTGGGAGGAGCCAACCATCCTAACAGGGATTAGGTCTTGCCCAGGAGGAGAACCCTGGAGTTCCACACCAATAGACATTGACTCTGGACCAAAGTGCAACTAAATGTTACTATAATGAGAAAAAAATAACCCGAAATGACCTGTTTCGATTGGACCCAGATTTACTCATGGCTCACGGCATTCTTTTGGAGGATTTTTTTGTTCTAGGTCAACAAAAACAAAGATGGGAGGAACCAAAGGGGTTCATAATCATCTGAAGGTGAACCCGCAGCAACTGGAGGTTCAGAACAGAGCTGCTGAACAGGTGTATCATTAAAGCAGCAGCGCTCTATCCTACAGATTTTATATCAACCAAAGACGGTCATGTGATTCACACATCAGGCAACCATATTGATTTGGCATCATGGTAGCATATGTTCCCTCTAACACTATTTTTGTAGTGTTACTCTTCATATATTGGTATTTTCCAACACATTTATAAAAATGAGAACGACCTTTAACAATTTTGATTTATTTCTTGGTATAATCTACACAGACCATGTGACGGGAGGAGAGTATTTGACAAGACATGGATCAGAAGCAAGTAGGAAAATTAACAAGTCATCCATCTTTGAGGAAGCAGACTTGGGTTCACAAGGCTTCAGGTTCTAATCCACCAGCTAACCCACATGACTTCCAGGGCTCAACACCTACAGGAAAGCACACAGTGTATAGCAGTGTGATTTGGGTGGCAGTTGTGGAGACTCTTGCACCTGCAACCCAACAACGGATAAGCAAAAGATGGTGATGCTGAAGTTGGGCATAAATGTTGAAATGCTTTTAGCTTTTTTATGCTATCTATTAGAGCAGGGTTGCCCAATAGGTAGATCAGGCTCTACCAGTAGATCTCCAAAGAAGTGTTGGTAGATCCTGAGCGAGAACATAAAAAATAATAGTAATTAAAATTAAAGAGGTGATTCTATTTCAAGATGCTAATCACTCGGCTAAAGTGAGAATCAAATTATCAATCAAGTGATGAGTCAGACAGTATAACACACATACAACATAATGTAGAGTCGGGCTGGGTTAAAAAAAAAATCGTTTAATCGATTTTAATCGATTTTTTTGTTAATAGGACGATATCGATTCATCAATCCAAAAATCTATGTTTTTTTCCTTCTTTTCCCAACAACTTTACGTGAACTCATGCACCACAGGTGATTACGTATTTACGTGGTTACATGCGAGTTAACACACTCGCATGTAAAACAAATGTGAAAACAACATGGCACTAAAATATAAAATCTAAAACTAGACTCTGCCTTGTAATTTTGGGTCAAGTCATGTTAACTAAAAAAATGCATGATGGATTAATATGACTGCCTTGAGTAAATTTGTGATGGAAATAAATGTAAAAATAATACATTTTTATTAGCAAATGGATTAAGTTTCAATTTTAGCTTTGATTCTTCTGAGAATAACGTTGGCACCAAACTATAATTGATATGACAAAAACTGAATCGAAAACCGAAGCGAATCGTGAATTGAATCGTGAATTGAATCGAATAGAACCCTTGTGAATCGAATCGATTTAGAAAATCTGAATCAATACCCAGCCCTAGAGTGTAAGATATCCAGTTTACATATGTAAATATATAAGAGTTTTTATTCTAGGTAGATCAATCCAGCCTGGTCATTTGAAAAGTAGCTCAGAAGACAAAAAACTGTGGACATTTTTATCAACCCAGTATTAATGAAAGGTAAGGGTGTTAGCCAAACCTTTAAAATAGTCGGTGGAAGAGTGGACTTAAGTCTGCAAGGTTTCAGGTTTGATTCCACTCTGGTGCTGAGAGTCCCAACCCAAATAACTCACATAACTCACCACTGACAAGGCTCACAGTATGGGTGCAAGTTGTGGAGGTAAAATGAATGAATGAATAAAGTTTGACAGGCCACATGAAAATGCCAAACAGGCCACAACCGGCCCCCGAGCCGTAGGTTGCCCAGTTCTAACACAGGCAGTAACTGAATTGAGACTTAATTGATGAATTAATTGTGTTAAAACACACATTAACCATGTTGAAAAACACAACTCGACATTTGAACGGACCCCAGAAAGGCAACATTTTCACCCATACAAAATGTCGGCAGCATGGCTGTCTCATTAAGTGTTAAATTTTGTTATGTTGGTCCGTGGCTTCGCTCGACATCTGCTTCTGCTTCGTAAAGTCAAAATATGAGAATAAACTTTCAACTGGGACCATTTGGACACATTGGACACACATGCGTGTAGCCTTTCTGCCTGGGGAGAAGTCATAAATAAAGGTAGAAAAGGTTGACATTCACCTACCAAGTGGAGAGGAGACTTTTATTTGCGCGACGAGCAGCAGCAGCATCGCGACGCATAAATATCCGCGGAGAGGGAGACGCTCGGAACCACCCGCACAGCGGTGCATGGCTGCGGCTCTGGAGGGAG
>JAFBJS010006127.1:265731-295230 GCA_016785265.1 Paraplagusia blochii
TGATCATTTGAAAAGTAGCTCAGAAGACAAAAAAGTGTGGACATTTTTATTAACCCTGTATTAAAGAAAGGTAAGGGTGTTAGCCAAACCTAAACAATAGGCGGTGGAAGACGCGGAATTTTATTCTGCAAGGTTTCAGGTTCGATTCCACTCTGGTGCTCTGAGTCCCAACCCAAATAACTCACAAACAGCAAGGTGGGTGCAAGTTGTGGAGGTAAAATGAATGAATGAATAAAGTTTGACAGGCTACACGAAAATGCCAAACAGACCACAACCGGCCCCCGAGCCGTAGGTTGCCCAGTTCTGACACAGGCAGTAACTGAATTGAGACTTAATTGATGAATTAATTGTGTTTAAACACACATTAACCATGTTAAAAAAAACACATCTCGACATTTGAACGGACTCCAGAAAGGCAACATTTTCACCCATACAAAATGTCGGCAGCATGGCTGTCTCATTAAGAGTTAAAACATAGGGATTTGTTATGTTGGTCCGTGGCTTCGCTCGACATCTGCTTCTGCTTCGTAAAGTCAAAATATGAGAATAAACTTTCAACTGGGACCATTTGGACACATTGGACACACATGCGTGTAGCCTTTCTGCCTGAGGAGAAGTCATAAATAAAGGTAGAAAAGGTTGACATTCACCTACCAAGTGGAGAGGAGACTTTTATTTGCGCGACGAGCAGCAGCAGCATCGCGACGCATAAATATCCGCGGAGAGGGAGACGCTCGGAACCACCCGCACAGCGGTGCATGGCTGCGGCTCTGAAGGGAGGTGATGCTCGATACCCGTCTAGGTTCAGTCCCATTGACGGTCCACAGGGAACGGGGTGGAGAAGTAGCCCAACCGGCAGCCTTTGTGTCGGGTTTCCCCTCTTCGCACTGAGGAAGAACTCGACTCCAGACTTCAGAGCAACATGCCGAAGATTGGCCGCAGGGAGGAGGGGGAGAGCCCACCGACGAGTCAGGTCCTGTAGGTGGGTCCTCTGAGTGACCGACCCATTCCATGATAAAAAAGGACCAGTAATGGCTCCACAGAAGTTGACACCCACCCGTGGACTTAATTGTACACCGAAACAGAACTAAATCCGAGGTGAGGCTACAAAGAGCGCGGTGAATTGCAGGTGCGTTCAGGTTCACACAGAAAACCTGGTATTTTGTTAAGTAGATGAGCGGAGAATGGCAGCAGGTGTTCTGCACTTGCCTTTTCATTTAGACCTGACTGTAGGGCTGTGGGAAACTCCACCGACCTGAGTGTTTCAGAGACTTTGTCCATCAGAGACACGAGAAATGGAAAAAAGAAGGAAAAATGTGAGAAGACCACAGATCCAGGATCATGACATTGTACAATGTGTAGCAACTAATTCCAGGGCGGGATAGAGTTATTGCACCATGTGGCACACAGCTGGTTCTGTTCTGATTGATAGTTCATTGTCATGACAGTATAGAGGACTGAGTTTGTTTTGCTGTTTGGAGATGTCACCAACTTTATATGTGCTTTATTTATGAATAGATAAATAATAAAAAGCTAGTAGTTGTCTTAAACCTACTATTGTTTTTTTTCTGTAGATCACTGGTCTGAAAGGTATCTATTAGGGGTGTGACGATTCACTCACATAACGTTCCGATTCATATCTCGATTCACAGGCTATGATCCGATTCAGGAACGATTCATAAAAAAATATTACACGGTCGATCCAGTTCGATCCGATTCGGTTCAGTTCGATCCAAACCGATTATATATAGTGTATATTAGGGGTGTGACGATTCACTCACATAACGATCCGATTCATATCTCGATTCACAGGCTACGATCATATTCAGGAACGATTCATAAAAAATATTAAATGATCGATCCAGTCTGTTCCAAAACGATTAATTTGCACACCCCTAATATATTTATATAGTGTATATTAGGGGTTTGACGATTCACTCACATAACGATCCGATTCATATCTCAATTTACAGGCTACGATCCGATTCATAAAAAATATTATACGACCGATTCAGTTCAGTCCGATCCAAACCAATCCAAAATGATTAATTTGCACACCGCAAATATATAACCTTTTGACTCGCGGGCCACAATGGGTCCCATTATCAGAGAGAGAGACTTAGTTGAGCTAAGATCAATGCCGTATAAAACATAAAATGTTTAATTTCTAATAGGGAACACAAGGAAATGTCACCTCTGTTTTTAACCCATCATCAAAGTGAACAGTAAGCAGCTTTGAGCACCCGGGGGAGCGGTAAGTGGGGACAGTGCCATGCTCAATGGACGTCAGTGGTAACTTGGTGGATTCGGACCTGCAACCCTCCGGACCCCATTCCTGTTCTTTAACCAGTACACCGCCACTGGTTGGGCCGCATTAAAGAGCTGAGCGGGCCATATCTGGTCCCTGGCCCTTAGTTTCCCCACGCCTGATATAGCCCCTCACTTTGGCCCAGAGGCAATGCCTTTGTTATTGGTGTTAAACTCCTGGGTTCACCTCCAGGGCAAGTTTGAATCCCGTTCAGCGCGGTTGACTTCCAGTGGGCTCACCACCTGCAGGAAGGTTCTGTGCGGTGCAATGTGATTTGGGTGACACATGGGGAGACCACCCTAACTGGGATTAGATCTAGCCAAAGTGAAGGTCAAGAACATGTGCAAATAAATAATAAGTTTGCATTAAATTATTGTTTCGCAAAAGCAGTTGCACAAAAGTTGGTTTGATTTGATAATAACTTCTTTCATCAAAGCATCAAAGCAAATATTTCATATCTTAAAACACCTCATACTTCTCCCACAGATACTGTTTACTCTTCATTCTCACACCTGTCCCTACAGTAGGTTTCCCTACAGTCCCCTAATGTGCAGACCCGGCCCACCAGAACCACATGAACCTCGTGGCTCAGCACTGGGGCATCTTTAACTCTTGAAAGCAAGCAGTGTAAGACACTTTGTTTGATCTTTTTGCCCGCAGAAATGACAAAAGAGGAAGTTTTAGTCCTGCCCTCTGAACACTTCCAGATGTCACACACACCCGCCATACTGTTAGAGAAGCATCCAGACAGAATGTTCACAGCTTCAGACCTCCAAAACATCTTGCGACCATATTGGTTTTCAACTCCTGAAAAAAGACTACTACACATACACATCATCAGAATAAACCTCAGCTGACTTCATATTGTTGACATATATAAAGTCCCAGCTTATAAAGTCCCTGTAACTGTAGCTTAATTATTGTTATTATGAAAACTCATCAGTGTTTGCACAAACATCTGTCTTTTGAAAAAACTGCAACAAAAGATGTTTTTCACAAAAATTCAAGGGAACGATATCTTAATCCTGGAGCTTTTCTTTAATTGGAGAACAAATAAATCAATATGAAATGTGCACGCCTCCAGTTGTTACTATTATTGGGGTGTTGATATTAAACAATACATTTTTATGAAACTTTTTTGCAAGGTTTTGATCCACAAGGATGTGATACAGCATTGACATGATTTACACTGTTGACAACAACTTGGTAAATTTGTAAATTTTGCATTCTTGACCCGTGGTCCTTCTGCATGGAACAAGTTCTGTCCATGGGTTTTCTCCAGTTACTCCAGACACCAACGTCATGCCACCATAAAACTGGAAACATCTCTACAATGATTTGTAGAGACGGAGCTGATACATACAAAAATATTCAACACCGATGGAAAAAGACCATATATGACATGGCGAGAAAACAAATAAAATTGTATAAAATAATGAAAACACTACTTTTAATAGCATCGAAAAGGACAATACCCGTAGGAAGGCTCACAGTATGGTGCAGTGTGATTTGGGTGGCAGTACTGGAGACTGATGCCGCTGCAAGTTATTGAGTGGATTGTGAAAACATTGCTATTCATCTGTAGTTTCTAACATGGTTCTAAAAGTAATGTGTGAAAGTGTAAACATCAGAAGTAGAAGAATAACTAAATCAATTAAGAAATCACAATTAAAAATAAATCAATAATAGATAATAAATAAATGATACAAGTGGAATATTTATTCGCATTAAATAAGCTTTTGACATTAAATCTTTGGAGTGCTTGAATCTTAATTTCTCCCTGCAAGGATGTTGCGCATGGTGTCCACTAGAGGTCAGTGTTGGACCCTATACTGTAATTGATTTACAGTGCATGAAAATTCAACTATTAGAATTTTTAGCAACTCAAATAAATACGGTTTTTACGGATGAGTTTTATCGTTTTATGAAGTGAAGTAGAGAAAGTACAGATGTTTTTGTACAAAAAGTGAAGAAACTGAGGAGAGAGATCGGGGTGGAGTTTCTTTAAAATACATGTATTTGAGATCAACAATGCAATATTTTAATTTCTAGCAAACACACCTTATTTTGAAGGTATTTGCCTGTCGTGAACAGCCTTAGACACACGTTAGTTTGCATCAAAGTGACACAAGAGTGTGTTAAACAAATGATTAACTCAGAGCCACACACAGACAGAGGGGTTAAAGAACGATATCCTCTCAGTCAACAGTCTGTCTCTGGCGGGGAGAGTCACAGCAGCTAGTACGCGACGAAGGTTACTGAACTGAACAAGGTAAGAGTATATGGGTTTCCTGTTTAATTCTATAGGAAAATAGCATAATTATTATTATAGAAAAGTTTTATAGTAAAATATGAAGCAGACAAAATAATGGTGTTACAGCAGGTTTAGTCATTTCAAGTTAAAAACCTGACTTTCCAGTCAGAGTAGCAGTGGGTGCAATGACAGTATGTTCAAATAGTGTTTTAATTGGTGGAGAACAAGTCTAACAAGTACAAGATTAAGTCTTTATTCATTTATTTTTATTTTTTTTCACAGCGATGGATCAGTCGAAAAGGCCCAGCGTGAAAGAAACTGTAGAGCAGGTTTCAGTGTCACTGGGCTGCAGCCCGTACTCTTCAGAGGTGGCTTCATACCTGGATGAACATGATGAACTTAGACACCTACGAGAACATTTCCTGGTGCCCAAGATCAGAGAACTACCTCAATGTAAGTATATAAAAATTCTTCTTCTCTTCTCAACTTGTGGTTTCTACAGTGAATCAACATTTTCCATCTCCCTCTGTCCTCTACCTCCATGTCCTCCCTCACTGCATCCATCAATCTCCTCTTTGTCTCCTACCTGGTAGCTCCATCTCTAAGATCACTCTTCTACCAATGTATCCACTGTTCCTCCTCCTTGTCCCTCCAAACCATCTCTTGCCTGAAATGCACTTTTAAATGACATTTATTATTATTATTATTGTAACATTACAGCTGATCTTTCACTGGTTGATGGCAACAAGGAGTGCATCTATCTAGTAGGAAACTCACTGGGGCTTCAGCCCAAAAGGGCCAGGGGTTATTTGGAAGAGGAGTTGGACAAGTGGGCTAAAATGTACGACGGCACAACAGATTTGTCTTTGTTTTTATTTCCTGATTGGCCTGTAATATCGAGTCTCATCACAGCGGAGTTCACGGTCACATGGAAGGCGCTCGACCCTGGGGATATGCTGAGAACCTCCTCGAAGAACTCACAGCCAGGGTGGTCGGTGAGAGAGTTTTTCTATATATGCTACGAGTTTGTCAAAAGTCCAAATTCACGTGTTATAAACGATGGTTTGTGTCGTTTCCTACAGGAGCCAAATCTGAAGAGGTGGCCCTGATGAACGGCCTCACGGTTAATTTACATCTGTTAATGGTAAACAACATTATTAATAAAATACCTGTTCATAAATACTTCACTGGGGAAGCCTTCACATCTGATCTATCTACATGGATCTGCAGCTTGCCTTTTACCAACCCACTGCTGCTCGCCACAAAATCTTATTGGAGGACAAGGCCTTCCCTTCAGACCATGTGAGTTCACCCCCATTTTTTAACGCAACTTATTTTAACTGTACGTCCACAAAGATTTCATCATATTTTGAACTGCATTATTATGGACTCATAAACTCCTTTGTCCACCGGGCAATCAAACTTCTCCCCCTCTTCTCTGAGGAGGAGAAGAGGGTACAGACGACCGTTAGAAGCAGAGATTGAGCAATATATATTTATATACCGCAATCTTGTTTCACATTGCCAATATATTTTATTATACTATTAGATCTCTATTTACACTGACTCATACTATAGCATATGCATGTGTTATTTTGCCTGCAAGTGTAGATATGCATATGGGTGTGCATTTATGTATATATATGTATATATATACATACATATATACATATGTGTGTGTGTACATTCATGTGTAATGGATATACGCTTGTGTATTTATTTGCGGGTATACGTATGTGAATAACCAACATATTGTTTGGACATAAATTTGCCTATATACTGTATATGTGTATGGGTGTGTGTATATGCACATGTACATTTGTATATACATTTGGGTGTGCTGATGTATGTATGTACATGTACTGTTTGGACATAAATTTGCCTATATATGTGTGTGTTTATGCACATGTACATTTGTATATACATTTGGGTGTGCTGATATGTGGATGTATATATGTATATGTGTGTGCGGGTATGCACATATACATACACAAATTTATAGATATAGATATATATGGATAATAGAATACTATAATAATGCAGTATTGTCATGATCATACAGTAATGGACTATAATAGCAATAATAATAATAATAATTATATTGGTTGTCAGCACAGAGCATCAGGAATAAACACAAATGAGAGCAGACAAGGCTCCCACAGATGGAACCGCAATTTTAGTTGCTTGTTGTTATTTTGTTTAAGCACCTTCAAATAGATTTGTTTTTTTTTTTCTATTTTTTTTTATTTAACTGAGATCACTTTATTAGGAGAATAAGGAAAAACTAACCCCAAGATGTGAAGGAACTCTATTCCATCAAAGTCACAATGATGTTGACCAACATATGTTCTTGTGGTCTCTCCAATGATGAGTCTTTAAATAAAACCCTATTCTGTGGCAAAACCTTCTTCTTCTTGTCCCGTTTTACAGGGGTTGCCACAACAATGTCAACAATTTCCATCTCACCCTGTCCCCTGTAACTTCTTTTCTAACTACCTGCATGTCAACCTTCACTGCATCCATCAATCTCCTCCTTGTCTCATACCTGGTAGCTCCATCTCTAGGATCATTCTTCTACTAATATATCCACTGTCCCTCCTCTGAAAATGTCCAAACCATCTCAATCTGTCTTCTTCTGTCCCAGTCATCACCATTTTATTTAGTTATAAACTCTACATCCTTCACAGTCTACATAAGCATGTTATAATCACTTTTTTTTTACAAGAGATACAATGACTAAAAAAACACCAAACACATAATGATTAATGTACACTGTCAATCTTGGTGCTATATAAGCATAACCACATAGCTGGAACTGTACCTTGGACATAAGTAAGTAGTAAGTAATTAAGTTATTAATCAAGTATTTAAGACTGACTGTAGCTCTTTAATAAGCAGCTGTACATGCACTAAACGGCAAGTGAACTCCCCGCTGCTGTAGCAAAGTATAATGATGTTCAGTGAAGCGATCAGGATTATTATTTAAATCCTTAAAGTATCACTGGCTCTGCTTCACAAATAATACAGAGGAGGAGGAGGAGGAGGAGGCTGTGAAGACCTCACTCTGACGCCCTCTGATCACGTCTTTTCTCAATAGACTCTTACATTGTGCCTGAGTGTTTGTGTGTTTCAAATGCAGAAGTAAAGAGTCCTCAGCTCTACCACAATATCAAAAAACACATACATTCAATACCGTACGTACGTCAGCACTGACATCTCTCTCTCTTGTGACTGTTTTTGCATCTTGAAGCACAAGACAAGACTGTAGTCCAGGCATGGACAAAGTTTTTGACTCAATGACTCAATTTTCTCACTTGCATAAAAGCTAAAATGCTGAAATAATTTGGTTTTACTACACTGTTTAAAAGGGGGGATGTTGGTATTACAAAAAAAGCAGAGGTATAATGAAATTTTTTTTTTGAGTGTCAGCAAAGATGAATGGAAAGGTTTACAGGATGGTGACCAGTAATGGTGGGTAGATTAAAGACACTAGCAATAGGTAGAAGACAGGAGACAGAGCAGGAGGTGGAGGAGTTAAAGATGCTGAGATTCTCTTTGGGAGAGACAAGTATGGACAGGATCAGGAATGAGGTGATTAGAGGGACAGACAGGAAGTTTTGGAGAAAAGGCTAGAGAAGACAGATTGAGATGGTTTGGACATGTTCGGAGGAGGGACAGCGGATACATTGGTGGAAGAATGATCCTAGAGATGGAGCTACCAGGTAGGAGACAAAGAGGAGATTGATGGATGCAGTGATGGAGGTAGTTGGAGTCAGGGTAGAGGACACAGAGGACAGGGGCAGATGGAAAGAGTTGATTCGCTGGGCAACCCCTGAAAAAGGGACAATATGATTGAGTGTCAACCCACTGGAAATTGTGTACACACTGACCAACAAAATTATATCAACGATTCAATATCAGTGTGCAAAAAATACAATATGTTATATTTTTCATCATAGTGTTAGTCTTGGACCAATACGGAAACAATGTCGTCGTTATTTATTGCAGAAAATGCACCTCGATATTTAGAGCTTAAAGCCAAGGAATCGTTTGCACAAAACTGAACAATGCTAAAAGAAAAAGGCATGTGGTCCTAACTGCATCTTTGACACCAGTTACTCTGAAAGAAAAAAAATTGCTTAAACTCCATTCATTCTCCTGCCAGCTCAGCTGGTTCCCCAACCAGAGTCAGAGAAAAACACACACATCCATACACACACACACGTACAAACTGTCCTGCCTCATTAAACAAAGTAAGCAGTATTGTACAGAGAAAAGTAGGTGAGTTAGCGATACAGTTTCTGCCATTTTTATAACACAATCCTAAATTAGCCACGTCCCCGGTGAGCAGAGTTGGGAAGCAGAATGCCAGAGAATATTAGCATGTTTATAGAGGAAACACAGTCCTGAAAAACAAAGAAACAGATAAATTAAGTCATCTGCAGCGCTGGTTTCCATGAAGATAATGCAGTAATGGTGTAACGTCAGTGTTGGAGATTCTTTTGTTTTTTTTTTTCTTTCTTTTGCCTCGCAGCAAATATAATGGTGCAAGTCGAAGCTTCTGAGGTTCGCAGGTCCACCGTGTGTTGATCTTAGATACTTTTGAAGGAGCGCCGCTCGTGGATTTTCTTGCCTGCTGGAACAGCGGGGAATGTTGAGCACGCAGCTGTGAGGCTGGAACACTGACGGCTGGAATGAGATACCAAACCCTGACAAACACACGCCGCAGTCATGAGGCTGACATGCAACCTCAGATTTCATCCATAAAAAGGTTAATTTATTCTGAAAATATGAACGCAAAGAACGGTGTACAGTGATTTCCTGTGACATTCTGGGATCAACCGCGATAGGTTACAATCTGCAAAATAGAGGCACGATATATATATATAACCTTGACAAACCCCTTCCTGCACTGTCACCTCTACTTACACCTAAACGCCTTAGACTTCAAAACTACTAGAACGCCCACAAGGGGTCATTTTGAGCTCTAAACAATAAACTCAAAGAATAAAGAAATCGCAGATGACCCTTCCTATAACAGTGCTAGTGTAAAACTATATGAGTGTGACAGGTTAGTTTAACATGACTATCCTTAACTCATCCATTCATTCATCCTCTTTCAATACCCAGTCGCAGGGACCGCAGTCTCCATCACTGCCACCCAAATCACACTGAGTCTTCCTTTTGGGTGGTGAGCCCACTGGGAGTTATGTGGATTGGGTCGATGCTATGCTAAGAGCGCCTACAGCTGGTGGAATCGAATCTGAAGCCTTGCAGATCCAAGTTGACCAGGGAATCCTATATTTACTGTAAAAATAATAATAATAATAATAATAATAATAACATTGGTAATAACATATCTATACTTAAATTAATCAAAGATTGCCTCCCAAATTGTTTGCCCACTAGGGGGCATTAAGGTTTCAATTAAGGTTTCCAGGATTTAATCTTGCCCAGTAAGTGAACCCTTAAGTTCTACACCAATGACCGAGACACTGACTCTGGACCAAATCAGCACTACAACAACACATTATATTATATTTATAACAATATTATTGGCAATAATACCTTTACGAGACTATAGCTGTTCTGATTGTGATGCCATTCCCAAAAAAATCCTCTGTGTTTCCTACTGGCTGCTTTGGGTGAGTAAAGTACCATCGTGAGTGAAGTTGCTATTGTTCTTTTTTTTCTTTAATCCAAAATTTGCTTCACAAAACCTTGGCTTTATATGATCCTTCAGGGTTCATTATCCCTATTCAAAAGCCCAGGCAGGTTATTTAATGCCATGCTTTCTGACCACACAGTAGCTGGTTAGGGTGTATAAAAGGAATCACCTTCAACTTTTGCAGTGCATTCAGTGAATCAGTGTAAAAACGTCTGAAGCCAGTATCAATACAAAGGCGTCGCCACCATTAAAATCCATTAAAGCTCATCAGGGACGCTGTTGATCTTTATATTTATGATGATCAAGTGCATTTTCCCAACGCGGCTGTGGAGTGAATTTATGGAAAGATAGATGTTTCATAAATACACACGGCCCCTGGAGTAAAAGCTGGAATATACAACGTAATAACACAAATCCTACAACAAAACGGTGATTGATATTGACTCGGATATTTCACGGCTCCAGTGTCTGTTTCCAGCCATGTTCCTGTCACGTTAAAGATCTCATTACTCCTTCCCCCACTGATCCATTCTGCCATGTACAGAATCATCCTCACCAACGCTTCCTTATCGTTGTAGAAAGCCTCTCTGCTGATTGGCTCCGTAGCTCTGCTGCAAGATTTCTAACTGTGTCCGTGTGTGTCTGTGTGTGTGTGTGTTTGGCTGCTGAGTCTAAGAGAATGTCTTTGCTGTGTAAGTGGAATATGGATTGTCTAACAAAAAGCCTTTCAGACAAATGTGCTGCTTAATTAGCTCATCAAAACTTAGCATCCCTAAGTGACACTAACTTCAGCGCCACTATCAGCAGAGTGCGTGTCGGGAATAAAGGATGTTTACATTCGCAGAAAAACACGTTAACGGTATTTGAAAATCCGAAACTCTGATTATTGCATTTCCACAGGGCGGTCACAAGGGAAATCGCCACGATCGAGGTAATAAGAGTTATTATTTGTAGAGCTTATCTTGGCATCTATCTTTATTTTCTTATCAGTTACCTTGCTGGTGTTGGCGGCCTAGCGGTTAAGGAAGTGGACCCGCAAGGTCCCCGGTTTGAATCCCATTACCACTGAGGTCCACAGAGCATGGCACTGTCCCCACTTACAGCTCCCTGGGAGTTCACTTTGGTGATAGGTTAAAACACAGGGGTCACATTTCGTTGTGTTCAGTGGTGTGAATCACAATGTCACAATGACAAGGAGTTTGCTTTTCTTTGTTGCTGGGGCAACAGTCTCCCCTCCAACTGCACCAAACCAGCCCCTTGTTAACCTTCCTCCACAGGAAGCAGCCAATCACCGTAACTGGGATCTCACCTAGAAGGTGAACTCTAGAGTTCTGCACCAATAGAGCATGGACTCCATGGGAAGGATGACGGCAAAGGAATCAGTTCACAGATCAATGTAAAATAAAAAAATAAAAAAACGCAGTCTTGAGTTAGTATAAAGATAGTGACATATTGGTGAGATAATGACATGGACAAAGAAAGACATGAGAGGGTCTAAAGCCAGGATCCTGCCCCCTTAAACAGTCCTGGGTCTTGATCCAAAAACCATCTGCCCTCCTGGGTAATATAGCGATGAGTGTACTACTGCCAACAATCTGAAGGAAATGGGAAAAGGGTTTAGTTGTCAGACTTTTTGGAGTTGAAAGACGTTTAATTCCTCCGCATCTCTCAACTCCAAGAAGAAGTCCAGTTACTTACAACTAAACGATCTTCGGATATCATGACCTTGGATGAATGAGAATCTTCTCAGATAATTTAAATGAGAAGAAACATGATGGAGTGTAAGGGTATTTACTAGGTGGGTGACGATTCACTCACATAACGATCCGATTCATATCTCGATTCACAGGCTATGAAACGATTCAGGAATGATTCATAAAAAATATTAAACGTTCGATCCAGTTCGATCCGATTCGATTCAGTTTGATCCAAAGCGATCCAATTAATTTGCACACCCTAGTATTTACAGATACTATAAGTTGCAAAATCTTTTGATGTTATGCCATTTATTTAATGGCATGTCTTCCTGACAGTTCATCGTAGTATTTACATGTTTTTCAGCAAAAAAAAAAAAAAGTAATCCATGCAGGGTGGCGCTTCCGCACTGCTGTAGCTCTGATCACCTGCAGCTACAAATGGTTTGATGTTGGATCACATTAATAAGACATTGACACAACATGTGTTGCTGTTCACGGACACAATATCGTAAAATATATATTGAGTTTTGTCTGCAAATCATTTCCAGGAATAAAAAATCCTGGCACAATATTTGTGTTTCTTGTACTGTAGAGTACAGAATGTTCACTGTTTGATTTGGTAATGATGTGGCAATCATTCTCTTCCTTTCTGTTGTACAACCCACCCACGTGGGACTCTAGGAAGATCAATCATATGCAAATGCTGTTACAGAAGATAGAGTTCTGCTTTGCACTGATCAGATCTGTAGGAGAAAAAAAAAATCTTCAATTTCTTTCCAAGACAGAACCTGACACTGTGTTTCATCAGACATGAATACAATGCGTTCACCCCTTCATTGTGTTGTTGGTTTAGATGCTGAGATGACCTCCACCTTCTCCAACATGGATCTCTGGTGGGAGTGAGGTCGGAGGGGGTGGAGGGCACGGAGGGCAGTCTCTTCTACCCTCGCTGATCTAATGGTCCCAGTGGGAATTGGGCTAAGACCATCGTCTTTCGGTTTCCTATTTGGGCGGAAAGAGTGGGGGGACGTTTAAGGATGGGAAGCCTTAACGCCCCCATTTGTTTCCCTGCAGGTAATCGATGGTAGACTCAGGGTAACAGCTAATGTGATTTATGTGTCCCATTCCCACTGATATGCTTCATGTACAAATTGTCTTTGCTGATGCAAATTCACTCGTTTTTTTTTTTTTTTTAAGCAACCGACGCATTGTTGCCAAACCAGAATAATTCATCAACATTTGTGTCCAAGGGTCTGCAAATTGTGACACATCTGATGTTTGGATTCTCTGTCAAACAGTAACTTCTTAATATAGAGTCTGGATGAAGACAGACGGACGCACAGATGCACCAGCATAAATACAGTTTCCACTCTTGTCTAATTCAAGCTACGAGACTCATTGTGATTCCGAATGGCAGGTCTTTTTAATTCCTGTGGCAGCACAATGAAACTAATCATGCTTCACTCCTGATTCTTAAGTAAATCATCTGCAGACTAAATGAAAAAAGGAAATTGAATCAACCCTTTCATTAAGTGATGTATACTTTTGCAATTATCCAGCTACTTGCATTAGTTGCTATCTTCTCCAGCCTTGAAATGATGAAATGAACACATGAAATTCAGGGGGTGTTAAAAATTCAAAGATCAGGCCTCTGATCAGCAAACACTCTAAAAATCAAAATGTCAAAAACAAAGAGAAGAGGAAATGTATAGCAGGGGTTTGATAAACAGTCATCACTAGGTAGGAAGAAAGAATAGGAGGTTGATTGGAGATGAAATTGCAATCAGTCACTAGAAGAAAACAGACTTGAAACAAACAAACTGTCTCAAAACATCTTCAAGTCTCCGTGAGGCATAGATTATGGTGGCCTAGGCATGCATTGTGGGTCGCAGGTTTAAATCCAACAGAAATGGGGTTACAGCGTAGGTGGTCAGAGCACGGCATTGTCCCTCCCTGGACACTCAGTGCTGCTCACTCTTGGCTTATGTCATGGACGATTATAGATGGAGCTATTCCATAACATGTTACTGCAGTTTATTATCTTTAATTTATGTCACTAATATTGTTCATTGTGGTGCAATACAACCATTTTCACTCTATGAAGTTATTAAACTCTGCTGCAATGACATTATAAAATGCTTTGTAAGCTTTTGGGGGCCATACAATACAGTGACATCGGGGCCACATTTGGCCCCCGGGCCTTGAGTTTGACACATATGGCTCATGCGATGAGTTATATGCAGTGGGTGTGAATCATAATGACGAGGAATTCCTTTATTTTCTTCCGTACAAGAAAACTTCTCGATGATGAGAAATGAGCATTAAAGAATCTGATTTTTCTTTTAAAGAAGAGAAGTTTCAAGGCCACAACTTTTGCAAAGTTTCCACATGGATAAAAAGTTTGGATTTAATGTTTGTCGTCCCACAACACCAAACTGAACTCCATCCCTCCCTGAACAATAACATTGAAAGCCAAACAATAGGGAATCAAACCTTGACTTTCACTCGTACAATTTCAAACAATGACTGATTGAGACCGTCACTTTGGCCCAGAGGCAATATCTCTGTGGTGTGAAACCCCAGGGTTCACCTCCTGGCCAAGTTGGAATCCCGTTTAGGGCGGTTGGCTTCCAGTGGGCACACCACCTGCAGTTCTGGAGACTCCTGCTCCTTGAGGATAAGCGGGACATGCAGTGGATGATGATGTCAAAGAAGAATTACTGGGACCTCCGGTGTTCAACAGGCAGGGGGAATCTCAGACCTGATGCTACGTCAGGAATTGGTCTTTAAGATCAAAACTCTGCATTGAACAGGGAAATGAAACAAAACTGCTACTAAAAAAAACTATATGTTGACAAGTTGCCGCTGAGATGCTCTGAGCATTGCACCATCCTGACCCACATAACTTCCACTGGGCTCAACACCAACAGAAAGGCCGACAGTATGGTACAGTGTGATTTGGGTGGCAGTCGTGGAGGGATAAGGGATTCTTTAAACAACTTGACATCCTGATCTATGTATTTATTTTTGAAAACATCAAATATCCATCAGTACAATAGCATTTTCCAAGATTGCAGAAAATAAACCGAGGATGAAAACTCTGCTTTCTCTATGTTCTCTCAACTGTAGGTGCTTTTTGTTGCAACAAACGTGACTGGTGTTTTATTGTCTTCTTTTGTTGGTGTCGTCCTTCCAGGAGCTGTACAGTGATGATGCAGTGTCTCTGTAAAGGAGCCAAGGACAGTTTTTTTTTTTTTTCTTCTGTGGGAGGCTAAGCGGAGGCTGGTGGACAATGGAGAGGGGGCATGAAAGGACAGACAAAGTGTCCTGGAGGGCAGTTCATTTTCATTCATTTTAATAAACCCCGTCCCAATAGAACAAAAAAAAACAAAAACAAAAAGAAAAGAAAAACATCTTTTGTGTTTGTGTGAATGAATAATTACATTAATGAGAACAAAGAACCCTGACAGTAGCTGATAATGAAATCACGGCCCCGTGCATACATCAACATCATCTGAAAATAGACAGGACCCTTAAGAGAAAATGGAGTGAAGCATTAAATGCTCATGAATTAAATACAGAGTGAAGGTGATATGCTGAGCAGGTAGAAATGAGGGTTATGACTCATACATTAAACCGGCTTAACGGCTGTTTGTAGCAGAGAGGATGTAAGTCTTGCATTACAACAGTGTAATGCACAGAAATTCCAGACGGGGGGAGAAATTAAATCACAAATTCAGATTTTTAAGAGACAGAAGCCTCTGTGGATGCTGCTGCACAGAGAACTTATCCACTCACTCACTGAGCAGGCAGCCACGTCAAAGTTTTTCTAACTTTCAATTTCTATCCTCTTTTCCTGACATGTTTTTGTAAATGTTTTAATATTTTATGGGTTTTTTTATACTGTTTTTGTGCATAGTACGGTGTTGACAGAAAGGTTGACCTAGCAAAACAAAAAATGCATTCTCATAACAATAGTTATATATTTTATTGCATAGACGCCCTTCTTTCAACCAAGGACACCGTACAGCGCAGTAGGAAAACATAGAAAACACAAATACAATAGTAAAATAATGACACGTGGCGTACAAGTGGATTTGTCACAAAAAAGGCAGTTGTTGTGGGTTCCAAAATGGAATTTATGTTCCTGAATGTAATATGATAAAGTGTTTAAATAAGTCCAGATGCGTTTGTTGGATATGTTGGACACATAGGATTCTCAGAATGTCTTACAGTTAGTTTGTTTACTTTTTGACAAAGGAATACTGTAGTCTAACTAGACAGACCGTTAATAATGCGTTGCTACATTGCTTGTCATTTACTATATTTAATGTTGACCAGCCCATCATTAACATGGACAAATATATTGATGTTGTGTCTCAAACTAACATTTTCCATATTGACAGACTCCAATATTGACCTGTTATTGTTGTCTTTGAGACGTGACAGTAGTTGGTAGTCAGTCCTCCCCATATAGTCTGATGGTCCACCCACTCTCTCCATTCAGTCAGTGAACGTCACAGGAAGTCAACCTCATCAGGTCATTGTAGACTACCATAGACTAGACTAGGAGACCAGTGACTTTGACTGTAGGCTACACAGGATTTTTAAAGAATGAAATAATACCAATAATTTTAAAATATGTGTTTCTGTTGGAGCAGTTGGTGGCCTAGTGGTTAAGGAAGTGGAATTGGGTCGGCAAGCCCCCCGGTTCGAATCCCCTTACCGTCAAGTTAACATTGAGGTCCATTGAGAATGGTACCGTCACCACTCACAGCTCAAAGCTGACCACTGTCCACTTTGGTGAGGGTGAGATCACGTGGCGAGACTTCCAGAAATGGGGAGCAGAGCAACTGAAGACTCATCTCCCCATGGTAGCGAATGGACTCCACAGAATGGCTCAAAGCAACAACATAGAGGAGATCTGACAGTGGTGTAGTTGCAGGAATGTTTAACCACAATGCCAGTACTTTGAGTAGTGAGTGAGGAGCAGAGGTGGTTGATAATGCGTGAGTAGAAATAAGAAGATCGGGTCAGGCTGTTGATGTGAGATTGGAAAGAGAGAGTGTGCTGTCGAGGATGACACCAAGACTCTTAACCTTTGGGGAGGGAGGTATAGAGCAATTGTTGATGGTGATGGAGGAACTGTTGATTTTCTGCAAATGAGAATCTCAGTTATGTCACTGTTCATTTTCTGACTTGCTGATGCTGTGGGAGCGCAGTAGTGGTCTAGTAGTTAGGTAACTGGACTTGGGTCCAGAGGGTTTCATGTTCAAATACACCAGCTGCCAGTGAGGTGCTCTCAATCCTACCCACTGTTCACTTTGGTGATGGGTTAAATGAAGAGGTGTGGATCACAATGTTTAATTTCCTTTCCTCTACCATTGATAACAGCTGTCCTGGAAAATCAGCACCAAGGATAGCTCCTATGTACAGTTACCAAAAATACTGTAAAAACCTCAGACTTTATACGTATGGGAAAAACACAATTTTATGATCTAAAAAACAGCAGAAATACCATTTATTGTAACTGAACAAATGCTTGTCCTAATGTAGCTGGGAGCAATTACATATTCTCACATCCCAGAGCAATTTCCATCGTGCTGAATTGGCTGCATTCAGGCTTCTGTAAACAAAGACTGTCCAGTGGTTAGCAATTTAAATATACTTTGTTGTTTATTCCTGTTATAACAATATTCTACACGGAGCTGTATAAACACCAGAACTTGGTCTTTGGTTCTAGAGGATCTGCAGTGACATCTGTCATGTTTGAGACCTCAGTTATGGTTGGTTGTCAGTAGATTTGCTGCCAGACCGGGGATCAGACCAGTGACCTTTCATTACGCCACAATTTTCCTAACCAATGAGCCATAGTCTCTAACAACCTGTTTAATGTGTGTGCAGTTACATTTAACCACTAGTAGCAGTTAAACTGAAGTGATCCATGTATTTTATGACGCTCGTCATAGAGTGAAAACAAACTTTAAAAAAAGAGGAAATAATGTTAGTGGGACATAAACGGCAACGTTTACGGACACTAAAATTAATTAGTGCATTTGTTGCTTCTCAATCTCGGTTGATGAACTAAGAGCAGGGATACAATACAAAAATAAAGCAGTAAAAAAACAACTATTTTATTCCTTTATGTACTTTTTTGGTTAAAAGCACGGCGGCGGCCATTACTGCCAGGGTTGGCAGCTGTTGATGGATCCACAGATGGTAAATTTGAAGCCATATCCATATCCATTCAAGACATTAAAATAATCTGCATGGTTAATTGTCGTTATGTTTAGTTGCTATTACACAGTTGGGCGAAAAAGCAGCAACAGTGCAAAGAAAAACAAGTGGATAAATCTTTAAAAACTGTGAGTCGTGACGTGAGCATTAAACGGTTCCAGACTTAAGTAATGAACCCCGGTCTGGTTCCTCCAGGAATGGACTTTTATCATTGGTCTGGTCCAACTGCGTCAACCCAACTGCTGGGGTACGATGTACAATCACAGAAACAATACTAGATCACCCTGGGTTTTGTCAATTTCCTGTTCATTTCAATGCCTGTCCTAAAGGGTTTAGTTGTAAGCAACTGGACTTCTTCTTGGAGTTGAAAGACATTTCATTCCTCAACTCAGGAAATTCATCAGTTTCTGGTTGTTGTTGAAACTAGAGTTTCTTCCACAACTAGAGTTTTGGACACCATGACCTGGATGAATGAGAATCTTCACAGACATTTCAATGCTTAGTACCAATACAGTTATATAACATGAAGACAAAAAAATGTGATTTTGGCGATGAAGGTTCTCAGTCATCCAGGTCATGGTCGAGGTTAAAGAGTTAAGTTAGGCAACTGGACATTCAGATTTTTGGAAAACATTTCACCTTCTCATCCAATAGGCTTCTTCAGTTCTAACTATTAGTGGGGAGTAACAGTAGTTATATGGTGGGAAGGGGGTGGAGGTGAGTCTGATACCAGTCGTTGGGTGGGTATTGATGGGTCGTTACCGTCATTGTCAGAGTGGTTTGGGTCACACGCCTCATTGATGTGTGAAACCGGTTGTTGAAATTGGAATCTTTCGGGTATTGTTCCCAAAAGGTCTTTGTAGGTGTAGGTGGGTGGTGGTGAAAGGTTGTGTCTCAAACCACCATCTGTGTTGAGGGATGGTTTTTCCAGGTTGACAAAAATGGCTTCTTCTACACTTCTCTCAAACCATCTGTCTTCTCTGGCCGAGATTTGAATGTCTTGGTCCTTAAAAGAGTGGTTGGTAGCCTTCAAGTGTATGTGGACGGCTGAGTCCTGACCTGAGGACTTGGACCTCCTGTGCTTGGCCATGCGGCTCCCGAATATAGAGGTCCACACACTCCTCGCTGTACTGAGTGAGAAACCAAGTTGTCCATTTTATGTCTTGGGATCTTGTCTTAGGAATGAACCAGTTTCTGTCTCACTGTGTTGCCTGGTTTGACATGTACACACGCCTGAGTTTCTCAGAGACCCCTGCCACATATGGAAGAATGACATTACCTTTCTTGTTGTCCTCCTTCTCTGTAGACCTTTTCCTAGTGGTTTTTAAAATAACCACAGTTCAGTTAAGGGATGTCTTGACGTGCGACTGTTCCCTCTTCCCTCATTAAGTGATTTTGTTTAATATAAAGAAAACTAGGGGAAAGGTATCAGCTCTGAAATTACATTTTTATGAGATACTATTGTTTTAATCATTATATTTGTCCAAACAAATGTAACTTTTGTGGTAAAAACAACAGGATTGTCATACGGGACATGGAAGGAGACGCAAAAATAAGACATTTTGTCATCATTGAACCCAGACATTCACAGCGTGCTCCGGGGGACTTGACATTAACTCCGGCTCCTCACATCTCCTGCTTCCCTGTTCAACCCTCTCAATCATATCTCACCCATCTCTTGTCTCACAACCCTCCCTCCTCACATCTGTACCTTCCCGACTCTCTTTTGGTCTTGGGCCCATCTCCGTCTCCTGATTCACTGCTCTGTCACTAGATCAATAGAAAGACTCTCTGTCAGGGGGAGCCACTGCACACCTCCCTCCTTCCCTTCCTTTCCTCCGCACGTCTCCCTGGACTCAGACACATGCCCGCTGGATGCTGTCTTTTGACATGTGATACTGGAGCGTGTCTTCTCTCTCTCCACTGCACCTTGAATCACTTTGTATCCCAGCACCTTAAGGTTGTTGAAGAGAAGAACATTCCTAACCAAGACTTTTTTTTGTTTTCAGAGTGCCAAAAAGAAGAAAGAAAATCTGGACAAGACACAATGTGGAAAGAGGAGAGGGATGTGAGGGAGCGGAAGAAAGAAGTTGTGCATTCAGCTGAGCTGTAGAAGGCTGGCTCGCCTTCCCTCCCTATTTTGCTATTCTCCACCCCCCTGGAAAAACTCTCTCCCTCTCTCTCTCTCTCTCTCTCTCTACCTCTCTCTCCTTCTTCTCCATCTCTGCAGCTGTGGTCTGCTAAGCGTCACCTCCACACAGCAAGTGCCTTTACTTGAGCAGAAGAGCGACACGGAAAAAGGAGTGAGAGAGTGAGGGAGGGTTGTGTGTGTGTGTGTGTGAGATAGAGAGAGAGAGAACCAATAAGAATGTAAGTATGAACACAGCAGAGAAGCGTTTCCCTGACTTCACAGATTCACAGTGAAGGCTGAGAAGTGCAGAGGAGACAGACGGCAGAGAGGCAGGAAGTATATCACGGCTGCTGGAGCAGGCTGAGGCTGAGTGGAGGCAGGAGGAATCTGCTGGTGCTGCTGATGCTGAGTGTCTGGCAGAAAGTCTCTGAGTAAGAGGCAGGGATCGACGCAGCAGCCGGGGTCTCAACACGGGGGGCAGCATTTTCACAGCGAAAGGCGAAGCGTGGAGACAGCAGGATCCTGCGTGCAGACGGTCACACACATGCAGCAATTGAATCCAACTAAATCTTCATCTTTTATTTTTTTCAAACGATTGGGAAGCATGGAGAGCTATTGAGAACTGAGTGGTTTTTTTTTCCCTTTTTTTTTTCCCAGGAATGGTGAACACTGGAGGGAAAAACTTTTGGAGGGTAAATCATCCTTCCAGCTGGACTTATCTTGGAGTTTTCACATTTCTCTCTATTTTCTTCCCTACTTGCCGCTGGAGGTTTACGTGAGAACAGAACAAGCTGTTTCCAAAATTAGTTTTGTGAAAACTGAGGGCAGTTTGTGACCATAAATATATATATATTTTTTGAAATTTGGGATTATATCCAAGCAAGTGGATTACGACAGCATTGTTTCCTAGATTTCTCTCCTATCTGGTAGAGGAGAGAAAATATAAACCTCAAACACACGCGGTGGATGGATTTATGCCAGGTAGAAGGTCTGGTTCAATCATCTCCTCTATGATGTGGATTACAGATGGGCTTTGTGATCTTCCGGCTCAGTCTCATGGATGATCGCTGGCTGCCAATTATTAGGATAAGGCACAAAGAGGGACACAAGTGAGTATTCAGCCCGATCTTTATATCACAGGCCCAGAGTCCATGAAGAAAAAAAATGTCTGTGATTAGTACATTTCAACTCGCTTTTTCGCCACAGAAATGGTGACTCACTGATTAATTGTGTAACCCAGGCTCATCAGGGTGTCAAGGAAACTCCGGTGACAATTTTTTTTTTTTGGATCTTTTACACACCTGAAGCTGTATGTTTACACGCCATTTACCAGTGACCATAATTTACTAAATGAGGGGTGCTGTCTACCCGGCAGGTGGCTCCGGCACAAGCCAAGAATGAATGAAGTGATCTGTGTGAATCCTATTATTGCTTCCTGGATCCTGGCCAAGGCAGAAGAAATGGAGGGGAGCACCTCTGTCTAGCAGCACTATCTGATTTGCCCCCTCCTTCTCTGGACGGACCGAGGACACTTCTGCATTCCATTAAGGTACAACTCCCCTACGTCCAGTATGGTACCGCCACCTCCCACCAACAAGCCCCACGTCTGTCTGTCCACCATCCTCATCATGAGCAGCATGGCACTGATCGATGCCTACCTGGTGGAGCAGAACCACGGACCTCGCAAGATTGGCATCTGCATCATGGTGATGGTGGGGGATATCTGCTTCCTGATTGTCCTGCGCTACGTAGCGGTGTGGGTGGGTGCGGAGGTTCGCACCGCCAAGAGAGGCTACGCCATGATCCTCTGGTTTCTTTACATCTTCGTCCTGGAGATCAAGGTCTACTTTGTGTATCAAAACTACAAGGCGGACAGAAAAAGCCTTGACGCCCTTGCGAGGAAGGCACTGACATTGTTGCTGTCCATATGCATCCCGCTGCTCTTCGTTGTCCTCGTGGCCATCGACCACATGGAGTACGTACGGGCCTTCAAAAAACGAGAGGAGATTCGAAACCGTCTCTTCTGGGTGGTGGTGGACTTGCTTGACATATTGGACATCCAGGCGAACCTGTGGGAACCTCAGAAAAAAGGCCTCCCTCTATGGGCCGAGGGCCTGATGTTCTTCTACTGCTACATACTTCTGCTCGTGCTGCCCTGCGTGTCCTTAAGTGAGATCAGCATGCAGGGCATCAACATCGTGCCCCACAAGATGCTCCTCTACCCCATCCTCAGCTTGGTGACCATCAACATTATCACGCTATTCATCCGCGGCGGAAACATGATCCTGTACAAAGACGCCCGAGTCTCCGGGATCTTGATAGGAAAGAACATCCTGGCCATCCTCCTAAAGACCTGCAGCTTTGTTCAGTACAGGAGACAGTTGCAAAACGCACCTCCCACATTCGGGGTTGAGCTACAAAAAAACTCAGTGACCCACGCTCGCCCTGCCCCCACTCCACCCCAAGTGGTCATGCAGGACCAGACGCCCCTTCCTGAGGTGACAACATGTGAACACACATGACAGAATGACGAAATCGGACTCTGAAGTGATATCAATGTAGACGTGACCTCCAGGGGGCTGCCAAGGCACAATCTCCCCAGGTCCCTCCAGGGTATGTTACTGCTCATATGGACACACAGGAGAAGACTCTTTTTATTGCTCAATGGCACACGGGACACTGCAGACACTCAGCATTGATGGGGTAGCGCTGTATTCAAAGCCGTCATGGTGCGAAACACAATTGTCAGGTTTTGTCAAAGCGTTTCTCCAGGTGAACTGAGCTTGGGGGAACGAAGCTGTATATTTTTTGTAATTGAAGAAAAAAAAAAAAAGGCGATTACTGTAAGATTAGAGGATATATATTTTTGAAGTATGTGTTCTTCTCATCCTAAACTTAAGAGTCTGTGTGCTATGGTGTGTATTTCTGTTGCTCGAATGTTCTTAGTACTCGGAAGCTTTAACGTCACAGTCAGACAGTAACCGTGAGAGTCCAAAAAAAAAGAAAAAAAAAAAAGATGAGAATGAAATCGATAGTTAGAGTTTTCTCTTGAAAGATGTGTGTTTTTATATGTGACTATTTGATAAAGTATTGTGAACAAGAAGAATGTGTTATTGTTCTTTCCCTGACTCCAGCTTGTTCTTAATGAAATCCATTTACAGGTACGGCATCAGGTACGTTTTATAACCGAATTAATCCACTCAGAGGGTCTCTAATTAATCTCATTAAAAAAAAAGAACAATCTTCTTTTTTTTTTTTTTACTGGGTTCACTTGACAGTATAATACTACTTAATTACTGAATTGATGGCTTTTATTTGTCATTCATGGAGCGTTGTCTTCACATACCAGGCTTCGTTCGCTGAATGAGGAAAGAAATGTTAAAGTGTTTGCTCACTAGTGGGTAACGGCTGCTCCAGCTCTCTGTACTAGAAAAAAGGAACACGGTTTTTTGATGGAGAATCCTCAGCTACAGTTTTTTCAGTGGCATGCATGATTCATTTTAGCTATACTTAAAGATCAACCGTCCTTGTTCTGGTTTAAAACATACCTCACTAACTTGATTAAACCTCTCTGTAGTGGTTTAATCCAACCATAATCTTCTAGTTATCTGTGGTTAAATTATATTTCAACCTTTATATGTTTTGTAGAAAACATTTAAAAAAAAATTCTAGCATCTAAACCATGGGCAGCGGTGGTTAAGTGGTCAAGGAACTGGACTTGGGTCTAAAGGGTTCTAGGTTTGAATCCACCAGCTGCCAGGTTACTACTGAGCATGGCACCCACCCACACTGCTCCCCAGGCATTCAAACTGCTGCCCACTGTTCACTTTGGTGATGGGTTAAATGCAGAGATCACATTTTGTCGTATGCGGTGGTGTGAATCACAATGACAAAGAGTTTGATTTACTATGTTGTGTAATTAGAAAAATAGTAATATTTAGTGCAATGTTCATGGGAACACCTAAAATATCAGACTTTTTAACCGTTCAAATGTTTGGGACTATTTTTTAAAGAAAAGGTCTGTTGTGTCAATGAAGACAACTTTAAACTAATCGGAAATCCACATCATCTATTGCTAATGGGGTGAAATAAATATTCTATCACTAAACGTCTGTTTTTTGATGCAATATCTACATAGTCTAAAGAGACCAAATTCTAGCAACTATCACTTTAAATCATCGTTTCGAACCTTGTAAATGTCTAAACTATATTTTCTATTCACTTTACAACTCATGGTGGCAAATAAAGTCAGATTTATCATGAAAACACAAAATTGTCAGGTTGACCTCAATTTTTCAACAACAGTGTATGCTATACTGTTTGAAGCTATAACTATAACTAGTTTTTTTAAGAAAAAAAGAGAAAAATCTTTAGGTTTTCTGAATCTGTAAAAAAAAAAAATCTCGAATTGACAAATAAAGTTTTTCTGAATCTGAATTTTAAGAGTAGAACTTCCTGAAGCTTCCTGGAACAGTGTGATTTGGGTGGCAGTGGTGGAGACTGATGCTCCAGATCAAAGAAGAAATTCATGAAAATATCAGACATATTTGTGTTTGAAAAAGATTATTATCAACAGGAAGCCAGCAAATCTGCCTAATACCAATCATGAAAAGACATATAAAATACTAATTTCTAACTTTTTTATTAGTCTCTGACCCTTAAGGTGTCTGTCCGGAGACATTTTGACCACACATTTTAAGTTAATCCGTCTTATTTTTATATATGTGAGATCCTGGCTCTTTGCTGTGATGAAACTCAACACATTCATTTCTTTTTTTTAAACATGAAAACTTCCATTTGTCATAGATCTCAGAGTATATGGAACAGCTCACAGCTGTTAGTGAGTGATAATACTTCCCCCTCTCTGCTCCACGGTATTTCATACTTGCTTTATGATTTGTTTTACAAATGAGACACGTGCTACTATTTATGGGCCTGGTGTTATTTTAGAGCAGACAGCTGCATTGTTCATTTTTAGACGTCGCCCAAAAACCCATGCCCACATTCAGAGTATGGTTAATGTCAGGGTGACACAGTAATCCTAATTTCTCTGATGTGAATGGGCAGGGAGATTAGCGTTCCTGTGGCCACCAGCACCAGATGATCCTGTTGTAAAATATGATGCAGAATGTAACTAAATCACTCCGACACAGCTGCCGAGAGGCGAGAAAAAGTGTGTTTTTCAGCTCAGGATTCCTGGACTCATATTTTTTCTTTTCAGAAACTCTCCCAGCAATGGTTGCTTGCATAATATAAAGTCGACTTGTTGTCCATATTTGTTAAAAGCCTGAGAGTGCACAAGCCGCTCCAACATTTTCATCTCCTGCACAGATGAGAGAAGGAGGAGGAAGAGAAGAAGGTGGAGGAGGAGGAGGTGGACTGGAAGGAGGGTGGCAAATTTCAGTAGAGCAGACTCACCACATCACATCACAACAGGACTGCTGCAGCCAGCATTATTTGTCTTTGTTGACGGCGTGCAGGAAAACACACATCAGCAATTTAGACTCTTTAAGACACCATTGCATTGTTTGTACAACAATGAAGACCAAAAAAAAAAAAAAAACAAATATATTTTTACCACTTTGGTTAATGTTGAAAATGATGAATATAGTTATTTTTAACTACATCGAAAACACTATTAAAATTCAGATAGAACAGCATTCATCAGAGCCCCAGTTTGCAGAGTGTGCACACAGTACTCCTGCAGGTTTAAATGACTAACAACAAATTATAGTCTCCAGCTCTTCAGGCCTCCCATGAGGCCGTTTTCTCCAAATGAGTAATTACTTTGTTTTACAATAGAGAATTTAATGGTTATATTTGCTGCAGTTTGTTGAATATGAAATCGTGAGAAGTAAATCTTTTCTACGTGCGATCAGCAGATAATGTGTGAAACGGAGAGATTAATAGGCAGTTTATTGAACGTGTTAAGATGCAGAGAGGGAGGTAAAGAAGACTGTTTATATGAGACACAACAGTTTGGTCTATAAAGACAGTCTACAGTTACACTGTGTTTTAATCTATTCCCTGTTTAACTCGTTTTGCCATTAAAAATATAATTTTGTCAAGTTTGTCAGAAGGAATTCAAAATGAAATTGTTTTCAAACGAATGAGATCATACAACTCAGCCTTTTTAATACATATATAATCACATGCATCACATTATCTCATCCATTTTTGACTGCATTTAGTTTCATAGAAATAATTTCTTTTTTTTAATATATGAGCTCAAGGCAGCAGTGGTGGCCTAGTGGTGAAGGAAGCAGACGTCCGCAAGACTTCAGGTTCAAATCCAACAACTGCCAGGTTGCCGCTGAGGTGCTCTGACCCACAGAGGGTGCTCTCATTGGGCTCACCACCCCCAGTATGAAGCGATGTGATTTGGGTGGCAGTTGTGGAGACAGCTGACCTGGTACCAAATAAGGGGGTGAAGATTGATGAATGAAACCAAGAAACAGTTTGGTTTCAAAAGAAATGCTGAACATAAATGAGTTCAGATTGCTTCATTCTTGCACTTTATTCTTTTATAAACTGTGTTTAGATGATGATGATGGCGTTCCCCCGTTAATAATGTTTATGCAACTTTGAATTTACTCGACCTGTGTGGTGCTAAGGAAACAGATGAAAGACTCTGGATTAGAGGCCTGGGGTGAGTTTGCCTGAAGACGAGCTGCAGCACTAAAGTGCATTTGCATGTGTGAGACACAGATAATTGTTCTGAATCTGAACTGATTGAGCAACGCTGCAACGCAATGCTCTAGTCCAGGCATAGGAAAACTAAGGCCCGGGGGCCAAGTGTGGCCTGTTGAGCTTTTCACTGCGGCCCGGCAACTTTGTCCAAATGAAATAGTTAATTTATATTGTCATTATTTCTCTGCCTTTTTCCCTAGATGAGACCATAAAGGGTATTATTAGAAATGGAGGATTTTAGGTTTGATACATGAGTTTTACACGCCATTCATCTTAGTCCGTAGGAACGATCCATCTTTCTGCTCTGGACTCCGCCTACAGATTCTGTGAAATACAACATTACAGTGTTGTGTGACTTAAACAAAAGTCAAACAAAAAACGAAATGTTAGAACATGAACTAAAACAATTCTTTGGACCAGGGAATAGAAAACTGTAGGACTGACCAATAAATGTGGAAAAAACATATATATTATAATTGAATTGATCCAACATCACCATTTTCAACATTGTTGACTTGCAGTGAAACCCCTCTATAAATTTTGTGGGCCAGACTGACATAAAATTACCTTATCAAGGTGGGGGCCACAAAATATCTTTCCACGGGCCTCAAACGGCCCGCAGGCCTCAAGTTTGACAACCTGCTCTAGTCCCTGTTGCCACACCTGAATTCTCCAATTTTTATCATTTCAACTTTTTTACTTCTGCCATTGCCAACCAATGAGGTTGTTCCATCCTTTCAAAATATAAAGTTAAATTTACTTTTTTATAAACTAGTCTGGGCACTGTAGATTGAATAGGTTTACTTCAGATATTTTTATTATTCAAATATTTTACTTCAGTTCACTTGACCATATCTGTACTTTCAGGGAAAAATATTTAGACCTGATTGCATTGGTAGTAAAAAGTTCTGTTCCATGAGCTGAGAGAACACTTCTCTCCCTTGGGTGTTTGATCCTATCACAGTATGAAATTATTTTAAATGAGAAAATAGATTGATTTAGATGCACCTGAAGCTGGATTAAACTGTTGAAAAATTGTTAAAAAATAGTTGTTTTCATTCCAAAAGAGTGAAAACAATCTCAGCAACAATATCTACAAACTGAAAATCAGCAGCGAATTCTTCCTCACAGGAGCCACCAATGTTCTCTGGTCCAAACCCTGGTGCCCACTCTCCCACATCAACAACATCGGCAGCATTTATTTAAAGCGTCATGTTTTTTCTTTGCACTGCAGTCTTGAGTGTTAATAAACACTGAGGCGTTTGGACGCACCTCCGCACTACGCATTAACTCTGACAAAGTGGCCTGCACCAAACAAAGAAGACAAACGTCTGCAGTAAATCCACACCCCGACCTTCAGCGTTCTCGGACGGCAACACTGCCGGGAAACAAATGTATTTTTCATAGCAGGCATGTAAGGAGCAACAAGAAAAACAAACTGGTCCAGAAAATGAATGCCCATCAAGGATCGATTTGCTTCTGTGGAGAGAGACTGATGGCGCAGAGTAAAAAAACACGTTTAAAAAAAAATACCACGGATAACAGCGATTGTTTTTATTTCCAATAAGAGGTCTGTTTACATCAGGTGTGAAAAAACATATGGGCTGTGGGTCGGAGGCGGCCCGCAAGATAGTTCAATCTGGCCCTCAGGATAATTTGAGAGTGGAAAAAATGAATAAACAGGTGGATTACATTTTTTTTAATTACAGGTAAATGCAATTCAAGAATTATCCACTAGGGGCAGCTGTTTTGGTCAAAGTAGAAGCGCTACAACCTCGATGTAAAATGAGTTTGCCATGCCTGGTTTACATGATTTAGTCTATGATAACACCTTGCTTCTTCTTCTCCTTACTTATACACCACACGCCTCACTCGCAAAGCCATCACAATTGTGAGTGACGACACCCACCCTGCACACAGCCTGTTCAGCCTCCTGCCCTCTGGGAGGCGCTACAGGAGCCTCTCTTCTCGCACCACCAGCCTCACTAACAGCTTCATCCACCAAGCTGTTAGACTGTTGAACTCTCTCCCATTTCCACCCACACTCATCACTCCCACCTGAACTCCTCCCCACAAACGCACACACAACGCACCTTAACATGGAACTGTTTACTGTTTATTGCACTTTACTTGCACTAAATCATCTGTACTGTACCTATGATCTCCTTGCACAACCACTACTTGCACTGTTATATATAATGTTATGTAATGAAATGCACTATTACATCTTTCTACCATTATTTATTTTATGTAGTATCTATTATGACATGACTGTAAACTCCTACTCCACTTATCTGGTCAACTGTAATGCCCACTACCCATTTATTTTGCACTGACTACTCTGATTGTAGACCGCAATACGGCAGACTTTATTGTGTACAGTATGTAATGTTGTGTGTTGTGTGTATTGTAATGTTGTGTCTTGTCTGTGCATGGGATAGCGGGGAACGCAATTTCGATACCCTTGTATGTTCTGCACATGTAAAGGTATTGACAATAAAGCTGACCTTGACC
>JAFBJS010006127.1:295419-338064 GCA_016785265.1 Paraplagusia blochii
CAGTATGATTGGACTGATGAAATACGGTCATACACCCCATGTCTTTGTCTGCTTTGGTCTATGATAACACCTTGCTTCTTCTTCTCCTTTTCGGCTTATTCCTTTTTTCAGGGGTTGCCACAGCGAGACAACAATTTCCATCTCCCCCTGTCCTCTGTCTCCTCAACTCCAGCTACCTCCATGTCCTCCCTTACTGCATCCTCCTACCTGGTAGCTCCATCTCTAGGGTCATTCTTCTACCAATGTATCCACTGTCCCTCCTCTGAACATGTCCAAACCATCTCCATCTGTCTTCTCTGGCTTTTTCTCGAGACCTTCCTGTCTGTGTTGTCCCTCTAATCACCACATTTCTGATCCTGTCCCTCCTTGTCTCTCCTAAAGAGAAACTCAGCATCTTCAACTCCTCCACCTCCAGCTCTGTCTCCTGTCTTCTACCTATTCTCTACACATTCCAAGTGAACAAAAGTCATTCCTTATTCCTACATGCTTTCATAGGTAACTTCATGGAGCGTTCGACGTTCCCAGAACGATTTCTTTACACGGCATCGATTTGTTTCTTTTTAAAAGAGCTGTGCAATTGTATCCTGGTGCAATAAGACACACACACAGATGCGTTTTGTGAGTGCATATCTAAGAGCACAGTGTGCATCGCCTACAGAAAAGGACATAAATATCTTTCTCACGCACAGTTCGGCAAGAATTAACAACAGCTGCGGATCGTGTACCTGACGGAGGTTCGAGATTGCGGCTTCAACTGCTACATTACAAACTGTCTAATAATCAGGTCACGCTGCTGGACTGGCAGCCACTCTCTGCTGACCCAACAGAGAACTCAGGTGTTATTGAAAGCCGAGGGCTCTGAGGGCGGCAAAGAGCTGAATGTAAATGTGAAGTACACACAGGGTTTTTAAAATGTTGTATTCAGGAGGAGTAGAAAAAAGGCCACATATAAGCACTTTTGTTTTTGGAGTTTAATCCCTAGTCCTTTATTAGGGACCTTGAAAGAGTTGGAGACGATCCCAGGAGTCAGTGAAGTACACACTGGACAGCAAAGCAGCACAGGTACAGAAACCCCTGAAACACAGCGGTGAATATGAATGCTCCGTGGAGAGAAATCATGTGTAACAGCTGGTAATCGAACCAATCTTTTTTGCCGTAGGGCAGTAGCTCTAACCTCTTTCTCCCCATGTGGTCCAACATTGATAAGCCTGATTTTTTTGTGCCATAAAATAGAATTTAAGGCCTGTAGACTGACAGTTCCTTGGCCCGGGGGCTAGATGCGGCTCGTTAGGCTTTTTTGTGCGGCCCGCCAACAATCAAATCAAATTATTTATTTATTTTATCATTATACTACTGTCTTTTTTTGGCGTTTCCCCAGTAGCTGACTTCATAAAGGGTATTAGAAATGTGGATTTTAGGTTTTATACATGACTTTTACATGCCATTTATCTTAGTTCAACTGAACAATCCATATTTCTGATCCGGACTCAGCCTTGTGTCCAATTTTAGGACCAATTGTGGCCTGTCAAAAAATTTGCCCTTGCCAACTGTAAACTGTCGCACAACAGTCAAAAATGAAAGAAAAATAGGTTTTAGGGGTGTAAAAAAAAGGGGTCAAACACTACAGTGGGGGTTCAGGGTTCAAGGGTCCTATAATATTTGATTTAATATTTCCGTGATATTTTTATCAGGCCATAAATAATACACATAGTATGAGTCAAGAGGCGTGTAAAACCTATAGATGAAGTCGGATCAGATTTCAGAGAAATCGCAGAAAAAAAAAAACACAGAAATCTCTCATAATGTGCAGTTTTACCATCAACAGAAGGGGCTTCAATTCATTATTTTATTGTTAAACCAAAAGAGTGATACGTTTAACCTTGTGGCAGGAAGCTGATTGCCAGTTCCACCCACTGCAGTCAATCAATACCTGTCACTCATTTTGATGAGCTGTCCAAAATGAAAAGATATCGGGACCAAGGCTGAGGGAACCACCATAAAAGAGTCAGCGCCGACATTAATTTGTTTTTATTACGATAAAGAATTCAGGAAATGGACCGTCACGGCAACTGGATTTGAGAAATAACGGCGATGACTTCTTGTTTCTGTCAGGATGTAGAGTCTAAGCCACTGCCCCAGTGGATCAGAGTGTGATATATGCTGTCAGAGGATATTTTCTCATCTTTGTTATTATGTTGGGAGCTCTGACCTGATAACATTTGTTATACTGCGCCCATGAAGGCTGGTGTCAGCAGATCTGCTGCTCTCAGTTGTTCCACTGCAGGCGTTTGGAGTGACAGTGGCCACTAACGGGCAGCAGTGACAGAGTATCCATCAGTGGTCTGAGGGCAGATGTTGTTTTCTCACCTCTTAGATAAACTGAGGGTGAAGTATCCATCACAGTGATTAATGAAACCCACAAGGAAGGAAGGAGCACAGAGCGGGGGGTTTAAAAAAGTAAATATTTTCAGCCAGGGTTAAATCTCTGTTAAAGGCAGAGAAAATATTCACTTTAAAAATGTTGACTCTTTCACAAACTGTGGAGCATATGTCTCAAACTGAGGTCTGGGGGCCAAGTGTGGACGCCCATGTCACTTTTTACGGCTCCCTGATAGTTTACAAAGCAGTTCATAATGTCTTTGCAGCAAGTTTACACGTTCATTACACAGCAATGAACAATATTTGTTATTATTGAATAAATAATAATCCACTGCAGTGATATGTATTAATACTTTATGGAGTGGTTACATCTATGCAGTCCTCCCTTAAAAGGGAACTGTAAAGACAAGTTGGACACCACTGCTGCAGACGGACATTCACCGCCTGCTATATTTATGTCAGTAGGTGGCAATAGAACAACTCAAAGAATATATTAGTCAAATAAATACGTCCCTCTACCTTCGTCCACTTATCCGTTACTGTGTTATGGGATTTCTCCGCAGTTTCCACAATCGCCACCCAAATCACACTATACCATCTCTTTGCAAGCTTTTGTGTTGTTTGTTGAGCAACCAACCAACCAAACCGAGATGCAGTGTTGCCCAGAAGGTGAACTCTGGAGACTTAACTTCTGTGAAACAAACCTTTATTCATTCCAACATCTTCATCTGCTTATCCAGTACTGGGGCACAGGACAGTGGTCTCCATGACTGCCACCCAAATCACACTGCTACATATTGTGAACCTTCATGAGTGGTGAGCACAGGTTATGTGGGTTGGGATGCACCTCAGTGAGCTAATGGATTCTAACTTGAACCCTTGCAGACCCAAGTCCGCTTACTTAACCGCTAGGCCACCACTGCAAACCAAAAAAATGTGGGTTTGTATAAAATAATTCTAACCAAAGATATAGCACCTCCTACTGGGGAGTTTTTAAATGCTAACCCTTATGTGTGTTGCTAACATGGAATATGTCAGGGAACTTGAAGCTTGTTGGTGTAAAAAATCGTAACGTTATCAGTGGTCACATTTCCTTTAAACCCTTAACTTTTATGTTGCTAATTATTTGTTGACAATCTATCAATTTTGTCTTCTGTTGGACATCAATTATACCCAATAAGACAGATCGTGGTCCCCATATTAATATATGCATCTAAATTTTCCCTTCATCTAATAAACTCGCTGTTGTGTAAAATTGTCAGCACATATTTAGCTGACAGACATATTTGTCATTCCAGATGACAGTACATTACCGGCTGTGGTGCGTTTTCCATGCATATTGTAATATAAGGGAAACAGTAAAGGCACAATATGTGAAGTTAGGAGAGTCAAGTTGCCTTGACTACAGTGAGCTGGCATTTATGTCATGAATTTCAACGTTATGAAAATTAAAATGCCACCTGTGAAAATAACTAATTTCACAGCTAAGTTGCTTAATTTCATCCTCCATTTTTTTTTTTTTTTCTAACTTCCCATCTGGAGGATAAAATGTGGACATCGTTCTTTCAGCCAACTTCTGCAGCTAGGGTTAATTTATTTAGTTGGTCAGAACACATCCACACATGTTTGCCAGCTAAAGATATGAGGTTGCTGTGCCTATCAACAAAAATTATAAACAAATATGCTTTGCAATGTAAATTCAATAATTCCAACATCTATCCTGTTTTAATTTTTATTTTTTCCACAAAAACACCTATACATCTTTCCATTTATCCACACTGCAGGGAAGAGTTCACGTGTCACCGGAGCGCTGCACGCTTGAAATAGCATCTGCAAAAGTCTTGGTTTTCCATATTTTGAATCATTGCTTAAAAGATTTTTTTTGACACGGTTATGGATCCTCATCCGCTCCTAGGAGGTGTGAAAATACATTAGCCAAAGACTCCACCCACAGGTTTTGCATTATAAGATTTGTTTTTTCAAAGAACGTGAGCGTTAACATTTCTGTTAGAACAAATTCGCACTGGCCCAATGGTTGACCTGGAAATGTATCAGTCAGGTCGGTGGTGAGCCACCTATAACTGGAGATGCACTGAACCAGAGATGTTTGACTTCTTTTTTTTTTCCATTTGGCTTGTCCCTTATTTAGAGAAAAGGTTGCCATGGCATGGACATTTTCCGTCTCCCTCTGTATCTTCTACTCCGACTACCTCCATGTCCTCCCTCACTACATCCATCAATCTCCTCTTTGTCTCCTACCTGATAGCTCCATCTCTAGGATCATTCTTCTACCAATGTATCCACTGTCCCTCCTCTAAACATGTCCAAACCACCTCAATCTGTCTTCTGTAGCTTTTTCTACCTGACTGTGTTGTTCCTCTAATCACCTCATTCCTGATCCTGTCCATCCTTGTCTCTCCTAAAGAGAACTACAGCATCTTTAACTCCTCCACCTCCAGCTCTGTCTCCTACCTATTCCTAGTGTCTCTAATCCATCCATCATGGCTGGTCTCACAAGTTCACAACCATCCTGTAAACCTTTCGCCTCACTGTAGCTGCTAATCTTCTGTCAACCCTAACCCCATCCCACCTTCATCTAAAAGTCTTCTGTCCTTCCAACAGCACACCTCAACATTAGTTTACTGTTCTCATACATGTTCTGCACCAATCTAACATACTTCTCTGCCACTCCTGACTTCCTCATACAAAACCACAACTCCTCTCTTGTCACCCTGTCCTAGGTCTGATCCGGACCTACAAAAACACAATGCACTACACTGCATTACTCCATCAACATCATAAAGGCAAATAGTGCATATGTTGTACTTTTTCAAGGTATACAACCAAACACATCTCTACCTCTGTCCTCCACCTGGCCTTAAGGCCACACAAAGAAAAAATGTGAGAGAGTAGTTAACTACTCTCACATTTTTTCTTTGTGTGTCTCATCAGCTTTGCACATGTTATATATTCTTCCACAAAAATGAACAACAATAACCCCGGTAAATATAATACACAAAATTTAATTAAAAAAAATAATCTCTCAAGTAAACAGTTGACCTGGTTGCTCCATCCCTATGAACATATTTCTACCAATGTGAACCACAGATGTTTGACATTTGTCACAGATCCATCGTGAGGTTGACAGGCAAAAGTGGTCAGGACCCAAATGCAGGACTGGGTTTGAGTTCAGGCTTTTAATGACAAAATTAACAAACTCAAAATCACTAGCAAAAGGCCAGGCAGGTACAAATGATGACTTTGCAAAAAAAAACAGGAAATCAAAAGCAGGAGCAAGAGCAGGAACAACCAACCAGAAAACAACTGACCTGAACCACAGAAACAAGAACATGCCACAAACAATTCAACAGACAATGATCCGACCAGACTTAGTGCGGGAGAGCGGTATATATACTGAGGGCACCAGGTGACACGAGTGAGACTAACGACAGAGACACAGGTGAGTGTGATCACACTGACGACCAGACACTGCAGGAAGGGGAGACAGACAGACAGAAACAATGAGACAGAAGGAAGGGAAGACAGGCAGGCTTGACACCAGAACACAAAAGTGAACTGGGCACCTTGGTCCAAGGCCACATCCAGAGGAAGACTCTTTCCCAATCAATCAATCAAGAGGTCTTAAGAGCTGTCTCTTATACACAGGAGAGGGGTATATATACTGAGGGCACCAGGTGACACGAGTGAGGCTAACGACAGAGACACAGGTGAGGGTGATCACACTGACGAGCAGACAGCAAGAAGGGGAGACAGACAGAGATGACAACATTAGTCTTTAACCAATCTTCATCCGTCCATCATTTGGATCAGTCACAAACACAGATTTTCAGAAATCTACAATAAAATCACTGTCATTAGTATTATTTTTTTCCTTTAATTTCCCCAACATTTGATAAATAAACAGGATCATCAGGAGTTGGAAATGATAAAGCAGGTAGTGTCCAGGCTGTGAGACACTCATGGACATTACTGCAGTCAACACAATCCTCAGGGGATTTGGTTTATTAAGGCGTTACTGCCTTTATCTGAGGATCCGCGTTGCCACAGGCCTGTCACTCATGTGCAGTCGCTGTGATTGGTTGCCTGGTTTATTTCTCAGCTGATGTGAAGAAGATGTTTTTGTTTTTTGTTTTTTTCCCCTCACACACAGGTGCCTTTATTAACCTTTTTCCAGAGTCAATAAAATGCATCCAGACCTTATGACATTAGAGTGATAACAGATAGCAAATCCATTAATCATTTCTTATAAATGTTCTCATAAACCTCCATTATATATTATATAAACACAACCTTCCGTGGCTCGAGCACCGACCGTGTCCTTCCTTCACGTACGGCCTGTGAATGTTACCTCACTCCAAATCAGATTATTGCTTTGTAAAATAAATAATTCCATAAACACTCTCTACGCCGCACAATGTCAGACAATGTCAACCCCGGTCTTATCATTTCTGGCCCGCACGCCGGCTTTGTGATAGTGTCCCACGGCTCTCATCAAAAGGCCATAAGCTCTTTCCACTAAACACAGAATGATAAGCTGCATGAACATCACACCGGCAGCAGAAACAAACAGGTATAAAGAATTCTACCATCAGAGCAAGGAAACCAAAGCAGACCTGAACCGGCGGTGATTACAGGACGCTGGGCCGTTTTTATCCACTACACCGATCAATCTGAGAAATGAAATGAACATTTAACACTTTAAATGTCAACATTTCTTTGCATTTTTCTCCCATCACCCTCAGAGAATGAATATGAATTTTCAAAACTCTGTGGTAGTCGACAGTGGTGGCCTAGTGGTTAAGGGAGCGGACTTGGGGCTGCAGGGTTTCAGGTTCGAATCCACCAGCATCCAGGTTGCCACTAAGCATAGCACCGTCCCAACTTCTTGTGGGCTCAATGTAGGTAAGACTAACCTGTCTCAAAACGGTCTAAACCTGTCTCACATTCCCTATTGGTGGGTGAAAAGTCCAACGCTTGGTGAATTCTGCTTCACAATTATAGGAAGAGCCAACTTTGAAGGATTCTCATTCATCCGGGTCACGATATCCAAAAAGAGTTGAGTTGCGAGCACCTGGACTTCTTCTTGGAGATGACACACTTCTTCGTCCAGTGGTGGACATCAAGCAGAAACTGATGAAGTTCCACAGTTGAGGAACGAAACATCTTTCAACTCCAAGAAGAAGTCCAGTTGCTGACAACTAAACCCTTTTTTGGAAGAACAGAGATGTTATTGATCCCTGAACGAACCCTGAGCTGATCTGACAGCAGCGTTGCGAAGGGAAGTGTAAACATTTGTAAACCAGGAACGCGCTCAAGGACGAGAGTCTCTGATGACGCGTGCAGTTTTGGACCGATGTTGTGTCCGCAGGCTGCTGATCGTTACAGCGACCTGTGAAGTGAAACGGTCAAAAGGTGCATCAGCTGGCTGTAAATGGCTATGATATATAATGCCAGGCTGCCAGCGCTATAGATAAAGTACCCTCTCGGGGGGAGCTGAGACAGCCTGAGGAGGACGGGGAGGAGGAAGGAGCAGCTTGTGTCTCAGCGAGGAAGGAGAGAAAATGAGGGCTGCTGCTGATATTTGGAGAAGGGAGACCAGAGGATGTTTACGGACGGAGGCAGGGAGCCGTTCTCTGCTGTGACCACTGTGATGATGGGAACAGAAAAAGAGTGAGTCACGTCCACTCTCCGTCTCTGTGTGCGGGAGTGAAACCTCTCGCCGAGACAACTGGGCTGAGAGCGTTTAGCAAAGACATGGGAGAGGCCACAGCTATTTGCTGAACATCGTTGCATCTGCCGCCGTATTGACGACCACACAGTGACATTCTCTCACCTTCTTTGTATAGACACAAGGGGGATTATTTATAAGCTTATTAAACCGTAAATTCCGAACGCGCCGGACAATGAGTTGGGGACATATATTAAGCTGACAAGTCACCGAGCTGAAAAGAAAAAAAAAGTGCAGATAAAAGGAAGCAATCACGTACCTCACACGCCTGACGAGCGGCGCGTTTATCGTAGATCACATTAGACTGTGTAGGCCAAGTCATCACATAAAGAATAATATTGAGTTTGTCACACCATCCATTCACTCTCCAACCACGACACCTACACGACCTTGAAAGTTTTAATGGCTCACTTTGACAGTTCATCCATGAGCCCCGCGCTGGTGAAACCCAATTATTGACAGCAGAGTAGGAAATCAAGATGAAGCAGACTGGATAAGGAGTGGATTGGATGGTAATGGACAAAGTAATTTCACAGAGATAAGGTCAAAAACAGGAGGAGGAAGAGACGATGCAACTGAAGAAGGAGCGGATGTTTCATCCGTCTTGTCTCGGAGACAGAAAAACTACAGACTGGTTTGACATTCAACTATGCATCAACAAATAAATGTCTTGGAAAGTCTTGGGAGGATGACAAAGCCAGGTCTCTACCTTTGTCTGTTGCAGATGTTGGTGAATCAGCTCCGTCTTTGACAAAGATAAACATTGTCAAAAATGTCCAACACTTCAGAACAGGGGTCTCGAACTCAGAAAAGTTGAAGGCCACCACCCACGCTATCATTTCAATGAAGGTCCACATCAGCTGTCAGTGTTCAGTACAAAAGAAACAATTTAATAAAAATCAGGTTTCATAAATTCTGTGTAATACAACACTGAACCAGAAGGAGACTGTGGATCAGGTTTTTTTGGAACTATAGGATTTACCATAAAATGTGGAGAATAAATCTATAACATATTATTATAAATTCAACTTTTACATCAAGGTAGGGGCCGCAAAATATCATTCCACGGGCCACAAATGGCCCACGGGCCGCAAGTTTGAGACCCCTGTTTCAGACAGACATGTATTTATGTTATATTGATTATAATCACCTCTAAGACGTAACATCTCTCCAATAATTTTAACACACACAACACATTTGGATCAATTAACATGGATTGATCTGTTTTGGCATCAACTTACGCTTTAATCAGGACTGAGCCCAAGTGTCTCCTGCTTTCAGATATTATTTGCGGAAAATAAATTACTTTTAACTCTTATGATATCTATGAAAATTAAAAGCAAAAAAAAAAAAAAAAAGAGGATCAGATCGACACAAATGACAGAAACACAGTCTCATATCATTTGGGATGAGTAAAGATTTTATTCCTCTTTCATCATGTTCTGTTCAGGAGACTTTAATCTACTCATTTTTATGAATTCTGTGTGAAAATTAAACATAAATTATCTGTCATTCACTATTAAAACTGTGGCCTCACATTTTACATCAGTTTCAGACTAATTTGTTTTCATTAAAGTTCTTTCCATCCTCTTACATGTGGAATTTTGATCAGAATTCCTCGGATGTACATTTCGACCCCATGAAAAACAACATACATGACAGACTTGTCGTTAGTAAACAAGCTGCGTCTGAGACAAACTGCGGGGACGCTGCAAAACCAGGTCAAGTGTTCTGCTGTCAGGCATCCCAAGTTCTAAGAGTCTTCCCCACACTGACAGCGGGTGGCTGCAAATTAAATAAAACGTCCCGTGTCCTGGAGTGAGAGACTGTGTGCATACCATGATAGGGCACACACGACAGAGAGAGTTAGAGGGAGAAAGGAAACGGTTCTGGTGTGGTACTGTTTAAGAGGGTCTGTCCATGAAGCACGTTCTTCACGGTGATAGTTCTGTGTGTCAAATCAATGAGTTTTCAGTGTGGGTGGGTTTTTATTGGTTGTTTCCAGGCTGCAATACTAATTTTCTGTGTGTAGAAACAGTATAACGGAGATTGTAGTTTGCAACAGTGTATGTTTGTGTAAAAAAAGATCAAATATTAAAAGGCGACAGTGCTGCACATCCAGATTTAATGGTTTATTATGAAACTGAATAAGTCACAAAAGGAAACAAACAAGTATTTCACCAAATACTTTCACTTGACATCATAGAAGAGATGATTAATCATCATATAAGAACGGTGCAGGTGCAGCAGTCTCCACTACTGCCACCCAAATCACCATACTGTGAGCCTTCTGTGGGTGGTGAGCCCACTGGAAGGCACGTGGGTCAGGACGGTGCTATGCTTCGACCACCTCAGTGTGGCAACCTGGCAGTGGACTAGAACATGAAGCCTTAAGGGCCCAGGTTCGCTTCCTTAACCGCTAAGCCTCCACTAAATGACACTGTACATCATCTTGTCATTGGCCTAATACAGGGGGCAGTAGATAGCTCTGAAAGGAGCTTTTAAAGAAGATTTTTGTGAGTGTCTTTCTTCAATTCCTGCCAGTATATCAGCATTACAGTTAAAGGTTTTCATCAGGCAACGGGACATTACTTTCCAAAGAAACGTTTCACTCCTTCATCCAAGAGGCTTCTCCAGTTCTAACTGTCAGTGGGAAGTGCAGTTATAATAGCAATATATATATATATATATATATATATATATATAGCTATTACAAGACTTTTGTTTGGTGGTTTACCATGAATTTATTTTAGATATACAGATATATACACTGCATATATATATATATATATATATACATATATACATATACATATATATATACATATACATATATATACATATATATACATATATACATATATACATACATATATATACATATATACATATATATATAAAGCACAGCACTAATAAAAAGTTGAAATATTCTGTCATTTATACATATTGTAGCACATCCAGTTTAAATACTATGCCAATTACCAGTCGATTACTTTAACTTCAGGTCACCCTATTTCATCTCCCCATACTGTCAGTGTAACACCAGTCAATGTCGCTCAACATTTAGCCCGGCAGCTGATATTCTGCTCCTCACGTCTCATAGGTTTGTCATTTCTGAGACACTTATATCACAGGTATTACGCAATCAAGAGGCTGAAAAGGTGATGCATTCAGAGAATCTTAATCCTCATACAAGTAATTAAGATTGATACAAAAATACTCCATGTGTGTCATCTCCCAAGGTCGCGCTGCTACCTGACACACGGCAACAACCTGAATGCAGCGTCTCTCAGGGGTGACATTGCATTATTTAAGAAACATATACCAGCCTTCAGAGAATAGGCTTTTTGCACTAATAAGATTAAGCAAGAGACAAGTCCCCGGCAGCAGCCTCAGTTCAGCTGCCAGCAGGTACTTCATGCCAACTATGCACACAAGGTAATAAGCCACCATGACACTAAGCCTGTGTTTAAAGAGCTTGGATGCAACGTATATATGAAAAATGAGTCCTGATGTGAGACATCGCCGTCCAGATTGACACTTATGTCAGGAGTTATTTTTCAGCCAAAGTCAAAGGCCAGGATCGTTTGCATTAAGAAGTTGCCGACGACTGACGGAAAAGCTGAAATTATTGCGGACGTGAACAATGGACATTTCCCCCCCCCCTCGGTGCAACGTGCTCAGCTGGCAGTTATGTTTGCAAAGTGGGCTATGAGAGATCTCCATATGGTGCCTGATGCACAAGTGCTTTCTCATGACTGTGTAATGTCTCAGGGAGACTTTGTTGCTGCAGTGTTTACCTGCACTGTTTGCATTTGTGCCAGGAAAACAAAAATAAAATGTTGCTGTTCAGAAACTGCCTGGCAAAGTAGTACAGATTTTTTGACAAGTGTACGAAAGGTTTGATCACAGAGTGTCTATTTGTAATGGGGGGAAATACTCTACGGAATATCAATGACTCAACTGAGTAAACTTAGCAACCGAACGAATGAGTCGAGGGATTCTGGAAACTAGGTTGCAACTGTAGATAACATTTGTGGAACTCAATGCAAATCATTGAGTTCCACGAATGTCATATTAGTTTTATTTTCATTCTCATATTGGTAACCTGGAAGCAGGCTCCACAACTGCCACCCAAATCACTCTGCACCATACTACAAGTCCACTAGAAGTGAATGTTACTTAGAATTTTTGAACCGACAAAATAGCCCGTTTTATTGGGTAAAAACTCTTATGATAGTTAATAAAATTAAAGGCAATTTCAATAACTTTTGTGCTGTATATCCAACAATTCAACCCTCAATCCACTTTCTTTTCTCTGTCACACAATCGATCCAAAATTTGTGATTATATCCGTCAGTTGATATTATGGGACATCCCACATTTTAAGCCAATATTGAGATATTCATGCAGTATGGATCGTAAACATAAGAAAAATCCTAATTGCAATGTCTGTCTTTTGCCAAATTATGTGTTCTTTTTGGGGATAAACAGCTGTATAGTAAAGTAAAAGTCACTAGATGGCAGCATTAGAGCTTATTTTACACTCTAGTAATGACTAAGGTATTGATGCAGATTGCTTTCAGCAGCAACATAATACAGACCCAATGATATTGGATTTGTAGATTAGGTGTTAAGTGAAATATCGACATAACGGATATCAACAAGAAAGTTAATATCGGATATATCCGCTTAATCACCCATTTTAACATAGTCATAGAAATGAGCTAAACAAACTGGCCTGCAACTGGATGCCAGAACAAACATCAATAAATGTTATTATTGTTATTTTACTTGTCTATCTGAAAAAATCTCTGGCCCTCTGATGGATACAGTTGGTGACCCATGCCTAAGATGAACTTAAACAGTGTGTGGCAACTGTTTTATAATAAAGTGTGATGGGTATCTAATATCCCACCAATAAAAACCCGTCATAACAACCTAAGATAATATTCACAATTACACGTGTTTAATGAAATGGAAAATATCATTTAAATTAACAGAGTGTAAAAAAGGCTGAAAATCCAACATAACATTTAGAGACTTGCAGTGAATGTGAGTCTAATCGTCTGTGTTATGTGCAGGAGCCGCAGCAGTTTTTTTTTTTTTTTTTTTCTTTCGCTGTGAAATCCAAAGGGCAATATTAATAAGATTCTAACAAAATCTCCAGCAGTGTGTAACAGTGGGTAAACTTGTGTTTTAAAATAACGATGAGAAATCAGGTAACGGACGGAGCTGCTGAGCAACATTTTTGTTTGGCAACGTACACTCTGAAATTAATGGCTGGTGTGACTCCATGTTATGCCAAATTGCAATTTAATGATCAGAGTCACCCTGTCTGTTTCTGTTTGTACAAGTCATCACTGCTGATGCTGACATTCTCACGCACTGTGTCCTGTTTGTCTTTGGATGCAGCCATCAAACCTGGACACATAGTATCACATTCAGCTTTGATTTAAGGAAGTAAGGGAAAGTAAACTCCTTGTCATTGTGACATTGTGATCCACACCACTGCACACAATGAAATGTGACCTCTGTATTTTACACATCACCAAAGTGAACAGTGGGCAGCTTTGAGTGGGTGGGGCCATGTTCAGTGGACCTCAGTGGTTACTCGGACGTAGGGGAATTCGAACTGGGGTCCTTGCGGACTCCGCTTCCTTAACCAATAGGCCACAACTTGACAGCGACTCCCTGGTATCTCAGGGAGTTTGTTGGTGGGTTTATCTGCTATTAGTATAAGCCATGTCCAAACTTAACTTTTGCATATATCCATTTTGCTGATGTCCAAACACTTAATTCTCAATTGTGATAACAAGCAATACCGATAAATGCAATTAATTGCCCCCAAAATTGTGTTAAAAACCTCAGGCAAAATGGGAAAACCCCATTGTGTTATTAGATCTTCTTTAACAGAAGAAAAAACCTATATCAATCTCACCAATGTTACACAATTATGCGAGTGCAAGGGTGATTATATCGGGCGGTGGATGTTATAGGACATTTATTTATGTCCTTAATTATAGTACTCCAAGGAAATGTATCGATTTTATCTTTCTATAATTATTTTATTTGCGAATATCTAATGTGCCAATATATACCAAATACAACATTGACAATTCTGATATCAATCCTTTATCATTGATTCATTCATTCATCTTCATCCTCCTATTCGTTACTGGGTCTCAGGGACAGTAGTCTCCATGACTGGCACCCAAACACCATACTATGAGTCTGCCTGTGGGTGCGGGGCGATGCTATGATCAGAGCAACCTTAAGCCCTACGAACCCAAGTTTTGCTTCCTTAACAACATGGGCACCACTGTTAGCTAAGTCTGGTAATATTTATTCATTAATCTGTGCAAAACACAAAATGAGCTTAAATGCTGCCATCTAGTGACTTTCACTTTAATGCACAGCTGTTTATCCTGAGTATTTCAAGGAAGGTTTGAGTCTCATTTTTGCAACCATCACAAAATCGAACATCCCTAGTAATTTCATGCTTGTCATCCTATGGCAACATTTGCAGAGCTACCAAATCAAGAGGTGCAATTGGGCCCTTTTTCGCAACTTACAGGTTTCTATGCAGGAAGCTCTATTACCACTGTTGAACTGATTGTAATCCAGCCAAAAGTAAATGTTCTTTATGTTGAGGTCCAACAGAATGAGGTTCTGTGCCAACTCTCATCAAAACAGTGTAAACAAAGTTTAGAGTTTTCTCTAGAAAATCCCACACAATTCCAAACAGTGGCGGTCTGTGAGTGGCTGAGTGAGTAAGTTTCTCTTCTCAGTGTTGGCCTGATTGAATTTTCACTTCGTTTTTTTTTTTCGCTTGAAAGTGAGCACCTTTGAAGTTTCCTTCAGGGATCTTGAGGCTGCATTTCCCACACATAACAGACAAATACACCCACTGAGACAAAGGCCAGGTTCATTCACACAAATAATTGTTTTCCAGTGTGGAGAAAAAGCATCCACTTTCCTCAGGGAACCAGCACTGCAGAGTCTCTGTGCTTTCGTACATGGAGATTTATCCATCCCACCACAAACAAAAGCCACCTGACCAGCAGCTCCTTCTGAACATTTCTCTCTTCTCTCACCCTTGCTCACCCACCCTCCCTCTTTCTATCCTTCAGTGTCGGGCCGGGGGGTTAACCCTGGTACGTTATCTTTTTGAGCAAACCCAGGGTGGAATTCATCCTATGGCAGACGTTGCACAGCGCAATTGTCAGAAGCCGAGACTCGGCACCAGCCTGTGTGTCATAACTGCCACGAGGTTCAGAGAGCGGTGGGGATCCTGCATAGAGATAGATGTGCGTCTGAGGCAGGGTGGTGGGCAGCGCCGGCAGCCAGCTGTCTGTGTGATTTAACAGTGCGCGTAAATCAAGAGCGGGTCTGTGCTCGACCAGCCAGCCTCTTTTCAATCTCTCCACAAATCACACCACACAGGCAGAGTGAAGGGGGAGTGCCATAAAAGCACCCCAAAATAATAATCCTCTGCAACTCTCTTTCTTATGCTTTCATTTATTAGCAAGACGACCTGAAAACAGACATTCATCATCGATGACGTCGCAAATATGCCAGACTCCAAGAAAGATAACCATAGGTTTTTGTTGTTGTTGGTTTTTCAGCATTAAAGACAATGTACAACCACCCACGTAACCTGCAAGTGGAATTGTAAAAAACAGACTCAGACCTTTCAGCTAAGGTGAAGGTGAAGGGACAGTGGTGAGACCAGCCATGATGGATGGATTAGAGACACTAGGAATAGGTAGAGGACAGGAGACAGAGCTAGGGGTGGAGGAGTTAAAGATGCTGAGGTTCTCTTTAGGAGAGACAAGGATCAGGAAGGAGGTGATTAAGGGGACAACACAGACAGGAAGGTTTGGAGAAAAAGCCAGAGAAGACAGATTGAGATGGTTTGGACATGTTCAGAGGAGGGACAGTGATTATATGGGCAGAAGAATGATCCAAGAGATGGAGCTACCAGACAAGCCGAAAGAAGAAAAGAAGACTAAGACCTAAAGCAGTTATTTATTAACATTATATAAAAAGAACTATTGGATTAGTCCACCTCCTCCTGACACACCGCCTGCGTTGAGTTGGATATTAGAATAAATAAATGCCCAGGAGTGGGCAAGATGATGATTCACTACTGGGAGTTGATTGGGCTGCAGTGTGGAGGCAGTAATACAAGCCTGGAAACAGACAGTGAGACACAGCAACACATTTGACAGTTCTCAGAGACACACAAAACAAACGGCTGTTAAGTCCTGCTGAGGCACAGCGAGACGAACCATGGATGATACCGTCCCTGGTTTTTGAAACGGCGCCGACGGTGCGTGATTTTAAAGGTAGCTCATGGAAGTGTGTGTCCGGACTAATGATGGAGTCTGACGAGGCTCGGCAAGCTGTTTCACCGCTGTTCATCAACAGGCCAAAACAGGCAGAGTGATTTAAATAAGTTTGCCGGAAACATTTATTAGGGAATAAACACATTTTCAGTGAAGTGTTGCCGATACTATAAAATTTAACCAGGGTTTTTTATTCGGGTTTAGAGCAGCTTAAAACACCGAGCCAGAGTTCATCAGTATTCTTGTGGGACAGCAGCCGGCATTAATGAATTCAGGCGAGCATCCACTCTGTCAGATGGCTTTAATAGTGGCCTTCCCATTTTCAGGAATGGTCCAGTCTAGATTTATTCAGATGGGATTGAGTTGAGAGTTCCTTCAGTACTGCAAATTATCTGCCCTGAAATATACATGCACTACTCTGTGGTTAATGTCTGTCAGTGTTCTTAAACTGCTCTGTGTTTATTCAACTTTCTCTGGCACTCAATGAACTGTAAGATAAATACATTAATATTAAAAAAAAGTCTAAAGATGGAACAGAAAATTAATATAATTTAGACGCTGTCCCTAACGTCTGCATCAGATATTGATGAAGAAAATCTCAATTACGTTCAGTGGCAACATTTGTTAAGGCGGATATTAAAGTCACAAATATGAGATCGTAAGTCTCCACATTAATATAAAGGCATCCCAAAATAATTATCTCCTCCCATTTTGATTTATTAGGTATCCAAAAGGTGACATCTTGACATGAGACACAGGAAATAAAGTTTGCTTCACAACTGATTACATCAGGGCTAGTCATTTGGGTGATTTAGGCAGACTGTTGAACTTCCAGAGGGCTCACCAACCACAGGAAGGCTCAAAGTGTGATACAGTGATTTGGGTGGTAATTGGGGAGACGGCAACCTCTGTGACCTGGCAACGTACTAGTAGATGAAGATGGATGAATGAATGTCGGCATCTACCAGCTGCCAACAAAACTGGTCCTTGTGTTTGTCTTTAGCAAGGGTGTAAATATAAGGTTTATATGTATGGGAGATACAGTAGGTACCACAGATGCAATATTTCCTTGAAAATGTTGATGGAGAAGTAAACAGAAGGTCAGAAGGAGCTGCATCATGTTTTCTATATAACTATAGAATAGGCAACGACAGGGTGCCAAGGGAGGAATTGGTTTTGCGAAGAAGTCAGGAGCGGCAGAGAAGTATGTTATCCTGGTGCAGGACACATTTGAGAGGTAAAATAGTGGTGAGCTGTGCTGTTGGTAGGACAGAAGACTTTAAGGTGGAGTTAGGAGTGCATCAAAGATCAGTCCAGTGCCCCTTCTGGTTTGCTTTAGTGACGGACAGATTGACAAAGGAGGTCGGACAGGAGTCTCCATGGACGATGGTGTTTGCAGATGACATTATGATCTTTAGTGAGAGAAGGCAGCAGCTGAAAGAGAGTCTAAACGATGGAGGCTTGCCAGAAATGGGGAAAACAGGTAGGAGACAAAGAGGAGATTGATGGACGCAGTGAGGGAGGACATGGAGGTGGTTGGAGTCAGAGTAGAAGATACAGAGGACAGGGGGAGATGGAAAACGTTGATTCGCAGTGGCATCCCATTAACAAAGTCACAAAACGAAAAGAGGAAAGGACAATTTGTTTGACAAATATTGGGACTATGCTTCAAGGTCAACCAAGATTTATAAGCCAATCACAGATAACATACTAATCAAACAACCTTACCAAAAATGGCTGACCAGGAGAAACCTTACAGACAAAAATGTCACCCATTGGGGTGCATGAATACTGAGTACAAGGTGTATATGGGTGGTAGATCCATAAAGCCTTGCACTCTGGGGTCTACAAGGCTTCAGGTTCTAATCTACCAATAGCCAGGTTGCCACTGACCCACATAACTTTCATTGGGGTCACGACCAATGGGAAGCATCACAGTATGAAGCAGTGTGATTTGGGTGGCATTCGTGGAGAATGAAGAATGAATGAATGAATGAAGCAGTCTGTTGAAGAAGAAGATAAGTTTGTTCCCACCCTGGAATAGACTGGTGTCAGGAGAGACCCTGTCCCTGGAGTAATGACTGCGGGGATTTGCTCCTTAGTGGTTTCAGTGGGTTTCAATATTCTTAATCATCTTTAACACCAACTTCATCATTGCTTTAGGAAAAAAAAAGGTTTGTTTTGAAAATGTATTCACACGTATCTCACCCTGGCTCAGTGAGGATCATTCCTGGGCTCATGTATGATCCTCACTCAAGTATTGATATTCCTGGGTCTATTCCAGGTGATGATCGTTTTAAATGCACTCCCTGGGATTAAAAGGATTAAGTTTCTCATTCTGTAAAAGTGCTGTTTCAGATTAATTTGAATTCAGGTTGCAATTAGTTCTTGCAAGTCCTCAAAAAGGCTCAGTTTAACTGGTTGTTCTTTTAACTTCCAATTAAAAGGAATTCTCACACAAAACTAATTTATTCGTGAGAGTACACTGATGGCTACAGATGGGTAGATATGACAGGGCAGTGTCTAGTGGTTAAGAAAGGGGACTAGGGGCTGCAAGACCCCTGGTTTGAATCCCACTCTCCACACAGATGCCATTTTCACACCGACACTTAATTCGGCATTCGCTGCGACGCGAAACCAGTTTCGCTCCTCGTTTGCATTCACATTACAAACTAATGCGCATTCACTCCTCAACTAATGCGCATTAACTAATCCACCTCTAGTCGGGGGTTTCGATACCGAATTAACAGGTGTAAAGCAATAAAAAGTAAAACGGTTGTCACTCCCCGCGTTTGTGTGAACACAACACCCGTATTAGTTTAACGAGCTGGTAAAATGCTACGGGAGCGGCTCATCTCCTTGTCAACCGCTAGATGTTGATGCGTTGTTAGGAACAGGATTACAAAACATTCCTCATATTTTCTCTGCTTATCTTCTTCATTCGTTCTTTGTGTCTCCTTCTCATCGCTTTCATACGTCGCCTTGATCTTTCTTTAACCTGCTCCATTTATTCCTTAAAATTGCACGTGTGTTTGTTGACAGAACTCATGTTGAATAAAACTGCATATTAACGAGATCTCGTTATATAACCACGTGATCAAATTGAAGACTAACGCGCATTTGCTCCCTTTTTGTGTGTGAATACAAAGCGGGTATTGAATGCGCAGTGAATACCAAATTAAACTGAATGTGAATGCAAAGTGAATCGAATGCGGATTAGTTAATACGGGATCGAATCCCGAATTACCTACTTCGGTGAGAGACAAGTCAAGACAACAGGCTTAACACCAATGTGTTAGAAGCCGACCAGAAGCCTTCAATCAGGCTGCATCGTTCATCATACAAAAGTCTAAAAAGCAGTGAAAAGCACAGATAATCATAGGCTGGAAGGTGCCCCAACACAAACACAGCAGCTCAATTTGAGTCAGGAAACAAAGAAAACAGTCTGGAGGTGTGGGCAGCACTAGTTATATAGGGAGAAATGGGCGGGGACGCTAACGAGACACAGTTGGGGAATCTGGATTAGGAGAGTGTAATCAGGAGGGAGGAAACACAGGAGGGTTATTCCAGGAATTAAACGCAGGGAGGCAGGACCTGGATACAGACTCAGAGCCAGTCGAAGTAAGGTAAAAATCCAAGAAATAAAGAAAAAGAAAAGGAATTTGGCTTTACAGATGTTATAACCAGAGCTTTTTGCCATTATTGGTTTGTTCTGAACAGAAACAGTATTTTAACTATTCTTGTTTTGAGTTCTACCATAATATTCACACTCCTGAACAAGGTTAGAACAAAAAAGTATTGTTCCTGGAATAGTTAATTATGTATATGTGTATATGTCCAGCTGTCTACCCCCTGTCCATTAATTTCCATTTGCAATATTTAATGTTGAACAATCCATCATTAACATGGGCAGATATATTGATATTGTGTCTCAAACTAACATTTTCCATATTGACAGACTCCAATATTGTCCTCTTATTGTTGTCTTTGAGATGTGACAGTAGTTGGTAGTCAGTCCTCCTCATGTAGTCTGATGGTCCACCCACTCTCTCTATTCAGTCAGTGAACGCCACAGGAAGTCAACCTCATCAGGTCATTGTAGACTACCATAGACTAGACTAGGAGAACAATGACTTTGACTGTAGGATACATAGGATTTTTAAAGAGCATAAAATAAATTCAGTATAACCTGTACTCATTATTTTTTGGAGGCCTAGTGGTTAAGGAAGCGGACATGGGTGTGCAAGGACCTCAGGTTCGAATCCCTCTGCTGCAAAGTTACCACTGAGGTCCACTGAGCATGGCACTGTCCCTATCCACAGCTACCTGGGTGCCTCAAGGGTGCCATTTAGTTGTGTGGAGTGGTGCAGATCACAATGTCACAATGACAAGGAGTTTGATTTCCTTCCTTCCTTTCCTTATTTTTAGATGAAGTGTTTCTGACTTGTAACAAAATGTTTCTTTTTGTTTCTGTCCCAAGCAAATTACCTATGGTTTCCAGGTTTTGTTTTCATGCCTTGAACCAATTCCAAGTCCTGGTTAAAACTTCAAAATGTATTAACTTCTACTAGAGTTTAGTCTGGCGGCACAATTGCATGTTTGGCCACTGTCTAAACGCATTACTTTTGCCAAAGTGTGAAGGAGACAGGTCTGATATCAAGGCTTTTCAAGTGTCTGAAGTGATAAACACATTATGCGTTGAAGCCTCCTAATCATCCAAGAGTGTCTCGAACATGATATTTTAATTCACTCTCCGACTCCTCCGTCACCGACGCAAGGTTAAATAAAGAAAGACTGCTGCAGTTTGATGCTTGGAAAAACACACACATTCACACACTCCGTCACCTGAAAGGGTGTTTTACGATCTTCCGTAGATTCATGCTAGAACATTTGCATGACAACCAAACATTTTTTTTGAAGAGGGAGAATAGTGGAATTGCCTTAAGCAAACACATCAGTGTTGTACACAGATGTGTCAAGAGATTCCCACAGACAACTGACAACCATGAATAAAACATGACGGGCGCATTGGAAAAAATAAATTGCGAGACATCGGAGAGAACGGCATCGACATTCTCCGGCGCTCCCTAAAGCAATACCATAAGCAACTGTTGGCAATGTCCAGCGTTTTGGGGAAAAATTTATCGCACGTGGTTAAATCACTCTGCCTGATGTCAAATCCAGCTAATTGGTCAGACATAAGAGTCAACAAAGTTTAAACCCTCAAGAGTTCTAAATGAAGTGCAGTGATGTAAGGTAGCAGCTGACTGGAGTTAAATGAGCTTGTTTTCACCCTGCTGACATGGCTGGATCGTCTCCAGGAGGCACAGCCTGGCAAACAACGTCCTCTAACTAAGTGGGGACAGGGACGCATACCTGAGCATTAAGAGTTTTGTACCACTTTACGTCTGATCACAAACTTCCTCGGTCCCCTCCGTCTCCGGGGGGTTGGACTTTCCCATTTGGGCTGTTTCACTCACAAACAGCAGAGCAAGAAGCATGCACACAATATCTGCTTTCGTATAAATTGGGTTTAAATATTTTAGCAGCCGGACCGAGGCGAGAACTGGTCAATTCAACAGGGCAACATTCCACATTTGTCAATTCTCCCTCTGTAATTAAGGTACAGCGTTCGATGTCCAATTGTCCATTTACTGTAGACGAGGCCTGGGCAATTATTTTGTCTCGCGGGCCACAGGTGGAACTAAAATCTCTCGAGTCACGGGCCAGGTCAGGATCAGAAAGATTGAGTTTTTCCTTGAACTAAGATAAAATATGAGTAAAGTATTGAATAAAGGCGAAATGCTTTAAGCCTCTTTGAGACCCTCTATTGGGGAAATGCTGGCTTTTCAGGGAAAAGGTAGAAGGATAACGATAATATAAATTAACAGTATAATTTGGACAAGTTTGGCGGGCCGGATTAAAACGTCAAACGGGCCGCATCCGGCCCCCGGGCCTTAGATTAAGCTGCTTTTGTTTAGCAGAGAAAGTCTGATATGTCTAATCTGGATGTTTATCTAAAGAGAAACGACAAGGCCTTCAGGCACAAATTTGCATTAATTGAGGACGATACACTGCCTTCAACCCAAGGTTTGATTTTAATTATTTTCTGTGCCAAAAAAACCTACTTAGACTTAGACTGCTGGACTGAATTTCAAAGATTTTCCAGCGTAAATGGCATCATTATGACCTCAAACTATATACCAGTTAGACACATAATAAAATGCTAATTCCCCATTCACCTGGAACAAGGACAGAGGAATAAGTATCAAGGACTCAGGATGGAACCAAAAACTATTTTTTTCTGCCTGAAAACTGATTAATGCCTGCTCACCAGGTATATTCGCTGGGGAGAGGACGGAAGACAATACTGATACATTATATTTTGCTTGACTCGATGACTAAGTCGTCAAAATCTAATGGAAAATACTGATATTTACTCATATTATTATTAATCTTTTTCTTTTGGCTTGTCTATTATTTAGGGGTTACCACAACAAATCAATGTTTTCCATCTCCCCCTGTCCTCTGTATCTTCTACTCTGACTCCAACTACTTCCATGTCCTCCCTCACTGCATCCATCAATCTTTGTCTCCTACCTGGAAGCTCTATCTCTAGGATCATTCTTCTACCAATGTATCCACTGAGCCTCCCCTGAACATGTCCAAACCATCTCAATCTGGCTTCTCTAGCTTTGTCTCCAAACCTTCCTGTTTGTGTTGTCCCTGTAATCACCTCATTCCTGATCCTGTCCATCCCTGTCTCTCCTAAAGAGAATCTCAACATCTTTAACTCCTCCACATCCAGCTCTGTCTCCTGTCTTCTGCCTATTCCTAGTGTCTCTAATCCATCCATCATTGCTGGTCTCACAACTGTCCTGTATACCTCTTCTATCCACCCTTGATGAAGTCAAACCTCCACCTTAAAGTCTTCCAACAGTACACCTCACCACCGTTGTGCTGTTCTCATACATATCCTGCACCAGTCTAACATACTTCTCTGCCACTCCTGACTTCCTCATACAAAACCACAGTTCCTCCCTTGTTACCCTGACATAAATCTTCTCTCAACCTACAAAAGCACAATGCAGTTCCTTCTGACCTTCTAGAGGGAGATATTGCATCTGTGGTACTCTTTTAGCAGCATAAAACCATACTGTTGTAAACAAATCTCTACCTCTTTCCTCAACTACTCACTCCCAAATGTCCCATCTTATGAATCATCAGCTTTGTACGTAATATGGTGCTATATTTTTCCTCAAAAAGGAATAACAGTAACCCTGGTAAATATAACAGACAAAATGTAACACCTAAAGCAAACAGTTGATTCAAGGACTGACTGGCTGCCACTCAATAGCGTCCTGTAAAATGTTAGCAAATAAAAATGGGTTCATCAAAGCTCCAATTAAATTAAACTCAATTGACACTAAAATAAAAGGCTGCAATGTTAAATTTTTAAAACAGTGACACAGCTCCAGGCGCTCTCTGGTTATAAGCCGTTTATTGTCACTCAAAAAAAATAAATTCTTTAAAGGTTGAACCGGCGACATGCTGCAGCTCTGTGTTTTGCGCGTTATGTCTGTGCGAAATGAATAATTTGGAGGAACACGTTCTATAAAAATCACCAGTCGTGTTCTTGAAAAATAATATATATGACTCATCCTGTAATCAGGTTCTTGCAGTGTCACGGACGCCAAACTTTTTTTTTTTTTTTCGAGGTCAATTTTAAAGTCAAGTGATCTTTGTATAATCGGCTGCTCTGAGAGAAATAATCAGAAAACTACTCCGGTACATTTCCTCACATCAACCTGACGACGAGTTCTTCGCTCCTCGAAATGCCGTGCTGCTTAAAGGGCGAGTGGACGATTGTTCACCTCCTTGATTAAATATTACGAACTGCTTTTCTCTAATGTCAAGTGATGACCACGCTGTCAGCATCAACTTTAGGTAAAAATCCAGCTTCGTTTTCATTTTTTTTCCCCACAGTCTGCAGACACTTAGCAGCAGAACCTTCTTCAGACTCTTTTCTCCCATATTTCATCCAGACAGCAGGATTATAGGGGTTTAAAGCTTTGTTCTCTTTTGATGACAACCACCTGTTTCATCATATGATGGTATTGACCAATAAATAATTGAAAATGCTCTCTAGGTGTTCCACAGCTCACCATTCCAGGTATTTATTGCCCGTGCCCCACACCTCTCTCCAGCATTTACCTTTTTGAAATGAGTCTCTCAGGAGTGGGAACCAGGTCCTGCATTCAAAGACCCTTTGGTCACAGTCAATATAGCAGCACGGCAATTATGCATTTGTGGACATCCTGATAAATATTCATATCCTGTGGCCGGACTGCGGCGTTGACATTGCATTCATGCAAATGGCCATTGTTTCATGAATATCTATTAAATGCATGGATCATTCACTGACGTTAATGAATGGATTTCTTTTGGGGGGGTGAAGTGAAGAGAATCAAGATCACAAGATTAACTTTGTAATTTAAGTTTCACGGAACATGAGAGAAACAAAAGTTCCAAAGACCAAACCCTTATTTAGAAAGACAATCCAAAAGGCTGATCGCTCCCCTCTCCCCTCCCTGCCTCTTCAAATCATTTATGTAAATAAGCCATACAAATGACAGGTGCATCCTGGGATATCAAACATGTCTGACTAATTCTGAATCATCTCCAGAGCTGGGTGACAAATCCTGCCTGCCTCCTGCACCATGCATAGCCAGTGAGTGCAGGCATGCATACAAAGCAGGGTGTAGATTTAGCCTGGCTTGCTGTAGCGTGGCTCCCCACCTCCCTACAAACCACCCTGCACTGCTCTCCGTGCTCCTGCACTCGCTCCTCCGCCTCCCGCTCCCTGTGACATAAAAGGGCACATCCTCTGAGGTTCCCGTCTGCCCCCTCTGTGTCTGACAACGCTGCATTTCCCTCAGATACATATTACTGGAGGAAAAAAAAAACACAACAGAAGAGAAAAAATTTCTCGGTACAAACATCAAAGTGTCCTAAAAAAAAAAAAAAAAAAAAAAAAAAAAAAAAAAAAAAAAAAAAAAATAGAAATCAACAATTGCAGTCACATTGAAAAGAAAATGAGCTGCAATGGTAATAATGTGTCTGGAGCCAACGGTGTCTAACTTCTCACTAATTACCCCACTTGGCGTTTCCTTTAATTTAGCTGCAGACTCAGGGCATCCACAAACTTTACCTGAATAATTGATATTAAAGCCCAGCTGGAAAAGTGAGTTCTGATTTGGCAATCTGTTTTTGCACAGATTCCATGCCAAGTTCTGAATAAGTGCTCCTGGCCAAACCCGGGCCGTGACTCATGCTGTAGCTCAGCACTCCTTCTCCCCGCACAGGGAGCAGAGAGTTCGCTCCGAGGCCTCGAAAGTGCTGTAGAATAACTTTGTAATGATAATGATGAGGTAATGTAGTGAAAAAAAAAAAAAAAATCCATGAATTAAACGGCACAGGCAACGACTCCTGGATTAATGAGCAGTTTTACATCAGCTAAGGATGTTTTTTTTTTTTATTTAACACCTGTTTATGGTGAAGAAATAAAAGCAGAAAAGAAGATAAAAGATACAGGCAAACTTTTTGACTTGAGAGACAAAAACCAATTGTGGCCGGTAAATAAAAAGGTTTGCCCACGCCTGCTGTATATAATACAGAATACATTTTTTCCTGAGTAAAAAAAATAGTCCAAATTGTTGATAAACTGTATTGACTTTACTTTTATTCTCTCTATATAGATGTTTCATTACGTACTGATACTTGGATCAATAGAACCTTTATTTCCAAATGTCAGAATCCCTTTTTAAAGCCCAGCTAATGTTCAGAATTGACAACAGAAAGTCTTGGAGCTACAAGATAAAAAAAAAGCTAAAATTAACACAAAAAAAAAAAAACAAAGAGCATTGTTTTCTCTAAGTAGAAAGACAGGGGGCGCTATAAACATGTTCTGATTAGAACAGATAAAGAATGAGTAGAGTCACCAGTGTAGGACGACCTTTGTATATAATGAAAAACAACAATATTTATTTATTTATAACAATAATATACTTATTTAAACCTAAATGAATCACAACTGAACTTACTTTGAAGATGGTTTTACTCAGATTTTTAACATGCAGTACTGACCAATTCCATCCCTGCATGTATGCAGGTGATTTTTTTTTTACCTTATTCTTTTTCCTGAATACTGTCTGCAAAATACCATTTTTCTACTGGTTGGTTCCTCCAGGGGGGGTTGCCTCAGTGGATCATCTTCCTACTTTCCACAGTATTGCTTGGTTTTTCTACTGTTGCATCACCCATCTTGAGAACATGTCCTCCTTTACTGAGTCAATACATTTCCTATGGGATCTTTCACTTTTGGTTTGCCCTGGCAGCAGAACTTCTTTCTCAACTTTCATCCCCAACATTTCACTGCCTCTTCTTAGTTAATGTTCAAAACATTTTAATATTTTCTCAAACAACATCACTACCAAAACAACTGCTATCTTTGATATTGTCTGCAAACTGTAGGTCATAGCAGGTCTCACAACAACTTTGAAATTGAGAAATTCTTTGGTTCTCTGCTATTTTATCACAAATCCTTTTGAATCCTTAGGGATAAATGACATGTAAAATCCATATATTCATATAAACCAAAAATCCTACATTTCTAAAACCTTTTATGATGTCATCTACTGGGGAAAGACATTATTACAGGGAAAAAGCAGAAGTCTTATATTAATATATATAAACTATATCATTTGGACAAGGTTCGTGGGCCACATTAGAAAGCTCAGCGGGCCGCATACGGGCCCCGGGCCTTAGTTTGACCATGCCTGGCTTAGGTTGTGGTCTGGTTGTCAGGAATGTGGTGTAATATTCTAGAAAGAAATCTTAGAACGTCATTATAGGTGACGTTTAAGTCCTCTTCCTCTTTCGGGAGAGAGTTTCTCCAGACTGACGTAGATGGCTACATCCAGTCCTCTCTCAAACCATTTGTCTTCTCAGGCCAGGACATGGACACCTCTATCCAGGTTTGCAACAACCTCCTTCCACAGGTTTGCAGCCTCTTTGACATTAGATACCAGACGTCCCTTGCATCAGACGCTAGTCTTCAGGAAACTGTCTCTCTGTATATGTGAATATTGTATGTGCATATAAACATATTGTTATAATTGTAAACATTGTTGGTCGTGGCAAAATCTCACACACCGTGCACGTTGAAGGCTGCACTGATGTCATGGAAGGACCTGAAATGTAATGGTTTCACCCTGGAAATATACAGGAAAGCATGCAGCCTGGGAAATGAAATAAATATGAGATTCAGTGGACGGTGATGGCCAGGAGACACTGTGAAATGCATGGAAGATTAAAGGAGATCACGTCCTGGCAACTTGGGTTTTAGATTTATAAGCTCTCTGTGCAGCATGTTTCCACATCTTGATACTTTTCCCAGATCTTTCTGCAGTTTAGATGCATTTCTGTACGTGCTGTCAGACAGGAAATCATTTACTTCTCGAGGTTTTTCCAGCACAATGTGTTTTTCTGTTCCCCTCTCATTAGTTTTGAAAAAAAAGAAAAAAATACATTGATTCCCTTTCGAAATCCATGCATTTTTACACTTGATTGTCGCAGTAAATGTATAGTATGGTGGTAAACCTAGTTTTTACAATTTTGGTTCTGTCTTTGTGGAAGATAACAAGCCTTACCTGGGAAGACGTAGGCCATGGCAGATGCTGAGAACCGCAGTAAACCCCTCCATTGTCAGTCAGCAGCTGTCATGGAAAATGTCCGTCTACTCTGAGCAGATTGTCAAAACATGTGTAACCGAGGGGATTTATAGATAAGGTTGGTAAAAAAATGACGTGTTTGGACAACGTTATCTAACCCTTGAGAAAAGGGCAACTATGGCAACTTACAGATTTACACAGTAAATACATATAATAGGAAACTAATCATTTATTAACCAGCATGGTTGAAAAGACTTACAGTAATGAGAGATAATATTGTGACAGTTGATTTTGGACAAGGGCAACACTTCAAGTCCAATGAAATTATACATTGATTAATAATTCTCGGTAGCACTGGTGGCTTAGCGGTTAAGAAAGCAGCCTGGCTTCCACAAGGCTTCAGGTTCTGATCCATCAGATGCCGGGTTGCCACTGAGGTGCTGTGATCATAGCACCATCCAGACCTACATAACTTGCAGTGGGCTCTCCACCCACAGGAAGGCACACAGTATGGTGTGGTGTGATTTGGGCGGCAGTCGTGGAAACTGCTGCCCCTGCAAGCTGAAAACATAAGTGGATGAAGATGAAGGAAGGTTGAGAGGAAGGGAAGTTAATAGTCATTGTGACATTGTACTACACACCACTGCACAAAAGGAAATGTTATCCCTGGACGAAACTCATCACAAGGATGTAGGTTTAACCTGCTAATAGCTGCTAATGATGCTAAATATTAAGTTTAACCATATGGAGCAAGATTTACCAAAAAAAAAAACACTAGACCACAGAAGAATTTGTTATTCCCCTTAAGGAAGTCTTACCTTTAAGTGCTCTCAGATAATAACACCACCTAAAGAAGTAGCTGGAGGAGCTACTTAACATTATAAATGATAGTCCTCACCTCAAAACATGTGCAATGCACATGTAAAATGTAGAAAAGAAAGTTTTCTTTGACATTAGTCTGTTGGTTCAAACAGGGCATAAACCTGGCAAAGAGTTGTCTCCATGGGGGTCAGTGAATGGTCAATGCCAGTAGACAGAGATCAGATGTTTAGGAGAGATAGGGATAAAAAAGGTGAAATAGTAGCAGGAAAATGGGAAAGTTTTTTATTTGCTTCTAAGATTAGAAAGGCTAGTGATTCCATATCTTGGGATTTTACTAAAAAAAAAAAACGTTTCTAAAATAGGTTATTAATCCTTTCTTCGCTTTCCATATTCTCCTTGCAAAACTACATTTCACTAGAAAGATAACGCACACCAACACGACAACCACCGTCCCCCTAACAACGCACTACAGATTTCCAGCAAAAGCTTCGAAACGAAAAAAGTGAAATACCGTTTAACGCGTGTAGGCTTGTGATCCTTAACACGTGATGTTGCGCTAAGTACTTTTTTTTTGCGAAAAAGTTGCAGAGACTTGAGTTTTCTTTTCAACTTGAAGAGTTTAATTAAAGGATAATGTTCCCTTGAAGGGGAAGTGTCTGATTCCCTTGTTGACTCACAGACTCATCATTTACAGCACAGACAAAAAGGGAAAGAATTTTAAAACAGCGCTTGACAACGGTGAAAAAAAAAATAAAAGCAGCTTGGCTTAAAGAAGAATCTCGTCAGACACGACCAAACTCAGCAGGAGGTCTGAAAGAAACGCGATCAAAATCAATCAGTGCTGTAAAAGAGTCAGTTTTATTTTAGTAAAGACTCAAAAACGCCGGCAGCGTCAGACCGACATGTTCACGGGACCGCACGTAACCTGACAGGGTTAGTGACAGTGGTGTTGCATTATGCAGCAGAGACATTTCCGTCCACTGCTGGCAGTCATGCTGTGGGCAGTGACAGTGTCCCTACTGTGCTACTGTCCAAGTGCTTCTCTTCCAACATTGATAGCTGCATTTTTAGATGCAGAAACCTGCCATGAAGTGAAATTACAGTAGGTAAAAATAAATATATATGGGCTGGGACTGGCAACAAACATACTTATTGTGAAGTTCATACAGCACTTGAGAATCCAAGGCCAGAAGCAAAAAAGTGAGTTAACACTTCAAAAGTTGATCAACATAGGGCAATGCAGAGCAACACTGTAGGACAGAATAATTTTTCCTGCAGCAAATCAAGTAGAATCAAACCAAGAAACTCTATTTGTCACATGATATTGCAGGGACTGGCAGTGAATTAAGGGACCAATAAAGTAGAGTCTCAACAAAGTAGAAAGAATCCAAATGGATCTCAGAAAGACATGGACAGACAGATTCTTTGAGCCCATGTTGTGTTTTCATTCGATGCAGGTCAACTTTAGTTTGGCGCTGCAAAAAAAGAGAAATAACATTTTTCTCAGAAATTCAAGATCAACTGTTCAGAGCAGTGGAGACTCTGGAAGAAAGGAGACGAAGAGAGGACAGACAGGATGGAACAGATGGAGAAAAGAGTCAACAGTGATCTGTGATAGAAGAGAGCCACCTAAGGTGTGAGACCAGCCATGATGGATGGATTAGAGACACTAGAAATTGGCAGAAGACAGGAGACAGAGCTGGAGCTGGCGTAGTTAAAGATGGTAAGATTCTCTTTAGGAGAGACAAGGATGGACAAGATCAGGAATGAGGTGATTAGAGGGACAACACAGACAGGTAGGTTTGGAGAAAAAGCTAGAGAAGACAGATTGAGATGGTTTGGACATGTTCAGAGAAGGGACAGTGGATACATTGGTAAAAGAATGATCTTAAAGATGGAGCTACCAGGTAGGAGACAAAGAGGAGATTGATGGATGCAGTGAGGGAGGACGTGGAGGTAGTTGGAGTCAGAGTTTATAGCTGTGATCCACCATCAGTAGAGAAACCATCGTTGATGTAGCCCTCAAACTCCAGGACGCCAGCCTCAACCTGGTCTTCACACCCTGTCTATACAGGACCATGGCATCAAACCACCTCCACCCCCTCACAGTCTGTCCTAAGGTGTCAGGTAGATTGACATATTTGCCTCACAGAGAAAAAAGTTCAGGCGAAGAAGATCTTTCTCAGATTCGTCAACACTTGTGACATTTTTTTCGTAATGTTTTTATTTATTTCAGAATAACTCTATTTTCCTGAACACCGAAAGCTGTGAAATATAATGACTTGAATGAGTTTTGAGGGGCAGTTGGTGTCCTAGTGGTTAAGGAAGCGGACGAGGGTCTGCAAGGTCCCTGGTTTGAATCCCCCTACCGCCAAGGTAGCGCTGAGGTCCACTGAGCATGGCACCGTCCCTACTATTCACTTTGGTGACGGGTTAAATGCAGTCTCCAGGACTGCCACCCAAATCACACTGCACCCTTCCTTTGTACGGATGGTGAGTCCACTAGAAGTTATCTGGGTCGGGACATGCTAGGATCAGATCTGAACTACAGTTTTCAGGTCACACCTTGAACATTAACTGCTGACAAACCAATAATCCAGGACTCTCCCACAACCAGATTATAGCAACTGAGTAAAAAAAAGTGAAAAAAAAAAAAATCCCTCTGAAGAGAAAAATGTAGAATATTTTGCACGTTGGTGCAATTCAAAGGTGACCCAGACAAATATTAAATGAGCGTGTTTCTCATTTTTTAGTGTTTCTCACAGCGCTAGCTCTGCAAGTCGCTTTGAAAGTGCTCTTGCCGTGCATAATTATGGTTTTATGGGACTTTAGGGGCTTTAAAGATGGACATGATTAATTGATGTTTTGTGTAATGCAGCGGGGACAGGCAGCGGGGGAAGAAAGAAAAACAAACAGCCCCTGGTGCAATTTTTGGGTTACAGGAAGTGATTTTTTTTTTTATAGCATTTTTTTTACATATCTGCAGCTCAGTGAAGTTGTGGTGTCGCTGTGAATCATCCAAAGCATGATTGTATCACCCTGTCAGAAAAAAAAGAAGCTCCTACTAGAAACTGTGTTTATATTATTGATAAATATATATTTCCATACACAGATCATGAAGCTGAAAGAAACAGGAAATCAGCAGATTTTTATGGCTCTCTGAGCATCAATGTTTTATTGGAGCCACTCACTTTTTAAATGACCGATTTATATCGTTAAGGAAGAACTTTGATTAAAGTTTTAACCTCAGAAATTACCTCAAGGTCATTTAAAGTATTCAGAGACAGCCCTGTTTTACCATAAAGTATAATTATATTCACTTCACCCAATTTTGGGACAGGACCCACAATTTGAGAACCACTGCTCTAGAATATGTTGACCTGATATTGATGCCTGGATTAAAGATTAAGGCTGAAAAAAGGTAAAAATCATCATATCGGTTCAGTTAAACTGACTCGTCTTTATTATTTCTGTTTAAAATAAATTTTTATAAAAAACTATTATTTTTCAAGAGTTCCCTAATGACTACAGAAAGTGTTGAAGTGTAAAATCTGGTCCCTAGTTAGTGAATCGCCTTCCACAGACTAATACAGCCTTATTCTTCTTCATCTTTTCCTACTTCCTTAACTCTGACTCTGATCAATCTCCTCTCTGTCTCCTACCTGGTAGCTCCATCTCTAGGATCATTCTTCTACCAATGTATCCACTGTCTCTCCTCTGAACATGTCCTAAACCATCTCAATCTGTCTTCTCTAGCTTTTTCTCCAAACCTTTCTGTCTGTGTTGTCCCTCTAATCACCTCATTCCTGATCCTGTCCATCCTTGTCTCTCCTAATCTCATCTCAGCGTCTTTAACTCCTCCACCTCCAGCTCTGTCTCCTGTCTTCGACCTTTTCCTAGTGTCTCTTTTCCCTTTCCCTTCACTTTAGCTGACACTCATCTATCCACCCTTGATGCAGTCCCACCTCCACCTAAAAGTCTTATGTCCCATCTCAATCTGTCTTCTCTAGCTTTTTCTCCAAAATGTTCCTGTCTCTGTCGTCCCTCTAATCACCTCATTTCTCTTGTGAGAGAATCTTAGCATCTTTAATTCCACCACCTCCAACTCTGGCTAATTGTTTAACAGGCTAAAGCAGTGGTTCTTAACCTTGTTGGAGTCACTGAACCCTACTTTGGTAGGGTGAGTTGGCGTTTCTTGACCTCCACGGTGTCTTGACCTCCACGGCAGAGAGTCCACCGAACCCCTGGGACCGACTCACCGAACCCCTAGGGTTCGATCGAAACCCAGGTTGAGAACCACTGGGCTAAAGGTAAACTTGTATGTCTCTGTTATTCCTCCTTCCATTTGGTAAATCCAAATATTGCCACTCCATATAAGAACAGGATCAGATATGCCGCAGATATTCCAAGTCCCGATGACAGATTCAATGTAAACACACGAGGGCACCGCCAGCCAAATGACTTATGTCTGCATGATAAACCATCCTTTAAAAAGAGGAATTTCCCGCAGACAGGCGGGGGATTTATGATAGATTACTTGTGTCAGGTTTTATATCAGCCATTTAAGTTGTCACCCTCAACAGCCAACAGTCTTATCGGAAGACAAACACGGGCAGATTTCCGCGCGAGCAGCTCTCTCCTCTTCCTCCGCTAATGAAATCAAGCTGTTGAATATGATTGAGAGATTATAGATGTCTGACAAAAGCCGACTGCAGAGAATGGACTGGGCATCGCAGACAGCACATCATCGGCCTCCGCAGACATCGTGTCCGTTCCAGTCTGCTCCCATGGATTTGTCCTCCTCCCGCTGCATATTCATCAATAACAGCCATTCTTAATAAACTCATTCTGGATTTCTCATTGTCTCTTATTTGCGCCTCCTCCCTTAGCGACCCTCCCAGCTGCATCCCCCACCGCCCTAATGGCATTTTTCATTTCAAAAGGATTATCGAATCAAAATTCCAATGATGGATAAATCTGCCCGAGCTGATGCCCTGCACCGCCGCCTGCTCCCATCAATCAAAGCCCATCCAGGTGATTGTTTCCTACTGGGATGTTATGACAATATGAGATCTATTTCCAGGCCCAGCTGAGAAGCAAAGGTGACGATTGCTCAAAGTCACTTTACGGCGTTGTTCACCTTTTGGTGATGGGACATTTCCCGAAGCAGGTTTACAGATCTTCTTGTGGAAAACCAAAGCAAATTACATCTGTTTTTCTACCTCATCCTCTCAGTTACGGACATCAGTCTCCACAACTGCAACCCAAATCACACTGCACCATACTGGCTACCTTCCTGCGGGTGGTGAGCCCACTGGAAGTAATGAGGTCTGGGACACCTAAAGCCTTGCGGGTCCAATTGGGTACCTGCTGGGCCACCACTGCCACCAAGTATTATTCATTCATGGGGTAGCTTGCACCACCCAAATCACATTGCATCATACTGTGAGCTTCCCTGTGGGTGGTGAGCCCACTGAAAGTTGTGTGGATCAGGACGGTGTTATGCCTAGAGCACCTCAGTGGCAACATGGGGGATTCGAACCTGAAACCCTGCGGACCTAAGTCTGCTCCCTTAAACACTAGGCCACTAGGGAAACACAATAAAAGTCTTTTGGACATAGTCCACTGGGAGGGTGTATTCGTTCAGTCTTTCGTCCGTTTCAGGTTTAAAATAAAAAAATACAATTAAAGCAAAATATTTTTTCAGATATATTTATATAACCGAGAGTTCATATAAATATTGTGTCCTTTGTTCATGGACGTTTCGTAAAAAGTCTCCTTTATGCGCGGTACAGACAATTTTAGAACATCTATTTTGTATTTCCATTTAAATATGAAACAGAAATCCTTGAATGTCTTTATATAACACTGTGAAAAAAAAGATGCAATCCTTTGTGGAACATTACAAAGAGAATAAAAAAAATGTCAGCCAGGAGGTTGGTATTTTCTTATTGCTTAGATTACAGTATGAAAAACACGTATATTCAGTGAAACTGTTATAGTTTTGGTGAAGCAGAGACACCAGTTACATTTCCAATGGGTGAGACAGCTGTTGTCTGTGAGTTTAACATCCCGCTGATGAGTGGAAGAGGAGAGATGGGCTGGGAAATAGAAACGGAGCCTTTGTAATGGGAATGGTGCCGCACTGTGAAATTCCTCTTACGTTCCTTCAAGCCGGTGCTTTCATTTTCTTGAAGTTCAGGAGTGGACCAAGAAGATGAGTGAGTGTTTGAAACTGATTGTAGGAGGCAACCAGGTCAGGGGGCCTGGGAGACAGAGGGGGAGGAAGGAGGTGAAGACAATTCACCGACGGGTGAAGGCAGAAGGAAGTGGAGAAGAGATAGAGTTGGTGTTTTTGATCGAGTGTCACATCCCGTCAAATGTGACATTGAAACTATTTATTATCAGACAGCATATATATATATATATATATATATATATACATACATATATTTTTTTCTCATGATACACACACATACAAATATATACCTATATAAATGTGCATATATATGCATAAACATACACATGTATGCATATTTAAATTCATATACACGCAATCAAATATACATCCATACATTCACACATATATACAGATATTTGCACAGATAAATATATATATACATTAGTGCACATATTTACACAGACATATGTTGGTATTTACACATTTACACACACACATGTACACACACATATACACACATACACAAATCATATATACATATATGCATAGATAAATGTTTACACATATATACACTCACGTACATATTTACACACATACACAAATATATACATATTAACAATCTAGTACATATACATATATACACACACACACATATATACACACTCACACATATATACATACATATATACACACTCACACACACATATACACACACTCACACACACACACTTATACACACGTATACACACTCACACACACACACACACACACATACAGTATATGACAAACTGTAAGAATTGAATTGAGAAATATTAGTAATAATAACAACAATAACTGTTTGTCATTCTGGGTGCAGCTATAAACTGATTCATATATTCAATGTAGTGTCCAATTATTTGTATTATATATATATTTTTTAATCAATCACAGCCTGGTCCATATGGATTCAGTAATTCAATCTGTTCAGCTCTCTTAATGAGGGCCAACCAATCCAATATTACTAATTGAAATGTTTCTTCTCACACAGGGTCTCGTCAAGACCCAGATTTGCCGTCGGGTATTCTGTCTGTAATTATTAAAAATAAAAATAAATAATAAATAAAACCCGGAGGCTGAGGCAACAGACAACATCCTCCGACTTTAACATTTCCATTACTGTTAGTGAAGCAGACTGTACATTAATTATCAGACCCATTTCACCCTGCGTGGTTATTAGAATGTCAAAAGAACCTGCAGATATATATTTTACGAGGAGGAATTACTGTTACTCTTGCTGAATGATATTATGTATTAATTGTTTTTCCTCCAATCATTAGTATGGCAGCGCCCCGGACTGGTTAAAAATAACCACCTGATTTGTTGGTCATGATGCTACATTCTCTTACGCTCACATGCAATTAGTGTGACTCTGGCACTGCAGACATATTTTAATAATCCATTTGTTTTTTTCTCTGGTTAATGTCTGCCAGTAGTGAAATTAGTATGCACTGAAAGCCCATTAACTGATTAAACACAGGGAAGGCTGGAGACACCAAGGAAAAGCCTTTATTGAAACTGGGGAATAATCCACAATTGAGAAATTCACAATTAATGTGTTTGGACTTACAACAAGTCCAAGTCTGTGACGGAGCATATTTATGAGACATTTGTGAAACAAACTTGAAAGACTTTAAGGGAATTTACTGTAGGCTCATGTTTAAATTAACAGTTTATTAGTTCTTATCTACGTAAGACTAACAAACTGTGTATATTTGAGAATGGAGGAGTAAACAGATACAAACAAGGAGAACAAAATGTGTTGCTCCTGCATAATTCTATTGGTGCAGACAGAGTCAGTATGTTAGACAACAATCTTTCTGTTTTTAAAATAGGAACAGTCTCCTTACTGGGACTTGCATTTTAGAAAAGGAAGAAAGGACGAAGAACTTCAAGTTGTTATGATGATTATTATGATTATGTTGTTATTATTGTTTCCAGGGACAGGATTTCCATCATTGGAACCAAGGCCTTTTGCTTTGTTGCTCCAAGTGTAAAATACTTTAGAAAAAAAAAATGTATTATTGTGTGTCTGTTGTCAGCAGTGTTGGAACTAATGCTACTTTTCTCGGTAAATAATAACGTAACGCGTTGCCTTTCCCATTCAGTAATGCAGTTATTGTTACTGTGGTGTAAAATGGGCTCGTTACTCTTTACTATCTGTGGTCCAAATGGACGGTTTCTCCCGTCCACGGAGACAGGACTGTGTGGCAGTGGAGCCTGTCTGCTGCCCGTCAGTCATGAGTGAAAGACGGCCGTGCACACTAACTGAACCCATGCGTTGAAAAGGAGCGATGATTGGTTGACATAGGTTAATGTTTCAGGCTAAGCCAATCAGAAAGTGACCTGGGCGGGTCTTCTTGCCTTATAGGGAAATAAACACACACACACACACACAAGATGACGGCAAGTGGCAAGTTGAGGTTACAATAAAGATGTCTGTCAAAATGTCTAAACCTCTATTTTTTTTTTTTTATTATTGTTCCACTACATTTCATTATGTTAGTTGATACAGAACACAATATTACACAGTACACATGACTAAACTTGTATGTGTTTTTAAAGTAACTAGTCATTAGTTACTTTTACAATATAGTAACTAGTAACATAACTAGTTACTCTTTCAGAGCAGTAACTAGTAAAGTAATAAGTTACTTTTTTAAAGTAACTTGCACAACACTGGTTGTCAGATTTGTAGTCTTTCATTTAGTTGTTTTGTCTTGAAATGCTAGGTTTGTTGGGCGTTTTCAGCAGATGTGTTTCCATTTGTCATCATGGTTGTAAGGTGTAGAAGCCACTGCTGTTATGACTTCATTGTTTTGTTTTCAACTTTATTAATCTGCCAATCATATTTGCTTTGACTGAAAACCTCAGCTGCCGTTTCTGCTTCTGATCCAGAGACTGGCTTTTTTTTTATTCTGCTGGACTGGATTGAAATATTATTTTCCTGCTGTGACTGTGTTTACTTGACACACAGTAATTACCCACTCTGATGGTTTCCTTTTAACAGGACATGTGATGAAGTGATCATCACCATGACCATTAATGATTCCCATTCATTACTGAGGTTTCGCTTAGTTTTTTTTTTATTTATTTATTTTTATCGTGTGTATTAAAAAAGGACCAAATGTAAATCTACTCAAAAACATTAATGACCTGAAATGGCAACTTTGACAGCAAATATCAACCGTTCCAACTGTCCGGTTAAGATTATCAATGTGAGCCATTGCTCTGTACTTCACTGTGTGTATTCACACCTGGACTACAGCGCATATTCCGAAAAAGTATGAGATACAGTGTCCTCTGCTAATAGACTGGAGCACCTGAGTACAATCCTCTATCGTCTTCTTTCATTTCATACCGTGATTTAATCAGTCCATATACTTCTGCCATTCAAAAAGAAAAAAAAAAAATCCTGCTCATCTTTCACTGCTCTATAAACATTTTTCCTGCTCTTCCCGTGACCGTTGGTGGATGTAAAATGGTTTGAATCTGGTTCAAATGGGCCAGGCCCACATCAGGTCATTAAACTGGGTCACATTTACATGTCTTCTCCGACTAGAGTGATTGATAAGGGCCGACATGTGAGTGTATAAAAGAGGAAGCCTATTAACTATGCCGGAATCATTCAAAGAACGTGTGAGCTCAGACTGACGGGGTGATTTACCCAGAATGCATCTGTGCTTGGAGCCTGTCTATTCGCCTGTAATAACAGTAGCTGAATATGAATTATAACATATTACATTTCTATATTCATGTGTTCTGTATTGTTTTTATTGATGTGAAAAGAAAAAAAAGAAAAGAAATTGAAGTTATAAAAGCCCCATAGACGCAGTTCATTCATTGGCCTTCGTAACCTTCATTACCTGTTTTCAGTTTTTCTTTTGTAACAGGCTTTTCTTTCACTAATGGAGTCATTTCAGTCCGACTGACTAACTCACACTTATTGTTGGCCCCATATTGCTCTCTTACTTCAGTCGCTCAGTGAACAGCAGGCACTCACTGCAGGCAGCTGTGGGCTGTTAGAGCAGGTGGCCACAGTCATTATTTTTCTTTTTGTAATTTTCAGCCTTCACAGTTATTGTATATATATTTTTTATATAGTTTTATACAAATCGCAAATACTGGTGGAGTCAACAGTCGCTGATGATTGTGCTGAATACCTTTAATTTCCTTCAGCCTGCGGTGGTTATACATGGATATACATGGTATGTGTCTTTTAGGTGGTCTAACATTTCTAAGTTACTGGTTACTAGGTAACTAAAAGACGTCAGTTACTTACATACAATGCATCTCTTACAGTAACTCAGAAATCTTTTTTTTTTTATCTTTCTTCAATTCCTGTGAGTATACCCAGAGTGTGTTCAACTTAACAGGCCAGAGTTTAGCACTGAGCATGTTTTTAGTCGTACCATGCTCATTGGACCTCAGTGATAACTTGGCGGCTGGAGGATTCGAATCAGGGCTCAAGTCAGCTTCCTTAACCACTTCTAGTAACCTAAATTTGGAAGATCATCATGTCCATCTCACATATACGTATTAAGAGGTGCATTAAATGAAACACCAAAAACATAAAATAGCATGAAGTCGCTGCAACAAAACAGTTAGACACCTTCTTACATGGAAGAACTTTTATTGAAATAACATTTGCAGTCTTTCTCTAACAACAATTTAGAGATGTGACCCTGTGTTGTCAGTGATCTTTTGAAGATTTTTGTCTCTTCTATTCCTGTAAGGAAGAGTGTGTTCAACTAAAGAGTCCATGGTTTAGTACTAATCATATAAATTTTAAGTATTCTGGAAGGAGACCATCATGTCAACCGTAGTTTTTTGACCATGTGGTGCATCCCGTTATAAGACGCATTAAGCGAAACCCAATAAAACACATGAATTAGTGTAATGCTGCTGCAACAAACCAGTCAGAACTTTAATTAAAATAACATTTAGTAGCAATGCATAACAACTGCACTTACTTTCTCAGTTCAATCCTCCAGAAATCCATCAAAATCTCAATTTTCAGTGTCTGGAATTGCGAGTTTTTTTCCTGGTTCTGTCACATCAATATCCTTTGGATATTATAAATCTGTCAAAGTTGATCTCACTGCTGTTACCAAGCTGTTCAGTGATGTTTCTGGCCTTGAGTTTCATAAGATTATCACTAAACCGTTGTTGTTTGTGCCATAACATTACATTGAAGCCCAGTGTGTTACGCCTCACTGTTGAAACACACAACTACAGTACAGTATCACTCTGCGAGGTTCCCGACTACAGTAGCCTTACAGTAGACAAAACAGCACGTGCCGTATCTCGCTTAACAATGTCGTAATGCAAACATGGTGAACTCGGAATTTATGCAAATATTTTTTAAGTGCAACTTTTGGTCCAGAAAATGTCGTAACAACATATTTTCGAGTAAAACATGCACTATGGTATATTTATTTAATGCTTTAATGATTCATTTGAGTAGTGATGGTTATTAGTATTTACTTTCCTATTTTACGTGACTAAAATTAGTGGCCGGGTTATCAGAATACACACGGAAAGGGTGAATAAAAGAACTGTAAGCTAAAGAAAACAGGTGGAATGGCACAGTTGTCTTTGCAGTGGCTCAGAAAAGAAATAAAGTCGAGCAGTTACACATAAATACTGCTGTTTTGTAAGACGCCTTTGTTTCTATGCAGCATTTGGTCGAATTAATTTCTTATCAGAGTGGGTTCAGCGTGTTGAAATGATGCCAAAGGCAAAACAAAAGCAGGACTCTTTAGCCTATCTAACCACTGATTTCACGCTAGGAAAGCTCTGCCATGTTTTTTTTTTTTTCTTTTTTTTTAGTTTGTTTGTTGTTCACATCTTCCTTTTCCCACAAACATTAAAGCAAAATAAAGTGGAACTCCGCACAGCTTGTCAAAGCGTTTGCATTTCAACTTAAAAAGACTAAATTGATTCACAATGCTGGTCTTTTTCGAGGATTATTTTGCAATAACACAAACAGGGATTTGTTGTTTTTCTGGGCAAGAACACTATGTTCTTGTGACTGGTGAAATAAGACTGACAAGAATTAATTTAGCTTCACTATACAGTGGCTCTGAGGTTTCACACATTTTCCCTTCCTTATTAATTTAATATTCTAATTGTCTCTCTCAGGCTCTTTGCATCTCAGGCATCATTAATGCCAATAAATTAAAATTTAGTTAGGAGCGGCATTATCAGCCAACGCTGTGGTCCAATGCATTTGTGCAGCTTCCAAAAATATCTCCAGTGAACCAGGCTGGAATTATCTGTTAGAAATGAATGTATTTCAATGTGTAGATAAAAAAAATTAAATTTGCTGGATCTTCCAAAAGGGAATTTAGGGATGAAACTGAATCACGCTGCACAAAGGGAAACGACTCAAGTCCAAGTCCACGTTTTTAACTATGGAACATACAATAAAATCCTCAGCATCTGGTTGATCTTCTGCAGAGACATGCATGCAAATGCAAAGACAAAAATCTGCTCAAATTTTGTTACAGCAGAGTTACTGAATTGTATATGTCATTGTTACTTGCATTGCACGGCTGACCCACAGTTCTCAATTGTGGAGCTATTTTAGGATGTGCAGGTGTTAGTGATTAAAATGATTGTATTGTAACAGTTCTGTTTGTTCAGCTAGCATTGGTGACCTAGCGGTTAGGGAAGCGGATTTGGGACTGCAAGGCTTCAGGTTCGAGTCCCCCAGCTACCAGGTTGCAAGTGAGGTGCTCTGAGCTTATCACCCCCGTCCCAGTCCCACAAAACTTCCAATGGGCTCAACAACCAACAGGAATGCTCACAGTATGGAGCAGTGTGATTTGGGTGACAGTTGTGGAGACTGCTGCTGCCCCTGACACCTAGCAACGGACAAGCAGATTGTTTAGTTAAAATAACCATTTTACAGTGTTTGTTTCTGGGGACTAGAATTGCAATAATTGCAATATACAAAATTGAACGGCAAAATTAGGCCTTAGGCGTCCAGTGGGCTCACCACCTGCTGGAAGGTATGGTGCGGTGCAATGTGATGTGGGTGGCTGTCATGAAGACTGTTTCCCCCACAAATCGGTAACAGTAAGTGGATGAAAATGAGATGGGATAAGGGAATTAGGCCTTGAACTTTATTAATAGATAATTTGAGTTCTCTGGATTATATATATATTTTTGTGTCAGCTCTTAAATCTTAACTCAAACTATTTGCTTCTCTGTGACCTCATTTTGACCAGCAACCAATGTTTTTTTTTTTTTTTTTTTTCTTTTACCATCACTGAAATTTCTTAAACCGTCCTTTTTCCTTAGCTTAGTTAAACCTTGGACTGAAGCTGTTTATTTCATTCATTCATCTTCTTCTGCTTGTCCGTTGCCGGGTCGCAGGGGTGGCGTCAG
>JAFBJS010006145.1:5000-84950 GCA_016785265.1 Paraplagusia blochii
AAAAATATTACTGTTTACAAAATGGGTTATTAAAAGTGTATGAAAAAGTAATGTCCTTGTTTTGTACAACTATGTTTGTTAAATGAGATTATAATAAGAATTAATGTGGCTAAGTTAAAACCACTTTGGTTTGGTTAAGTTTAAAACCACTAACTTCTGTGACATAAAGAGAACTAGGCCCTAGGCCCAACCAACAGTAACCATAATTAAACAAGCTTTGTGTCAGGTTTGTTAAATAGAAAAAGACATACAATGCTGAATGTACATGAGAGACTGCAGTCAGAAAAATAGGAAAGGCAGAAAGACTGGGACTGTCACTGACATGCCAGCAAAATAAAACTCTAAACGATTCCATATGTTGTCTTGATTCATCATCCATGTGAACAGCATATTTCTGGGAACCCAAACATGTCATTTACTCCCCCAGGAGGATCAGAAAGTAAGAATGTGTTGAGAATGTTTGTGTCGTAATCTGCTAAAATAACCTAGAAGGCTTTATTTCATTGTTGGTCTTGCGATCATGACAGTCTTACACACTGACACGTTGCTGGACACGTCAACTGTTCCAGAAAATGGCTGCAGCTCTGCCAGCAGCTTGTCAAATGGAATAGAAAAGAACTTGACAAATGTTTAAATATTGATGAATATTTTTTAAAAGACTGAAATGTTGTTTCTGCTGATCAAACCCATAAAGAAAGCAATTACCCTGTCAAGCCACCTTGTAGAACAATACAAAACCATTTTACTGACATTTGATAGACCGTGTTTCTTAACATTAGACAATATCTGTGTTGGTGCAGGAGGATTTAAACGCTTATTTGCTTATTCTGGTGCACCTGACATAGAGCAGGAAATAGTGCAATTAGAAAATATCAAGCAGAAGTGCCAATAAAACTGGGTGGTGGCAGCAAGACACCTGACCAAGAACTAACATACAAAGAACTTACATTCCGACCAGTATTGGTGTCCAGAGAACTCACTACAGCATTACAGTGGAGTATCAAAACTGTATCAAACTATAAAGCATCATTCCGAATATCACATAAACAAAAAAAGACAGAAACAAGACTAATTGTAACTAAAATGTGTGAACTCTTCTCACTGTGGTTAGAATATATACAGTATATATTGTCACTTCCTTTAATTTACACGTTGAGAACTGCATCTTTAGTAAGTATTTAAAAGTTCTATTTATACTGAAAACAAATACATGCTTTTGTGTTTGTTTTGCTGCAGTTGCATCTGTTAAGGCTTTTAAATACCATGAGTCAGTTCATTCCAAGAAGGAAGGAAAACAATATGGCTGCTTCTCCCTGTGAGAGGAGCCACCATAGTATATTTTGAAAAACAACAGACCATAATGAGATGCGGGAGTGCACTTGAGTGGAAAACAGAGGGGAGAAAAAAGATAAATTTAGCCTGAGGTCTGGAAAAGATGGAGGCCTATTAGCTCAATATGGTCAGCTTGTTGGCCACCAAGCCACAGCAGACTGACAGGAGTGGAAACCCATCTTAAGGAACGTAGTATTTAGGGCTGACCTCAAACCTTGACAAACAGAACACATTTGAGTAAATGCTATGAACCTCAAAATTAAACTTGGATTAAACTGCGTGAACGTTTGTGTTTACTGATCGACCAACCAGTCATCTGTGGTAAATCTGGAGGTTAATGGGAGGAAATCTACCTCCTTGAGATGGTCGGCACTGCCCCAGGAGGCTGACCGCTGGTGTGGACTTCCCTGTTCTGCTGCTTCGTCGTTCCAAAGACCCGGAGTCTGGAAACACACAGTTAAGACAACGGGGTTAGAGAACTTTAGGTCATAAATACTTTTTTAGATGACTAAGCACTATAACACTTTCATCAACACTTCAGTTGATACAAAGAAGCCTGCAATCAAGCATGTTAATTACAAATGGCTAACATTTATAAAACACTTATAACACACTAAAAAAAACTAACTTTAAGCTTTTTTGATTCAATGTTTCACACAAGCCCTTCTGTTTGGCCCAGAGGTATTGTCTGTCATTGATATGAAACTACAGGGTTCACATCCTAGACAAGGATAAGGTGAATGGCTTCCAACGGAATGGAATGGATTCAAGAAGTGCTTGTACAGTGCAATGCCATTTGGGCGACAGTCTTGGAGAATGCTGCCCCCACGACACGGATACAGGTGAAAAAAAAAAAAAAAAAAAAAAGGATTTTCCACACAGAACGTGTTTTTTTTTTTTTAACGGCCATTGACATACTACCTAAGATGAACTAAAACAACCAGGAGACCTGCAGCACATAAACCGTTGATCTAACCTCTTTAATTATATTTCCCTTTTCCCTTATCAAACATGTCTGAACGACATACCCCATTGCGGTGAAACTTTGGCTGTGAAATAAAGAAGGTTGAATGGTTCAAGAAATAATTGTGCATAAGGAAGTGCACCTGGAAATCTGGAATCAATGTGAAAAGGGAAAACAGTCATGAGGTTTCCTTCATCCCAGAGGAGAAAATCTACACTGAGCAGGAAAAACAAGTGTGCGACTATTTTCCATTCCACCTCGTCACTGAGGCAGGACAGGATAAATACATCTGTGGCAGGGAATGGATAACAATTTCAGGAACTACAGGGCCCTCATTTAACAAGCAACTATATAATTGGAGAAAATAATTATAGGGAGAACAAATAATACAGGAAAACCTGACAATAAAATGGTTTTCAGCCTAAGTTGACATTTACAAGGATTTCACCTGTGGCTGCACCTTTGGTTAATAACTGCAAAAGTAAATATTGGCATATTTGGAGTAAGACATTAGCAGGGGCTTTCTAGAGGACGATGTTTCTCACATGCATCTTGGCTCTGATAGTTTGCACACAATCCATTGATAGCTAAGAAATGATTGTTAGGGATAGTAGTCAGGATAATTCCATTTTCTAACCACAAATTGGTTAAAACAGTAGGTTAATATAGGTACATACAATATAGGTTAATACAGTGAAGAGGTGGGGGATGGTTGGCTAAATGGTGGAGCTTGAAGATTTAAAAAGCAAGTAACATGCAATTGCCTTGATATAGCCATATAGCGTTTGTAAATATAAGGGCATTAACTGCTGATAAAAACTTTATCCAGGTTTTGTTTTGTCTGTGACCTGAGGACAGACAGACTTTAGTCCAACTTTTAAAATATCTGTAAGAAAAAAGCCAATGTGAACATGTAGAAAAGAAAAAAAAAAAAACAGAGTGTGGCTGTTTCGAAGGCTTGCCTGAAACTAAAGACTTCCTTCTGATTATTAAAATCAACACGGGCGTTTGATCTTTGGCCAGATCCTCTAAAGATCAAATGTTGCACTGGTCAGCACTGTGTCACATCCAAAATGTCATCATGTCACAGCCTCATTTCTAACACTCACAGGCAAAACAAAAAACCTTTATCAATTCTGCAGCCCATGCACGAGCCTTGCCCTATGATTTGGACTCTGACACTAGAAAACAAGGAACGCCAGCCTTTTGCTAAAACTCTCTGGTGCTAGTTTCCCTCCCACCAAGAGAGTACCAGGGCACTTTAACTGGCTACTTGTGCTCTCATAAAAGGGACCACTATGCTTTGGTCGAATTGCATGGCAGATGTGATGCTAGCCTTTACCATTAACATTTAGTGCATGGCCTCATTGAATGGCTTGTTCTGTGTTTGATGCATCTGCCAAATGCTAAGGGACTAGAGGCAGTGGCTGTGTCTATTCATACAGTGCAGGGAAGGGATGGATGCAAAAGAGTAGGAAGGGCTTTATAGAGCAGTTAACTTCACTGTAGCAGGAAAACTAAGTTCTCACAGATGTTTCTAAGACGTAAAGCAGAAAAACGACCCAAACTACTGGTATCTCAATGTTAAACACTTTTAATTGGCATCAAGTGTTTCTATAGAGCTGTGCATGTCTGAGACAGGGAAGCGAGAGGGATGTAGTTCTGGGGTTCAAAAGTTGAGACTCCTTCGCTGACAATTCCGACTTGTTTCTGATGAAAACATCTTGCTAAGTGAGATAGGGTAAGGGATTTGATCATCTTCATACGAGTATTTTAAAATTTTAAAAACATTCTTAGGGAAACATTTTCCAGATAAAGCATTTCACTTGATTGCATAATTAAAATCTCCTCCAACCACGTGATTGTTATTATTCCAAGGAGTAAGAGTCGGGTAAACTGATCTTTTCCTTTCGGCTTTTTCAGGGGTTTCCACAGCGAGTCAACAGTTTCCATCTCCCCGTCCTCTGTATCTTCCGACCGATTCAGTATGGAAATCATTTTGTTTTTCGCATCTTTGATTTGGCCAAAGTTTTATGCCCGATGCCCTTCCTGACACAACCCTCACCATTTATCCGGGCTTGGGACCGGCACTAAAAAACTTTGGCTTGTGCTCCCTCGTGGCTGACCCAATGATCAGTGTGGGTATATATTGAAATTTCAAGTGTCCGGTAAACCCAACCCACTAATCACACGGATTGAACTGGTGGGATGAAATAACAGGAGAAAACACACAGGGGCACAAGCTTTGTACTGAAAGCCCAACAGATGGTCAAACTACTAAGCCAGGGATATTTCTGCTGTAAAGACAAGCGTTCTATCAACTGCTATAACAAGGTGAGAGATGTTGCTTTTGTTCTTGCAGAGAGGCATTATTCGTTATTTCTCATTTATTATTTACTGTAGCAAATTTAAATTGTTGCATCAGTCAGTGTCTTTATAGACACATTTTCTATAATAACAGATAGACTAAACGATAGACATAATTTCACATTATTTCTGAGGTCTCATTTTCTTTTTGTTTTTTTGTACTTATTTACAGAGACATATTATTGACATGGTGTGAACCTTTTAAATCATGGTTTGGATGTGACTGACAATAATTTGTACCAAGAATTTAAACACTTGTTAAATTGAAAAAGTTTCAACATTCCAAAACACCTACGATGGCATTTGCTTTTGATGCAAAAATACCCACAGAACACAATAACTACAAGCTTATGTTTATGATATGTTAAAACACCTCTTTGTTTTATCTCCCCATTTATACTTCTTTCAACTGAAGTCTCTAGTTGAGGGACGCATTTTCATGCGTTAGTTTGGTTTTACATTTCAAGACCGCAAACACCAAACGACACACCTGTCATGGCTTAGACTCGTGGAGACACCTTAACACCAGTTATCTGCGGTCAAACATGACGGTTTAAAATACTGCAGGCTATCATCCTTTATTGACTTGGTTCCTCCAAAACCAATTGTCTGTTGACATGAATCCACACCTTTATTTACCAATGGGGCCCTTTTTGTCATGCCAGGTTCTTTAACTTCCATTCTCAGGTGGGTGTTTTGTAGAATCATATGGCAGGTGTTGGATTGCAATAGTGTATTTTTGCACACCCAACCTCTTTTGCCGGCAGCCTAGAGATCACTGCAATTATAATTCCAACCTGAAGGAGTTATATGCAAGCAACATCCTCAAGAATTCAGCTTTTCCAAAGCAGGAAATAATGACTGGGCTTCAACAGAATCACTGTGGAATTTGAGGCTGGTTTGTTTAGACTACATGTGAGGACATGCAAGCTCTGTGACTCTGCTATTATTTTATGATGTTTAAAGATGAGACAGTGTTCCCACCACGTGACTGAACTTGATTCTGTATCCTGTGCAAGTCTGAAACTCGCTTCTGTAAATATGGGTCCCAGGAAAAGGATGTTTTTATTATTCTTTTTTGATTGAAACTAAATTAGTCTAGTATTGAGTTAATCCAATGGTACACACAAATCCTAGACTAAATAATAATTTAGCCAAGAAATAGTTGTTAACAATAATCAAAATTCGACAATTCAAGAACAAAAATATTTTACATGAAAATGCTTCATTAAACAAAGGAGGAGGCATCTGAAGCGTCACATAACTATAAGGTATTTCATTTTCCTTAAATAAGGGAAGTCCAGGCAGTGGCCAGGCAGGGGCTCTTCCATAATTTCCCAAATTGAATCAGTATTGAAAAAAAATAAGCATAATTATACTATTCAGCAATGTCTTGCAAAACCTCAGGTTTAAGTCGAGAAACTAAGGCACACAGTTCAGACTGTATGTAAGTGACTGCAATACTGATTGTCAGAAGGAGAAAATCCTGTGCATTATCAATGCATCTGAACTACCATATCAGCATAGCATAGGTTAGTTACAGTTAGTTAGTTACAAAAATTAAATGCTGGAAGAACTTAAATAAAAACTCTAGATTTGCAAAATTCCATTGTTGTGTCTTGCATTAAAAAAGAATTAGAATTAGTATTGTATATAGTATATATACCCAATATACAATACATAATAATAATCATATAATAATACATATAGTATATAACTATAGTAGCATATAGTAGTATTAGTAGCAAATTTAGCTAAATTATAAAGCTTTTCATTATCATGTCACTGTCACTGGTTAAATAGTTTTCAAATAGGTTTTTGCATTAATGTCTTTAAGTTACATAATACTACTTGATACATAAACTATTACATATAACATATAACTATTTAGCATAATAAAAAATAAATATTCCTCATGATTGTGAGCAGCTGGTGTTTTGAACACCTGAAATTTGGCAGAACAACATCAAAATACATTCTAAAGTGAACTACTAATGTTTCATTATCTTTTATGCACATGCAATTCATTATTGGTTTTGGGGATCTGCACTGAAGTTCTTGTGAAATGTACTAGATTTCTTTTTGGATTGTCGGTGATGCAAACCTTTTGAACAACCCATGCTTTTTGAGGGTTGCCTGGAGTGTCAAGGCCTTAATTTTCATACAGACATTATGTGTTCTGTAACCACAGGGCCTTACATGAGACACAGACACAAACAGATCCCGGAACACCCATTAGCATATGTATGGGCCCTCTGCTCCTCAAACTCTTATACAAAAGGCAGGCGGGCTGCACAGCCACAAGGGCCAGGTGGTAGGCAGTGGGATTTCTGCTGGTCTCTGCCACAGCCTGAGGGACAGGTGCAAACAACATCACCTCCATGGAGGACTAGATTACAGCTCAAAGGAGGGTCTGTCCTCAACTTCAGCAATGTACAACAAAAGAAAACCAATGGCCTTTTGTATGCTGCTGCTGTTTTATTAAAAATAGTGCAAAGCTTGTTGACAGGAAATGGTCTTTGACTGTTGTTGGGAGATTAATCCTTTAAATCACTGAGTGATGGTCAAAAGTGTTTGCTCTCCCACGTCAATGCAATACAGCCAGATGTTTTCTATCCAGGTTAACCACAACTCTGACAGGGAAATGATTGAAATAAGGACTGAAATTAAAATCTGTTCTATGTAACATTTCCAAAATATGCAGTCATGAAGGTCTTAGATTAAAAAAAAAGTGTTTCCAGTAACATGAAAAAATAATAGTATAATTTTGTTTTGAAATTGCAGGTGAATATTGCAAGAGTTTGAGTTTAGTTCTGTGCAAAAAAATTGCAGCACCCACGTTTATACAGGCTATACAAGTTGAAAGGAGAATTATGGTATCATCTCAAGTCAACGTCTCCCACATGTCAACTACATAAACTTAAGTTGATATGACAAACAACAAAAACCAAAAAAAAAATAAAATAAACCAACAGTTACTTTACGCTTATATCACTTACACAAATTTGTCACAAGAAAAAAAAACATTTTGTAAGATGCAGCATACTTTGCAGAACTACGGGTTAATAAGTTGGACCAATAGGTAGCTGATTGATGACAACAATCCAGCAACAGGGCAGGCTTCATGGTTTTATTACACAATACCAATACAGAGGAACTTTACCTTTGCCTTCTATAGTGAGTGAAATATATATATAATGTGGTAAGTTTTTGCTCCAAAACATTTCCGCTACTTTCAGTTTGATGATGATTTTCAAATTGATTTTCCACATGGTTCAAGTCTTTTCAGATATGCAAAGAAACCCTGTGATTAGAGGCGTTTATGTTCTCTACAGTCACTTGAAAAAATTCTGCAAAAGACCACTCACCACTTCCTCAGCCAACGCATTAAAAAATAGAGCTCATGTAAATGAAGTTGGGGCTGTCTTCATTCTGAGACATTATAGGCATGTAAGAGAGGATGAACAAATATTAAATTTATTCTTTCATAATGACCCTCGTCCTCTTAGAAAAGAAGTGGTGGAGGGGGGGATTAAGGGCCTTAAAAGAGAAAATTTGCATTTAGCATTTATACATATGGTGAGATTCGTGGGTGAACATTAGTGAGGCTGCCATCCAAGAATACTGTGGTCAGGCTAGATGAGAAATCCATGCACAGGCTCCTATGATGTGTTGTAATGCACTGAATTGTGGTTCACGGAGGGAGTTTTCTGACTATTGCCTCTAAAATCTAATTGGCCTCTATTGGCAGCAAACACCACCGCCACCCATCATTATAACAAAACCAACCTTACATTATTGCTTAACTATTCACTATTGATGGACTTATTCAAATTTGGCAATTCCATTTTTCATGTGAGACAAAAACAGCTGGAAAAGCTTTTCAAGCAGAGTGTAAACCTCTAAAGAAAAAAATAATTCTGTAAAGAATATAGAATGTATATTGCACACCATATAGCGCACAAGAAAATGGCCCAGGCTTAGCCATAAATTTCATAGCCATAAATGCAATGGCATTAATTTGCATTGTTGTTTCTCAGTGTTTAAGTTTTTGGCCTTGGTTTCCCCATTTTCGTAATTGGCCAAGAAGTTTTAAATGTGCATCACTATTTATTTATTTATAGGGGTGGCTTCATACTACGGCTTTTGTTATGTTTTCCATGGCATATTATGCAAAATTATGTTGACCATTCAGGTATCACATCGGACAGGCAGTAGCTGTTTTTATTGTTTGCTGTTTGATCCAGACATTTTGACCATAAAAATAACATATACTGCATATTTACATGTATGCCATTTAGTTCCATTGGTATTTGTGCGAGTTGGGTTATTTCTACAAATATTTTGATCCTTCTCTTCACCATTAAAATGCTGCTTGTTCTGTCCTGTTATGTCCTTACCTGTGTGGCTTTGTCTTTCATACAAGAAGGGTAAGGTCCATGTGTGTCTCGTGGCCACTGCCCAGTGAGGTATGGCCCGGTGATGGCGTCCAGGGATGTCGTACGTCGGATGGCACTGGAATTCCGTACCTGTAGCTTAGACCTCTCTGCTGTGAAATCAGGGGGAAAAAAGCAGAACAAAATTAAGGAACAGGATGAGGCATGCAGTCCTACCACACTATCGTGCAGCGTCGCTGTGTTGGTGAGCTACAATTACATGCAACCTTAGGCGTCTTTGACAGAAACCTTTTCTGGTTGTGTCAATATGAACCTGTTTAAGTTACAAAAGTGATAGGTCAAAGTGTATTTGAAGTCTCACTACAATATGTAAGCACAAGAGGGAGTCATGATTAGAGCAGCCTATTAACTTTAATTGTGTTTCTTATCTCTAAAAATAGCATAAAATTGTATGGCATTACAGATTACAACTGGAGACACTAGAACTGCGGGTTGGCATTAAGAGTTCAACACACCTGAAAAAGTATTGTTGTGTTGTGTATATAATATTTTAGCCTTGAGCAGAAAACGCACGCTGTTTTTAATGCCACTCTTGTTAATCAACAAGAGCCAAGTTCTGCATTACTTGACTGTTAACATCTGGTCATGTTCACTTTCTCTAATGAAAAAAAATGAGTATTATAAGTAATCAATTATAATTGTATTTGTCATCTTTATTTTAACCTCTATTAAAACCATAGTCTCTGCCTGCGTTAACATTCACAACAACTGTGAAAGAGACCTTTTATTTATTTAACAACATCCCATACTGCGGTTTTCATGTTTTCAGAGTATTTATGAATATTTCCCAGTGTGCAGGGCAAAGCAGGGTGGAATGAGCTCAAGTGTCAGGGCCTGCAGCAAATGTAAATGGCAGAGCAGCAGTATCTGATATTATGAAAGCAGCCTGTGGTGAGCCAGTGCAGTTAAGCACACACCACCCACATAAGAACTCATAAACAAGCACACCACAATGCACATCAATACAGCCTGCATCCACTCAACATTCCTGCAGTGACACGCAGGAAAAAACAAGAAAGAGAACAAGAGCGAGACACAAAGACATCACTGTGAGATCAGTTGTACTACAAGCTGAATTACATTTACTTAGTTACTTTAGTTGTGCTGCAAAACTGTTTTAGATTTGTAAACCAGTATGCAAAAAGTTCTCAACATAAACATTCATCTTCCCTAGGGTAAAGCTGCGCATCCTTTGTTACATGCACAATATTTTTTGCAACAATCTCTTTTCCTTAAGCTTAATGTAACTTTTTTATTTTTACAATCTTAAGATTGTGTACTTTGGAAAAGAATTAAACGGATAACATTACAGCATAACCTTTATAAAAATGTTCGCAGATGTTCTTGCACAAAACTTCTAGTTCTACATTAATAATTTAAGAAAAATAAAAAGATTTCTGATTGACCGACCTACCCTATATTATACTTTCATGTTACTAGAAACGCACTGTTTAATTAATTCATACAGTGAAATGGTGATATTTAGAAAAGGTCAGTGGTGTTTGATGACTTGCAGATTTTAACTCGAATATTATAAAAAACGGGCAGGAGTTTCATTGTTAGCAGTGCTAAGGTTACGGACTTTCACAACAACTATACGCAGACACAAACACAATAAACTATTAACACAAGGCATGCAGAACTACGGGCAGTTTATTGCTGTTCTTTGTTCATGGAATACACAGGACTACCCAGCCCAGAGGTATTGCCTGAGTAAGCTTACTGGGCCACAGTAAAATTCCCTGAAGCACAGTAGACAAAAGGAAGTAGACTACATTTCCATCAGTGTTGATATAGGCCAAGCCTGTGCTCTAAGAAGTAGGATTGTGGTTATTTTCCATGGCCTCATGACTTGCCAGACTAGAATAATCTCCTGATGAGAATGAAAAAAGCTCAAGAGGCCAATGCATCAGAGCCATTAGAGGCCATGTGAGTCGAGATGGTAAATTCTATCTGGATTAGGGTATAAACTAAACTTACATTTTTTTTACAGCAAAATAAATAAATATAAAACATTTAAAAAACATTTCCAGGACTAAATATTTGTTTATGACATTAACAGCATCAGTAAATTTGGAAAAACAAACATGTGGTACAAATCTGTATACCATAGCAGGCGGGTTTCTTTTGGACTTTGACATGGCTGGATGACAGAGGAAAATGCCAAAAATTTAGCCTGGTCTTGTGATTGCAGAACAAACCTAACCCTAAGTCACCGCATGACTGGTATCTCAGAAATCCCTCTGTTGGATCAGAAGTGAAATTTGGCTCATGTCTAAAAAACCACGGTGGCTGGTCATGTTTTAACGTAACATGTAATGTTTTTATGCAACATAAAAATAGCATTTGAGTTCACACAGATCTGCTAAACTCTTGGTGCTTACCAGACCTACAAAGTGAACGGTTACAATTTGGAGTAGAAAGAAAGTGAAAAAGAATACCATACTGACACACAATTGAAACTTATGGACAGTATCTAAATGGCCAGAAACAGACTTTTGAAAAGGATGGCCCAATAACCTGCATTCACTTCCTTAAGTGATCTTCCTGTGGATCAGCAGCTACAGTGTACAAATTTGATTGGCTGTGACAAAAAGAATGCAAACACCCAACGTTTCAGTGTTATTTCATCATTTCATCTTCTCATGTAAGAAATCCTTCTTCTTTTTATGGCCATTTTTTCTAGGCCACTTCCCATTAGCTGTACAGATGAAGCCTGCATGGAACCTAGTAAAATTGTAGTTTATCATAAATGCAATGCAATTGTTACTTTGACTAAGTTCTATTAGGGAGCAGGAGCTAACCTCAATGTGAGCAATGTACTCAGGTGAGTCTTTCTTTTTGTTCAGTTCTTAAAAACGTAATATTTATTGTATTCTGTTGTTCTATTTTTTTTTTTATTCTGTAATTTATACAACCAAGCATTGCTGGCACGACTATGGTAGGTAGGACCGACTGATTCAGCAGACAGACTTGGCAATTATTTTTCCTATGAACTAAAAAAAAATGGTAGGAGTATTTTCTGTTATCAAACAGTGAAGCATTACTTTAAATGCACACCTATTCAATAATGCATAGTACTAATTTGCCTTGAGAACATTCTGGAGTCAACCCTTTTTCAGTTCTTGAGAGGTTCTCCGACCTTCTTTCTTCACCCTGCCTGCACTTTAAGGTGCTTTAAGGTGATGTAAACTACATTGTGTATCAGTGGTTGGGGAGAAAATGATTCAGTGTAGGCAGAAATTTGAGGAGACACTCGCTGCACTTTCTCAATACAAGATGTACAGTGCTGATATGTTAAAGCATCTACCTTTCAGCTAATCAGGAAATAGTTTGTTCCTATATATATTTTTTAATCTCTCCACCAGTTAACTGATTTACAGTAATTCTCACAGCAAACCAGCATGCACTGGTCTACTTGAAGCAAAAACGAATCAAGAAAGTATGCAAACAGTGTGAACAATGCCATCTTTTGGAAAACTAAACACTGATAAGTGAGCAGCCTTAATGCCCCATTATTCACTGAGACCAAAAAGCACTGTGTAATTGTACAAAAGTCCACCAATTTTAACTTTGGACAAACACTGTGGTCAAATGTCCGGCAATGGAAGCAGAATGTTTTAACCCAGCCCATGAGCAGGTACAAACTCAATTCCTATGGCAGAAATATGGTCACATTTTAAAGATACTTTTCTTTTTAAAAACACAACCTTGTCATTGTTATGATGACCATCATCAACTGAGCCTCCCTCTTTGACTGTGAGGTCAGAGTCATGACAGGGGAGGCCAGGTTTCAATCAGCACCACTGACCTGTATAGGAGGTCAATTCTTTTAGAGACCAGCGGTATGTGCAGTATGCCATGTGGGGACTCCTGCCCCAAACTGACTGATATTCACCAGAAAGTGCTAAATATCTGCAATGAGCTGCTGGAGAAGTTACACAACTAGTGTCCTGCCTCCAGCATGAATTGCTGGTTTAGGTTGGAGGTCTTCAAAGGACCCAAGGAGAGGCAAGCACACCATAAAAATTAATTTCTACATGTAATTCCAATTTGAAGAGATTTGACATTTGGGCTACCCATGTCAGGAGAACCTGACAGTATTTGCAGACAAGTGTGCTCACAACATTGTGATATATCAGTTGCAAAAACTTCAAGAAGGTTGCAGGTGAACCTTAATGTTTTTTAATGTATATAATTCTACACAGAAAATCTTATCAAATTTAATATAAGGTGGGCATAATTTTCTCATGTTACTGTTCTTTAGTGTTTCAATAATGCAACCTTTATATACTTAATACTAAACAAAAAAACATTATACTTCATCAGATCATATTGACAGAAGATACAGCAGCAGCAACCAGAACAACTCTGTGTCACTTTTCAGTTTTGTCAAAGCTCATATTTCCGATTGTTTCCACAGCTACAGCTCAGGCTCATATATAAACATTGCACAGTGCTCCAAGCTAAGCATCATTTCTTTTTATCTATAACAAATTGTCCACTTGATCATGTTTCTCAAAACTTCAAGCCAAGCATTTCACCCTTCTACTCCACCAATCAACAATCATTCTTAGTGCGAGGATTTGTCAAAAATTTAAGTTAATGAGTATGTGAAAATGGTACCAACCTAGAAAAATAAAATTAATGTTAGGGTTACAACCTGCACATATATTTGACATTTATTGTAACAGAATAATAGAAAAAAAAAAAAAAGTTTATAGTAACTCAAAAAAAGCAAATTTTAGAACACTTAAGTTTTAGTTCCCTTATAATGTCTTAATTTGCCACACCACACCTGTTTGTAAAACTGTATCCAAGTCCAAGTGAGATGCACCGAGGTGAAAAATTTCCGAGACACAATTCAAATGGAACGTCTAACTGTCCAGAAAAAAAAAAAAAAAAAAACACCCACAACAATGGGTGAAAGGAAACTTAGGCCGAGTCAAACTGATAAAAGTGAAGATAGGCAAGTCCTAGAGGGACCACAAGCAGAACGATATCTGCCATTTTAGACTGCTTCTTAAAATAAAAAAAAATAAACACAATCATGAACAGTTAAATATGTATATGTATATGTATGTATATATCTATTTAAAAGTTACAACCTGACATTTGCATCTGCCAACAGGACTTAAACAAGACTAACTATGTATTAAGCAGAATACAGTTAATTAAAGGCTATTTGTCTTCTTTAACATACTATGGTGTTACATCAGTACTTTCCCCAATTTCTGTGTTGGACTTTGATATATTTACTTTATGGGTCAAAACACTTTGTCAAGATATGCCATATCTCCCAAACATAATAACATTCAATACAATAACTGAGAAATGTAAGTAAATTAATTATCCCTAAAGTGATACAAACACACCAATGCGGTTTTTTAGTTCACCAGATCCTTTAACGGCTAAACATTAAACAGAGACAGGCAACATGTGAGAGACTCAGCATATGGTCTGAAACAGCCAAGCTCTGCCTGACCATTCACTCAATACAGTCCTTCTGCTGGGACTGACGTGGCCCTTTTTTTTTAACATAAGGAAGCAGGGTTTTATGCCAATTATCTTTTCTCCTCCACTACCTCTGTCTCCTGTCAAAAGTCCCTAAGAGTTTGGCACGTTCTCTTTCCAAAGGCTTAATTGTATATATCGATGGAAGGCTAAATAGTTAATGCATCAACCTGCTTTAAATCACAAGCCAACTCTGCTACAAACATGCAGAACAGACATGCTTGATATGTGTGCATTGGTTTGTTACTGTTTCCAAAGAGGCATAGTAGGATACTAAATATTTCCCAAAAAAAGTCCCAAGCAATCCTAAAAAGGGAGTCCAAGAAATATCTGTTGGAGGCTGACTACACATATATGACTAAATAAAATATTGAGTTGTGGCATAAACCTAAGCTAATAGGTTACAAAAGTTGTTAAGAGCAAAAGGTGTAAAATTCAACTTAACTCATAAATATAGAACGTGTTCTCTCTACGGAGAGAAGATACATTTGGTTTAGATGTAAAAAAAAAATAAATAAAGAGCAGTAGTAAATGTTGCAACCTGAATGCAACGGTCATTGAATGAAAGATAAAATACATAATTACAGAAGAGCATATTCAAACTTCAAACATTAAATAATTACTTTCTTTGTAGACCACACTCAGCTAGTAGCCTGAGAGCAGCACTGTGTTTAGGGAAACAACATACTTTTGCGAATCTTTTATAAATGCGTTGTTTTTTTGTTTTGTTTTTTTTTGGCAAAAATGTATGTTTGTTAATAGCAGGGTTGCATTCATTTAAAGTACTAAAAAGTGTTATTTTACCTCTGGATCCAGGAGAGTCTGGAGGACAAGAAGCGTCTCTGCTTTCGGGGGACAGTCTCTGTTTTGCATTCGCACTTCCTGGAGTCAGTATCGGGCTGGAGGGGGTGCTGGAGCCTCGACTGGCTGTTCCTCCTCCACCACCAGCACCTCCTCCTCCTCCTGCGTGGAGGTTCAGCGGCCGAGTCGGGCTACTCTGACCAGCTCTAAGTAGCTGGTAGGGCACGGTGGCTCGGATGGGGTGCAGTCGACTGCCGACGCTGCCTCCAACAGAGTTTCCTCCACCGCCGCTGCCGGAGCCCGGGGAGCCAGCAGTGCTGCGTCTTACCCTCGGCTGCGGGAGCGAGTTGTTCGGTGTTGACATCCTTTTGTCCAAAAAAAGTGGCCGTAAGTACTGGAACAGGAAGTTTAACTTTTGTGAGGCACTATTACATAGATTGTTTTTTTCACTGAAGAAAGACAACAGCAACAAAAAAACGTTAGCTTCCTTAAGAGAACATCAACTCATGCGGTGGAGTCCATAGCGAAAAACCTCCATTTCCGTCTTTTCGAAATTATCTTACCGTTATAACTGCTAACACAAGTCGACAGAAATGTAAACCATGTCGAACGTGACTTTAAAAGCAGTTTCAAATACTTTTTATATTGCTTAGTTTCTGTTATTGCAGCTCCGTCTGCAACATCTCCATCAAGTCCTGCTCTCTCTGTATAAATGACACTTGTTTGGACCAAACTGCAGCCTGCTGTCTGTGGGCTGGACAAAGAGACCAGCTTCTGATTTGACAACAGAGGCTCCGCAGCATGGCGTTGATTGGCTCCTGTCTGCTCGGGATCGTACTTTGGGCCAATTGCGTCAGCGCTATGTTATCAACGTAATGTTAGTTTTACAAGATTTGAAACATGAAAACGTGTATGTGAGTAGTATTGTTATAATTTAAACTTATTTACGTTCAATATTACGTTGATATTGGTATAAGACTTATTGTACGTTCAGCCAGTCGCGAATGTTGTTTTTAGGCTTTCAGCCAGTAGGAGAATAAAGCGTTAACCTTAACCTGTGTATGGTATAATATCGATAGTCTGTGATACATTATTCAAATGTAGTGTTCTATATTACCCTTGTTAACTTTTAAACAATAAGTAAATAAAATGTGAACAAATTGCCTCTACTATTTTATTATGCTAAATATCAAGGTAAGTCTTCGAGTTGTACTCCAAGTTCCTGGATACAGCACAATTTAAAAATACACATTAGGAATTCAAGCAATTGTTAAGCTATCATCGAAAATACATCTCTATTCTTTAAAAAGTGATTATTGGTTAAGTTAAGCTATTAAAATAAAGGATTTAAACTTACATTGTTGTATGTCTAATATGCAAATATTTGTAGCCCACTGCATTTTGACCAGTCTTGTGATCAGTCTTATGGTCAGAATATGCCACATAGACCCCAATCTGATTTGAATCACAGCAGTTGTAAAATGCTTTGTACTCAGCTTTTAGCTGGTCATATGTGAGCCAATCTATCACTGAATGATAAAATAAATATTAGTCAGTTTAAATAAATTCATTAATTTCATTACTCTGTAACAGTTATTTCAGATCAATGTCAATTAACCAAATAAAAAAAACTATCTAATTGGTTTGTTTCCTATTACTGATGCTCCGCTAAACAGTATATATTTATTTATTTATTTTACAGATTCATTAAATTACCTTTTGTGTCCCTTTGTTGAAGTAGAAGCCAACCGTCTGTCTACAACATCTGTCCTTAGATTAGGACTATTTCCAAGAACTCTAGGTGTGGACAAACTGGTTTGGTCTGATGGTTAAAATCTCTCCTTTTACTTTTTTGTTTTGGTCTCATATCTTTGCATTGTGTCTGTTCTGTGACGTCAATTGGGTTAGGTGGTTTTGTCCTGTACCCTGCTCTGTTCTGTTCTTATTATTGTGGAGATACATTTTTGGTCAGATTTTAACTGATAATGTCCTCATCCTAATTATTTGCTTGAAAACACTAGTAATCACTAGTAATTGTCAGGTTTTTTTTAATAATAACACATCTTTTTTTTAAATGCTATTATTATAAGTACTTCACTTTTTACTCTTGGGAATTTGAATAAATGAAATGAATGATTTTGAATAGAAACCAATGTTGCTTGGTTAAAATGCAGCCCCTAATAGAAATGACAAATGTTCAGATATTAATCTTAAAGCGACCATGTCAGATCAAGCTTTAAAGACTGCAAGATTAATAAAACATTGACAAGTTATTCTAAGGTATTCTATTCCTTCATTGTTGTTACTGGCATGGACTTGTTTGAAGTATTTATCCTTTACTAGTTGAAATGTCATTAAATTTATTCCTGTCCACCTGTACCCCAAGATATTGTCAGGTCAAATCAAATTCAAAGCAAAAAAAAATGCTGACAAGATGACAAGAAATGACAAGAAAAGGACCAGTCCTTTCTACAGTTCCTTCAAATTAGCCAGTTGGGATTTCTTTTAAAAAGGGCAAACAGGAGAAACCCACAAAAAGGATGGAACTTCAACTACACTTGTATTTTGTATTTTACATGTACACACACACACACACACACACACACTGTGAACAAAGAGTTCACAGAAGGGCACACAGGACTATAAAACAGAACCATGCCAGGAAATGATCCTGATGAAAGCATCATCAGTAATGTCTGTATCACCCAGAGCAGCTCTAACAGTACACAGTAGCTCCTGTAACCTCATATCTATCATGTCTTTTCTAATCCTTCTCCTCCATGACTAAGTGATTTGGCCAGCTACGGTAGTGGTGGAGTTGCAGACTCGTCTCACTTTCAATGCCTCCCCGGGTTTTAGTGACAGAGCAGCATGGCTGAGGGCAACAAAACTAAAAACATCCATTTACGAAGAGGCTTACAAATGGTAGGCACCCCCTGCTTTAAATTCTAACCTCCTCATCCACTCCACAGACGGCGCTCGTCCCTGGCCTGATGTGTGGTATGCATAGTTTTTGGGTGCAATTTGGGCACCGAAGAGATGGAGAAAGGACAGAAAATAAAAGAGGGCAAGTCTGTGTATGTAGCAGGGAGGGTGTAAGATAGGATAGAGGGAGTTAGGGGGTATACAAGCTTCAGTCTCTTTGAGTCAATAGTGTTCCGGCAGCTGAGGCTCTTTATGAGGGGAACAATCTGGAGGGTCTTGTCAGGGTGCCGAGCAGCTGCTGTTTTTTGGGGGAACTTCTTTCATGGACCACAGGCCTACAGTGGTCTGTTGAATACAGAATCACCCCTCCCTCCAACACCGCCTTCACTTTCTCCTCCTCCCCTCTACTCTGACCTTCTCCAATTCCACATCCCCCTCGTGCTGGAAGCCCTCCCTGCAGAATGCCAGATGCACAGTGGCACCAAGTAGTAGAGAGGGGACAAAAAGAGGAGAGAGAGTTTGGATTTTTTTTTTGTGTGTACAACATGCCATTTCAATGCCGGGACAATGCTTTCATGACGAGGAATGTAGGGATCCTTTCATGAGACGTAAAACTGTTTGTTAAAGAAAGAGCAACCAAAGGTAGCTCAGACTTGTTGGCACCTGTGCACCCATCTCTTAGTTCTGTAGTTTTACAGGACATTTATATGATTTATTACTCTTTTCTCAATCATAATAAAACCTCAGCCTTGATTCAGGTCTTAAATACAGTAGATAAATAAGCAGCACATAGTATATGTATAATGAAACAATATAAGGTATTTATTTTCAATTTAGGCACCAATTTTAGTTGATGAATATATCAACATACTTATGTCTACAATATATTAACAATAGGTTAGATTGACAAAACAACATCATTCCTGACAGGAACAGCAGTTAATGCCACTATTCATCTAATTAATATCTAAGTCTAAAAGGACAATCATAATTTCAAATCCAATCAAACAGGAGATGTTAAAACATTGCTGTTTCCATTAAAGACTTCAAATGTAGTATCGTGTGACTTCAGTACTGAGGTACATACTCTGTGTGAGGTGAAGCAGCAGCAGTTTTGCAAGGACCAGTTACAGTACAACTAGACCACAGACAATATCTTGCAGTTGTTTCCAAGTTGGCTTTCATTCATCAAAGTTTTTAAATCAGCATGTTTAAATCTATTTTAGTCCCAAACAGCATTCCAATACTAATTGTGTAGAGATAACCAGTAGCCAACCCAAAAGCCAGGATTGGTCCCATATAGGTTAGAATTTTGAGCCTTAACATCAATAAACATAACTATAGTTCACCTGATCATCTTATTCAAAACATGCTTTGAAAACAACTGCAGCCAAAGACATGGCAAGAGAGTAAAGTAAGTATCGCACTTTTATCCGTATCAGCAGATACTCAAAGTTGCAGTATCTGTGCACATGTTTATGATAATGTATTTTATTTGATTGTCTTTTTCTGAATTGAAACATGTAACAGAAAATGAGACGGTGTCTTCTTCTAAAATGCACTAAAACTAGAGTTTGAGGTCAAAACAAGTCATAGAAATGATTACTGACGTAAGAAATCTGGTGGAAAGCAGCACATTTCCCTTTTACTTATTTAACTTCTTAAATTCTTCTATATTTTTTATATTGTTTTTGACTTTTTTCCCTGTTTTTTTGCTGTTCCTTATATTCCATTTTTTAAATTACTGTATATACATGTGTCAAACCACAGTACAAGCTTCTGCTGCTCTTTGGTAGAACCTTGATAGTTATGAGCAGCATCTATTTCTTTTCTCTCTTTCTGTTACATCAGGTGGTGTTATCCATAACATGAACTGCTTTTCTCCAAAACATCTGTTATATTCACTTCACTAAACTTTACATGTTCTTAAATTTATGAAACGTGCAACTGCACATCCAATACTGTCACCAAGGTCATCCTTGACGTCCTCTTATCGAGTCGTTTGAGTGTGAGGTGGCATGTCATTGGTCGGTGTATCGGCTGCAGTGGTGAATGTTCACTGGTCGACCTCATCATCAAAGTCCAACGGGCTTCACCACTTTAGCTGCTGTCTGAAGGCACCAGGTTCCCTGTCGTATCCAACTGCATGCATTTGCACGTGCAGCCTGACACAGGACACTCTGTGTGGTCTCTGTTAATGGACACATAGAGGTCAGTTTGCAAAGGGGCTGAAAGTTATAAGGAGCCATATGTCAATTGCTCAAGTCATAACATTTTCAATACATAGCATGTCAATTGTTTATGAAACATTACCAATATTGTCAAGGGAAAAATATTTGCCGTAGCTAAGGGCAGATTTACACCATATGTTACCTAAAATATGTTTATTTTTTTTACTACTTTGCATATAAAATGCTAAACAATTAGTTCAAAACAAAAAATGTGTAATTTTTTGACTGCAGTCATTTATTGTGAGTGTGAATAAAAAATGTTAGTTTATGTATCAGTTGAATGGACTAGCATGGTTGCTTAAGCTGAAAAATGTGCAATTGGTGTGTTTCAGAGGATTTTCCTTCCTAAAGAGTAAGACAAATTAACATATTATGGAAATGATAATGAGATAACATGTTGTATTCTCACAATTAATCTCTTCAGAGGACCACATGATTACTATAGTCAACCTGGTCTTCTTTACACTTCACTTGTTACTCAAATACAGTATTACCCAAACACATAAAGTAGCATCTAACCTGAACCAGCTGAGCATGTGACCAGCGTGACCACCATGACGACAGTTGTGACACCAGGTGAACCAGTTGTTAAACTGAGCCAATTTGTTCTCCCTGGTCAGGTCCATCTTCTCATCTGACCTTCCGGTTCCTGACAAACAATAAACAGAGTCAGTTTAAACCATAAACTGCAAGAACATTTACCTGTTGAATCGTAGACTTTCACTTTCTTTAACTGTAAAGCTTACTGTAACTGTACTGTAATTGGTAAGGTATTATACAAATAAAACAAAAAAATACAAAAATAGGCCAAAAAGATTAAACTACAATGCACACAGCTATTCACTTAGTTCATTTTTTAGGACATAAAGAATAAAATAAACTAAAGATAAGGATATTTCATGTAGAGTAGCGAATGTTTTTCATGCCTTACAGTAGGCATATTTTGACTTTGGTTCCTGTCCTTTATGGAGCTCTAATGTTTGCTAGTTGTTTGTGTGGGTTTCTCCTTGTATAGCAGTTTCCTCCCACTTCGAAAAACTTCTAAATTTTCATGGAAATTACAGAACAGTCTTATCACAGGGCATTTTGGCTTGGGAGGTTTTTTATTTATTTTGATTTAACTGCACACCACATCCACGTACGCCAGTATGTAACCGAACAGCCAACAGCATTAACTTTACCTGGCCAGCTATTTGTGGCAATTCAGTGCTAACCCAGTATTTGTATGTTATATATTCCAGACCTAAATTTATTTTTAACAGCAGTGAGATTCCAAAACAACGAGCATGTATTAAAATTTTACCAACAAGTTGCTGTTTCAAGTTATAGTCACCCTGGCCTTTTTAGTAGCAAAATACTATTTGGTCTAGTCAGCTCAACACAGACATCATCACAGAGACTATTTAGTCAACACCATGCCAAGTATAATATGCTTAAACGATACTCACAAAATGGTATAATTGCAAGAATATTGAACAGATCACTTAAGGAAATAAATACTAATTGTCATGCCCCACCTAGGGTTGCCAGAAAACCTCTCTTCGGTCAATCAAAGAACAGAGTCAAAACTTAACATTGGCCCAATTACAAAAATAGGTCAGTAGTCCAAGTTTAGTGTGTGCTTGTGGGGAGGAGCAAACAGTGGACCATCTATGAAAAACTTACATTTAAACAATACAAATTTAATTATCAATTTTGTAAATGTTACTTCATTCATTTTCATCTGCTTGTGCATTCCTGGGTCACAGACGTAGCTGCCACCACACAAATCACATTGCCCCATACTCTGAGCTTTCCTATGGGTAGTGAATCCTTGAAGGCTAAGCTACCACTGCTGCTGCTCAATAGAATTAAAAATCATTCTTGGTACTAAAGTTTGTTCTGGAATTGTCGCCAATGTCTACTACACCGTGTTTTTCTATATACAGCGCCTGTGTACCTGGGCAGTTGGAGACAGGCGTGCCCATGTTCATAAGGCAGAGGGCGCAGCGGGGCAATGGTTTCCTGCAGCCAGGGCAGCTTGTAACCTTGGACTTGGTGGGCGAACCGCTGACACCATACTGGCTGAAGCCACGGCCCTGGTGGGGCATCGGCGAGCAACTGTAGGAGATGGACTTCCCGCAGAAGTTGCAACTCACGTACACCTGCCACAGCAGGAACAAACACAAAGGTTAACTGATAAAAAGTTGGTGTGAACAAAGGGGCAGGACCAACGACCACAGGCTCACCAGCTGCTCGGATTAAAAGTGACAGAGTGAAATGTGTTTTTTTTTTTTTAGAACTTCTACTTTTAAAAAATAATTTTACAAACATTTCTTTTACATCTTAAATTAAGTAACTTAACTTCAAATACAGCTTTTTATAACTGCATATCTTTGTAAATCTATTAGGTTTTATAACAAAGCACATTAGGAATGTTATTACTTTCCTAAAATTACTTAATAATGATGAATACACTTTTGTGCACTAACTTAACATTTGTACATTTAAGTGTTTTTTTTCTAACTTTTGGTTGCATGGTGCTAAAGTCCTATCATGAATGTCATAGAGAAAATCATAAAACAAAACTAGTCAGTAATTTTTTCCATCCATACACCTGTTAAGCTCTAATGTTCATTAATAAATTAAACATCCTTTTTAGACATTTCTTACCTGGGCTAATGGTTTAGAGCTGGGGTCCAGTTTCCCTCGGTGAATGTCAAACTCTGCCCGTTTGTGCCAGAAGCTCCAGGCATCCAGCAGATTACGGTAGTTTTCTATCCAACATTGAACTCGAAGGTCTTTCAATACATCAACTGAGAAACCCTATGTGAAAGAGAAACAAAGAAAATCATGTTAGGTTTAAAGAAAGTAGCATCTAGTATGCAATGTAATACCTTATATATTATATCCTATAACAGCGAAATGGGGGACACAATCTAAAAGAGTTTTGGGAACCACTGATCCTTTGTGAGACAGTGCTGCACCAGTATCTCTATTTACTTTTAAGTTCTTTCATCTAAATCATTAGTATACTCTTTTATTGCCGCGTGTCATTTTACCTTCAACATGCAAAAACTGGCTGTCTGAACATCTCCAGTGTGGTCCACATAACTCTCCATTAGATCAACTCCATCTTTACTCAGGCCTGTTAACAGAATTCCCTCCAGGTTTCCCACCTCCTTCAACTCATTGGCGAGTTTGTCGATGTAACGTGTTAACTGCAACCACATAAAAAGGGTTCACCAACACAAACACTCCATGCTCTATGACATAATGTTCACAAATCATGTTTTTATATTATTAAGTCACGTTCATCCGTTACCTGAGCATCATTTAGAAACATACAGGCAAAGGCAACTCGATCCCTCACAGCGACACTGCTTTCATACTGAAATATTGAAGTTAAAGAGGCAACATTTTATTGACATTCCAACTGAGGACTATCTTTTAAGTGTAACATTTTGACTCTTCAGTACCAGTACGCCATCATAGGATCCAGGTTCACTGGTGAGAAAGGCAAACATCACACAGAGGTAGGGGTTCTTCAACTGCAACCGCAGAGAGCTGCACATCTCCCTCCACAGAGACAGCTTATCATCGGTGTAACCTGACAGAGCCATGGCTACAACGTTCAAGTTCAAGTCACCTGAGAACAACAAAACCAAGGACATTAAAGCAAAATTCCCTAAAAATGCAGCCCAACACTTTTTTTTCCCTGTGTGAACTTTCACTACAGGACATGACTTTACTGGGTTTCTTGAAAGAATGTGAAAAAGCAGCAGTCAGTAACGTGAATACCAGAATATACTGTGGTTAAAAAAAATGCTTAGCGCATGTTTGAGGAACAACTGTGTAACTACTGTCATGCTTCATCTAATGAATCAGCTCATCAGTCAAGCTCAGGAAAAGCTCATTAGAGCTCACAACTGAAAAATGTCTGACCTACATTCCTTCATGAAATTTTCCTGAGACCAAGACATGTGTAAACAAGAGAAGGCGCAGGAAGAGAAAAAGAAGCAGCAGCAGTTTTCAATTAAACTATGGTGTGAAAAACAAAATCGAAAACAGTAGATCCTGTGTTGCTAATGGTAAAAATGGAGTTACAATGTTGACAGAGTCCTAAGATACAATGTTCATATCCATTCACTGGTCATGTTTGTACTGAACAAGGATACTGATTACATTATTTACTGGTAAAATTCTAACATGCACATCATGAGGATTTTACAGCTTATATTTAGTAAAATGTTTACAGTCCAGAAAAAGTTTCAAGTGGCTTCTAAGTACACACAGCTGCAATGGTTTAAGTCAAATACCGGAACCATAGTTAAAAGAAGATAAAGAAAAACTTAAAGACACATTGAGTGTCATCTAGTGGTGAATCTGCATAATACATTTATTTTTACTTTTACCAGCAATATCTTCACTGTTGAAGGTGAGGAAAACAATGTTTTAGATTTAGATTTTTCTTAATAAAGAAGGAAGCATTTTCTGGTATCCCCAGGTGTATTTTTACACATCAGGTTTAAAACTTTTGCCATTAAGTAATTTTTTGAATGCTTAAAAGTAGGCATGTCCGATATATCGGTTCATCGATAAATATCGGGCGATATGGGCATCATTTTTTTATATCGGATTGTATCGGCTTTTCCACCAATATTAATAATCCAATGCTGCAAAGCCGTGGTCTTGGCAAATACGCTGGACTTCCTCATGGGGAACCAAGTCAGCTAGTGACACTATGACCAGCACATAGTGTAATGATGCCATACACATAGTGTAATGATGTCATTTAAAGAGACCACTACAGTGAGCAATGCTACAGTAAATGTTTGTGGTCTGGAGTTTTGTTGTGGATAGAAAACTGTAATTCTTATGACTGCAAGGAGCTGCTCATGTGAGGGTCGGGGGTAAGATTTTAACACTTCACGAGGCGCTTTTATGTGCGAAGTAAGGAAAAACAACACCAAATAGACTCAGTGAAACGACAACAACAAAGCAGCAGCAGCTGTCTCTCTCTCTCAAAGACTCAGAGTTAGATACGGTAAAGAACAGACAAGAGTTAAATACAATGAAGAACAGAGAAGAGCATAAGAAATCAGACAAACTTCAGAGTTAATCATCCTGGAGAACCAGTCGTTCTCTCCCATTCAAGACGCTGTTTTTACTAAACGCGTGGAGTTTCTGTAGCCGGGCTATGTCATGACTAATTGTATTCGAAGTATTTCTCAGACATTTGCCATTGAAACGCCGTTCGGTGTCATCTTTCGTGTCATCAAAGAGAAGAGTCATTTACATTGTGACGACGCTGAAATGTTTTTTGTCATTAAAGAGATTTTTACTTTTATACTGCAGCTGTTTCTATCTGCCTATTTATATTGACTATTGTTGTGAGGGCTAAATAAGCCCGGTTTATTATGTTAATCACTGTTTTTGTAAAGTTGTTCTGTCCAACACTAGACATTTCTTGTTTACATCAAATGCTGCGCAAAGAATCATAGGACTGTTTCAGACAAAATGGTAAAAAAATAAAAGTATCGCTTTTCTATAACTTATATTAAAGTAGTGTGTTTATGTTGTACACAGTTATTTATAGAATACCTTTAGTCTGGTGTCACACTAATTCAGGGGAAATTAGCTGCCTATATCGGTATCGGTTCATATCGGTATCGGAAATTAAGTGTTTGGGCAATATCGATGAATATTGGTACCGGTAAATGTTATATCAGACATCCTTACTTAAAAGCAATTCACAGTAAAGGGGGGACACTTGGTTCTCCCATTTTTTCTTCACTCCACAGCTTTGTCTACTCTGCTGACCTTTCTCAGCCATGGCTCCCTTGTTGAGAATCTGAATGGCACGCCGAATATCCAGGTTAAAAAGAGCAACAGCTGCTGCTCGCTCCCACTCCTTCTCCTGTTCCAGTGATCTCAGGAAGACCTCCACATCGATCTCAGGACCCCTGCTGATCCACCCACACAGTCGAAGCGCAAGACATCGCTCCTCACTATGGTAGCGGGTCACGTCTGTCTGACGGTCTGAGCCACTCCAACACTTGAGGCTCTCCGTTGTACCTAAAAAAACATAAACAACGGTTACGTAGAAAAAAAAAAAAAGGCAGGTCTCAATTGAATGTTGAAGTTTTCACATTTCTCACCTGAACTTGTCTTCACAATGTTCTTGATTCCAGAGTAAACGAGAGACTGTTTGTTGCCCTGCAGTTTTAGCTCCATGTCCTCTGCACACTGCTTCATATGTGATACTTACATAGGAATATTAACTGATATTTATCAGAACAGTAAGTGCATATAAAGGGAGATCTAAAAGAGATCATATGACACAACAGTGCATAATGCCAGCATGATGCTTTTTATCTAAATTTACAACATCGGGCTATTGTTTCCAAAAGAGGGGTTGTGGACCTCATGCGGGTCACAAGATTTTATTTTGGTCATCTCGCATCATGTTTCCTAGGATTTACAATCATTTTTTGCTGTTCAATTATTTGTTTTTGTTGGTTTAAATTCGACTAACATTTATTTTTCAGATATCTCTCAGTCAACAATCAAATATACTCAGTAATGTTCAATAATTGGTAATGTTTCACTCATATTGCCTTTAACTTTTTGTGATTGTGACATTTAAATTATGGAATACACTGGTCTAGTGTCTGAAGAACTAACAAGGCACACCTGGGCAGAAAACATATCACACTGTGTGAGTTTGTAGAATAGTAGAATAATCAAATATATATATTTTAAACCAAAAACTAAAAAAGCTGACTCCAGAGGATTACAAGTCATAAAGGATATAGTAGAGGTCATACCACAAAGACTTCAGCTGAGGATCGTTCCCTCCAGCCAGAAGGTGGTTCCTCCAAACATGCACAGTGTCATGTCCATATCTGGACAGCGCCCTCTCCCTCATTTTAGTTGCGATGTCTTTTTCAATGGCATTTTCCACACCCTCTGTACCGTCCTCCACACAGTCATACAGGTGTCTGCCACATGCCCACATGAGAGAAGTGGTGGAGCTCCAAGCCAGTGAGATGCGTTCAAACACAGTGAAGTCAGTCATGACTCTGTTTGCTGCTGACACTACCACCATGCGGTTCTGAGAGGAAGGGTGCCAAGCAAAACTGCCAATTTGACTCTCGCAAGGCTGCACACTCCGTTCAATGATGGTGGGCTCTGTCTCATCACCGATGGGTGTGGGAGTGTGCTGCATGTCATAGAGGCGGATGATGTTGCTGTCACGTGTTAGTGTGGCCAAGAGGCCGGTTCGAGTTGGACACCACGCCACCTACAAGATATTTTACATCATGAACTCAAAACTTTCACACAAACAAAGAATGTACATTCCTAAACACTTCTTATTTCTGAACTAACTCTAACTTTTGATGTGGTTTAAAATAGGGATATTTTAGTTTGAAATCATATGTATTTATTGTGTGTTGTATATTGTATTTTTGAGACAATAAGGCACACTAAAAAATATTCTCATAAATCAAAAAGTACGCCTAATAAAGTGAGGCACCTCATATTTGGATGCTAGTTGTGTTCATTGACCTAACCTTAAAAAAATGTCAAAATATGTAAGTAAAACTTTGGTAAGTTCAATACATGGCTTGATGTTTTGCCAGAGCATTAAGGCTACTGTAGAAGCCTCACAAAGTAGTACGGTACTATACTGTGTTTTGACAGCATGGACTGAACTGGGCTTAATCTAATTTTATCAAGTGTGTAAGGTGCTACTGGTTTATATACATGCTGATGAAACTCAGCATGTCACAGCAACAAGACCGACTAGGATATTATCCTACAGATATAGATGAGACAGAACTGAGCATGCTTGACGCTGAAATCACCCAACTGTTAAACTCAGACACCGAATATAAAGAATATGGTGGATTTGTGGAAAATGAGTGATCTGAAAAAGTCAAATAATAAATGACTAGGTGACTATTTTGGGGTCCCATTATAGTGGCAAAACCCAGGTAATTATGATTATCACATGTTGCATAACTAAGCTTATATCCGTAAATAAAATCAGCTTACCAATGCCATCCCTTAATATTTATGCTTGTATTATATTTCACCCAACACAATTATTGGCAGCAGTGGATTCATGGATAATAAACCGGACTTGGGTCCATAGGGTCCCCAGTTCAAATGCACCAGCCCCACTCACTGCTCCCACTGTTTTTTTTTTTTTGGTGATGGGTTGCAAAGGTCACGTTCTGTTGTGTGCAGTGGTGTTTGTCACAATGCCACTATGACTAAGAGTTTTCTTTTATTTCTTAAATAATGTTTCTAGTAATGTAATCTAAGTGGGAATAATGTGCTTCTAATCTAATGCAGTACAAACTGCAAGAACACAGTAATAATACAACTCTGTCACTCAGCACTGTTTATATCTTATTATTCTTTTTATTTTTATTTTATGTGTATATACTTTTCTTACTTACTATGTTTACTGCATTTACTGTATGCACCCTAAGGGAAGCTTTAAATCTCAATGTACCTTGTATAATGACAATAAAGGCTTTCTATTCTATTCTATTCTATTCTATTCTATTCTATTCTACAACAGTAAAAAACAATATTACCTTAGTTAGTGGCTTGGGCTGCTCAGTGAGTGTGAGCACAGGCTTCTCAAACTTTCTCAAATCCCAGATTGCCACCTGACCCTCAAAGAAGGATGCTACACGGTCAGGGAAGTGCGGGTCCACAGTCACTCCCTGGATGGCCTTAGTGTTGACAAATGTTTTCTGACTTGTGTTTCTCAGGTCAAATATTGCCAAATTTCGATGCATACCAGCCAACAACAACTTTGGGTCACGGAGGCGCCAGCACAGGGAGAGACAGGCATCATTTTGGCCAAGTTCATAGAGGGGTTTAGTTACTACTGAGCTGTAGTCCAAGTCCACAGAAGAAAGACGAATCTTCTCAGCTGCCACACCGGCCTCAGGAGAGAACTTGCTGCTGATGTCCCATATGAGGACTGAAAAGTCTGCTCTGTGCTTGTCCAGTCCAGCAGCCAACAGGTTGCTGTCCACAGGGTTCCACGCTAAAGTGTTGCATTGGCGGGCATGTTTTGGTACAAACTCCTTCCCCACCAATTCCTTACAAGTGGAGTTGTGGCTCTGGCCCAAACTGGTGAGCACCACTCTACCATTAGCTTGACCCACAGCAAGTAAACACTCAGGTTCATGTTTTGGGTACCAGGCCACACATTTCATGTACGGCGTGTCTGAGTTAATGGCTAGTAAAGTTGCTGCAGTTTCTTCAGACAGTGGGAGGGTCCCTGCTTTAGTTTCTGCACTACCTATAGGGCCAATCCTATAGAGTCCCAGTTCAGAGTCGCAGATGACATAGCGATCAGGGTGGTGAGGAGACCACAGTATGTCAGGCTTCGAACCACTCATGATTCAGTGGCAAATGTGGGAGGATCAATGGGATTAATCTATTTTTTACCTAAAACACAAAACAAATCAACAATGATCTTCCCATAATTTTTACAAAATATTTTTATATAACAATTATATGTTTTGTAGTTTAGAGAGAGAGAGTTACTGCAGAGTGAACATACAATGTAGCCAATGTGGGGTACAGTACAAACATGCAAACATTTGGCGAGAACACTTGCGAGAAGTATAAGGACACATAAGAACACTTAAGTATAGGATACGATCATGATGGCCAAAGAGCGGTCACTATTATATGTCGCACAACTTATCATCATTACATTGGTTGATAGGTCTGCATCAAGAAAGTAGCTCTCAAATATTACCGAGTGTCCTTGAAGTGGCCCTCGATTTAAATGGTTTTGACGCCTGGATTATACAGTCCCGAAAGGACTTTCTCGGATTTCACCTTATCGTCTCTCAGAAACTAAGACAGTCCAAATTTGTAAACACATTCTTATTCGCCTTAAAAGACCCGATTTAACTATGTAGACACCAACGACAAACTTTAAAATAAAAGTCCAAAGTTTGCACTCATGCTAGCTGAAGGCGGCTAATGCTACCACAAACTACAGAGCTGAATCTGAAAACGACTATTGAGATAACAGAGGCAGCAGCATGCAGTTAGTAAGGCACAGGGTTTCATGTTAAGAAAATTGTTTTACTCACGTTGAACTGGAAGACTATAGAGTAAAAATCGCGAGTTAAATCGACATAAACACATGTCGGTGAAGGACTCAACCCGAGCCCGGGATATTGTTTTGTGTTTCACAAAAACAGGTTCGTGCAGACACAAACTACGATCACACTGTTCCGGTTTAAGTTTTACTAAGCCTCAGTCTAACCGCAAGAGGGCAGCATAATTAATCCGTATCCATTAATACACATGCGGCTTGTGAAGGTACTGTATCTTTAGTCGATGTCTAAAAATAGATAGGACCACCATAATAACGTAGATATAGTTATTGTTTGAGTAGAAATACAAAAACAAAAAATCAAAAAACAAACCTTTGTTTATGTAAAAAATAATAATCTTAAACTGTTTAAATGTAGTTGAAGCGAGCAGCAACAGCAACACTGTTTTCAGCAGAATTAAAGAGTAATTTATTATACATTTGGGTAAAATAGCTAGGGGAAAATGTCATATATTCTCTTACTGTTATTGATGGATATAACTGATGTTATTAATCTTTACTTCAACTTGACTGTTAACATGAGGGTGATTTTTTTTTTTCCTGTACATAACAGTTTCATATTACTGTACTCACATTTACACGAGCTAGTAGAAAGGCCAGTTTTTTTGTTGTGCTTGGGAAGAGTTTATTACACTACTCATCTGGTATTCACATCAGTGGGCGAGAATGGAACAGAACAATAATCTCATGTGTGGGTTTTTACTCACAGTATCCAAACATTCTCCAGGTACAACATGTCAAAACATGAACAGAGGAAACAGAATATAAACTGCTGACCTACAGGTAGAATTAGATAAACAGTTTAAATGTATATCGTACTGTATATGGTGTTTGACACCTTACACTTTTTCTAATTAAAATGCATTTGTTATATCAGTATATCAGTTTAAGTTTCTTTTTAAATTTTACCCAATTTATTAAAAATGTGGAAATGTGGAACATTTTACCGTCTTTGTTATAATAAAAACATTTAATCACAATCAACCAATATCTAAAAATATATTCTGTTTCTTTATGCTTTACCTTTTATATAACAACGTAACTTCATTGGTCTTTAGATTTAGCACTTGTAATTTATGTCCTCAGCTCTGATATTCCAGTAATATTCCCACTGGAACAGTGGGAACGGTGTATGTAAACAGGCTCGTCAGGACAAAAGGGAATCTTTTAAAGCAGAAATGGACCAGCAGAGAAATGTTGGCGGTGCCCCAGTTCCCCCAACTATACACACACACTCACACACACACACACACAGCAGAGAAGCACAACCACTGGCCGTTCTCAATCTAACAGATTGTGGTTGTCAGGGACCAGGTCCTACAGAGATATGTCTTCTCACACATTCACATCTGCCTGGACCACAGACACTGACTGAAGCTGCAGCACACTGTAGGTAAAACTTTTTTTTTTCTTTGCATGTATGTGTCTATAGCTTTTGAAATTACTTATCCATGTGGGTTTACAGTATATGTTACAGTTGTAATTCCACAGTTATCCCTTACACAGCAATCTACTGTGTAGTTACAAGATGAATATTGAAAAAAAAACATAGTCACATATCACTGCCATTACTGCCAAACTTATTGAGTTTGTAAGGTAAATTGAGCCAGTAAAGTGTTTACTTTGAATTAAAAAAGATACACATCGAATTTTTATTAGGTACATTTTCCACATATCACAAAGGGCGGTAGCAGTATTGTAGTTGGAAAAATTAAAAGATGCTTTAAAATCTAGGTAATTATGGAAAACATTGTGATGTGACATAATGTAGTTATTACATTCAACCAGATAATAAGCCTGTTTTGTCCATGCTTTTGATTCTACAGGTATATTTTTAACTAGCTTTTTATAATCAGTTATGAATCATTGGGAAAATTGTGCAATGGCTGTTTTAGAATCTCCAGCTAGAAGTCAAAATGCGTTGGAGGACAGAGCTGACGAGAGGAGCAGGGCTTTGCTGTCTGCTGCTGCCACTGGCTTTCCTGCAGGAAATCTCTGGTCAGAGAAGGAGGAGCGGAAGTAGGAACAGTTACAAGCTTCAGGATGATGATGGAGGAGAAGGTAAATTCCTGCTGGATAAATTAGGCAGGAGTCTGGAGAATATCAGGAACAGGACAGACATACTGTACTGAGCTCAGTTGTTTTTAACATCTGCTGAGATGGTATAGAACAAGATCAATTTAGTTTTAACAAGTGTTATCTGTACATGCGTTTAATCTACAACAGCCCACGTACCCCTTTTCTGCAGGTCAGCCGTGTTCTCTGGAGGTGGCCTTCATTGTGGACAGCTCTGAAAGTGCTAAGACATTCTTGTTTGAGAAGCAGAAGGCCTTTGTGCTGGGCTTCAGCACACAACTGGCTGCTCTGAAGTTGACGGGCTGGACGTTGGACATAAGAATGGCTGTGCTTCAGTACAGCAGCTACGTGTCTGTGGAGCAACGATTCTCAGCCTGGAAAGACCTGGACTCTTTCCATGGGAGCGTCAACACCATGAGCTACATCGGTCATGGCACCTACACAACCTACGCAATCACCAATGCCTCACAAATGCTCGTGCATGAGACCCCACCGCACAGCGTGCGGTTGGTTCTGTTGATGACTGATGGTGTAGACCATCCTCGAAATCCAGATTTGATTGCAGCTGCAGCCGAAGCCAAAGATCATGGCATCAAGTTCTTTACAGTGGGTTTGTCTGACATTGCTGATCTAAGTCCAAACAAGGCCAAGCTACGGGCCGTTGCCAGCACACCTGCAAAGCAGTTCGTCCACAGTCTTTTGGATGTTAAGCTGAATGAAAAACTGCTCAAAGAGATGGTGAGTACAGGCTTCAAGGAGGACATGATCTACTAATAATTCCAATCACCACAGTTTAATCAAGTGCACTCAGAACTAGTACTGAGCAATGCGTGGTATATTGAAATACAATACTATTTTTCATTTCAGCTTTCCCTTTTTTAGGGTTGCCACAGAAAATCGATATTTTCCATCTCCCCCTGTTCTCTCTATCTTCTGACTTCAACTTCCTCTTTGTCCTTCCTCACTACATCCATTAATCTCCACCTGGTAGCTGCATCTCTAGAATTAGTCTTCAATTAATTTATCCACTGTCCCTCCTCTGAACATGTAACCATCTCAATCTGGGTTCTGTAGCTGTTTCTCAATACCATCTTGTCGCTGTCTATTGAGGAAATGCTAGAATTGCAGGGAAGAGTCAGGAGTACAAAGATAATATAAATTATGTAATATCGAATGGGCCACATCAGACTGAGTCTTATGTTTGCCCAGGTTTGGCATATATGGACAATATTGAATGAAAAAAAAAAGACTTTTTGTAAGTGTTGTGGTTGGACTTATTGCACTTCGTGTTTATCTCCATATTGTGGCCTATGAAAACTTGGCTTCTAAAATGCCTGCTCAGGTACAGACATTGGTCTTTTAAGCCTTAAGTCAGACAGTGCTCAAGTGAAAGGAATATAAGTAGTTTATTATATCATGACATAGCATAATATAACCTAACCAGTCAATCCAGCAGTAGATTATAAACCCTGGTGACTGTGAGGACAAGGCTTAGTTTTCAGTCCTGTCTTTCCTCTAGATGAGGTCATGCCTTACAGTAGTCACAAAACTTTGTCCAAACTGCAGTAAGGGACTTTCCTTCCCTTCTTTGCATTTTCCACTGTAACACAAATGTCAAATGTCTGCAGAAGGTCTCCAAGGCACTGGAACGCATTTACATCTCCACTCCACAGTACTCCATAGTAGTACTACTACTAGAGAATCAGAGAGCCGTTACTTTACTGTCACTGAAATAATTTGTATTTTGTCTTTCAGAGCACAGTGGCAAAAGAAGAGGTAATATCTTCCAAAGATTCTAAAAACACATTCTCTCTGACTATTATAATATATTACATAGTTAACTTGATTTTGTGTTTAAGTGTCCACAAGCCCAGACATGTGTGTGTGAAAGAGGAGAGAGCGGGTCTCCTGGGAGTCCAGTGAGTTATCTTTACCTTTACAAAACCATCTGGATGAAAAAATACAGGATGTTGTGTTTGATTTTGTTTTAATAAATACTATCTAAAGCATCTTTTAATTTTTCAAACCTTTTTCATGTAGGGAAGAAAAGGAGAACCAGGACTGAGAGGACCCCCAGGTCTGAAAGGATCCAGGGTGAGTTGTAACACAAACATATACATATTTTTTTTTTCTGTAATGTTTTGTATGTTTTTACTGTTTTTCAATACTTCATATCCATTGTGTGACTTTTTCTGTGACTTGGACGTTCCTAAGACATTAGGTGCTACTCCCTTTAAGATCCACGTATGAAACCCAAGGCCTGGGGCGAAATGCAGCCCACAAACTCATGTTGTATCATTTAATGATGGTTAATAATCATTTTATTTTGTCCATGTAGCATTTTCTTAACCTGGAACTGTTTTAATAAACAACACTAAACAGTATTTGTTATTTGAAAAAATTATATTCAAATGCTAGATCATGTATTTACACATTATTTTCAGTCTGCCCTTCGAGAGAACTGTACTATTGATGTGGCCTCCTTGAAACCCTCGCACCACTGACTTAAAATGACTATAATGTGTCTGAATGAACAATTTACAAATAGGTTTTTTTGTTTACTCTGAAGGGAGATCCTGGATTAAGTGGTCGACCTGGAGTCAATGGTCAAGAGGTAAGAGGGTTTTTTTAATCTTTTGTGTCTTTATGTATATGATAAAATAATGATACGTGTCTTCTAAACTGTTTCCTACAGGGCCGTCCAGGTTACAAGGGAAACAAGGTGAGTCTGTCTTCTTTTACTGATCATAAAAAAGTAACCTTGAATTTTGTTTGTATATCCTTGTTTACAATTGTTTTTTTGTTTATACAGGGTGACAGAGGAGAATGTGGAACTCCTGGGAGCAAGGGAGAGACTGTAAGGGTCTAAACCTAGATTTAAAAAGTTTAATCAATAAAGAGACTTTGACTGAAACCTCAGACTTCTCCTTACATACAGTAATATTTTGTGCAATTTACAGGGACCTGAAGGACCGCAAGGCACACGAGGCATGAAAGGTGAACAGGTATAGTAAATGTATGTTTTTAAAAAGGAAATAAAATCTCACTGTTGTTCCCGCAGGGAGTTGCCTTTCAGTTTAAGTAAGCAGATGCGTCTGCAAGGCTATAAAGGTTTGAATCCGTCACGTTACCATCGATGTGCTCTCAGCAGAGCATGGACCCAACCCACTGGAAAGGCTCCCAGTATGGAGCAGTGTGATTAGGGTTGCAGTTGTGGAAAGTGCTGCCCCTGTGACAAAGTCATGGAGGATGAAGATAAATGAATGAATTAATGTATTGATGACACTAGAAACAAATGGTAATGTGGTTACGTACAGTGTTTTATTTAGCAAATTATATCATTCACAACAGGCCTGCCAACTTTGTCCCATTCAAATAATTTATTTGTATTATCATTATACTTCTGCCTTTCTCTGTAATCCCCGCATATCCCGGAGAGATTACATCATAAAAGCTATTATGCCAGTTTACCATAAAAGCTATTATGCTAGTTTAGCATTATATGTTTTATAAATGGAATTTAACTTGCCATTAACCTTAGTTCAACAAATACTGGGACCCATTGTGGCCTGCAAATCAAAAGATTTGCCCAATCCTGATTTATCTAATATCTAATATCTTTAATTTGCTTAAATTCTACACAAGTCAAAGTGCAACAGAATTTACATTGTTTAAAAGTTATTGAGCTACTTTAAATTACTTGATTCATAAAAGGATGACTTATACATCCACTCCTCAACTAGTTGAGTATACTCAAACTTATATACAATTGACTGAAGTTGGGAATTCTTGGATCCATTTTGACAGTCACTATACTGTCAACCGAGGCAGACACATTTTACACATGGGGAAGTTATTGACTTGTTTACATTCTGAGATATGACCAAGGACCAAGAGTCATCTGCTCCACCAATCTCTGATTGGCAATCCTTCACGAGCCACCATGCAATAATAGGCTAGCTAGAGTCTGTACTTTAAATGTCTACATGAACATATTGGTAAATCTTTTCTATCTGATAACCAATATTGTTTTTTGCTTGCTTGTGTTTTACAAATTACAAAAGCCTCACATAAACTTATAAATGACAGTCACTCGAGTGAATGTGAATTTGTCAATTTTTCAACTTCATGGGGATGAAAAGGAGATTTTAAGTTCAAATGACTAGGGGTGTGCAAGTTAATCATTTTGGATCGGTCTGGATCGAACTGGATCGATCGTTTAATATTTTTTATGAATCGTTTCTGAATCGTATTGTAGCCTGTGAATCAAGTTATGGATTCATAACTTGATTCACAGGCTACAATACGATCATTATGTGAGTGAATCGTCACACCCCTACAAATGACCCATAATGGCCTTTGGGTGCTCCCCTGCTCCAAGAATCAGCATAACAAGGCTGGGACATACTATACAAATACATGACAACGTAAAACAAAGAAAAACAGATCAGTCAACAATATCTGGTAATTACAGATATATCTTTGGACTGTAGAAAACCAGCCATTTACCAATTTGAAGTGGCACAGGAGAGATCTACATTGCAAAATAAATTAAAATAAAATATTAACAAAGATACCTATCTTGTGGTAGTGATCTCAAAAATGTCAATGTACAATACTGGTGTTTCAGGGTTAAATAAATGTCAGGGTTCCATCCTGTCACATCGACCAAAGGAAAGGAATTTGTCAGTGATTCAGCTCTGCACTTATGGAATGTGATTTGGATTATGAGTAATCCTGATTTTAATGTGTCTTTTTGACACAGTGAATCCCATCGTGCAGAATATTATTCTTTGCCGGAACAGACTTTTGTGTGGTGGGATTAGCTAGTTACACCAAATGCTCAGTGGGGCACTGTGATGTCTGTGATACTGGTGTCAGTTCAGAGTGAAGGTTTTTTGGTGTCACTCCTGTTTCGGTGCTACAAATGAATTGAACAAACAGCAACAAGTCTTTTTCGGAAGCTGATTACAACAGTCCTTTTTTACTTTGAGTAATTCTATTCTGTGTATCCACAACTTTGGCTAATCCAAAAAATTGGCTAATATGTATTGTTAACTTTGACTCTTGTTTTTCAGGGTCGGGTTGGACCTCCAGGAAACATTGGTCCTGAGGGCCAAGCTGGACCTAAAGTATGCATTTATATATTAAAGTAAAGTATTTAAAACAATTTACTTGCCATTTACTAACATGTTCCTGACATCTGTTAACAGTATGAAACTAACTACCTCACAGTCAAATATTTTAGTTTTTACCACCACCACAGTAATCAGCCGTGTCACTTATCTGCTATAGCTATTACACATAGGTCACAATGTTCATTCAATCAATCAATCAATCAATCAATCAAATTTTATTTATATAACCCACATTTACAAATCAGATTTGTCACATAGGGCTTTGCAAGATTGGTTACATCCTCTGTCCTTAGACCCTCAGCCAGGAAAGGAAAAACTACAAAGGGGGAAAAAAAACCCTGTTAACAGAGAAAAGAAAACCGGTAGAAACCTTAGGGAGAACCACAGGAGAGGCATCCACTCCCTGGACGGACAGAGAGAGCAATGGATGTTACCAGAGCATAAAGTTGCAATAAAGTAAAACAAGTACAAAAGATACAACACAGTTGAAAAACAAAAATGTATTCTTCCAGTAGCCGCTATGTCAGTAGTTATGTGAGGCAATGATCCTGGTCATCATACTGCTGGTCCTCCTAGTCCTGGTTATCCTAGTCCTGGCATTGGCCCATTCATCAGTAACAACAGGAATAAAAAAGAGAAGCATAAAAAATGGTAGTTTAAAACATATTTCATAAAATTGAGGGAGAGGTGTGGAATAGAGAGTGAGAAAGCCCACCCCCCAGCATTTAAAACCTATAGCAGCTTGGTGTAAACTACAGGATTGATGTTAAACATTCAAAAAGTAGAGACCGAATCAGAATCCCTGACATGAAGCGGAAGCTGATTCCACAGAAGAGGGGCTTGGTAGCTAAAGGCTCCACCACCTGTTGCTGGTAGAACCTTGCTGCTTGTAATAATTTTGGGAACTACTAATAGACCTGAATCTAATGATTGTAGTGGTCTGTTAGGTTTATAGGGCGGGAACAGGTCCTTGATATAGGAAGGGGACAGATTTTTTAGGGTCCTGTATGTTAATAGTAAAACTTTGAAATCAATTCTACTTTTAATAAGGAGCCCATGCACGGAGGCTGAGATGAGTGATGTGCTCCCGTTTTTTAGTTCTAGTCAATATGTGGGCTGCCGCATTTTGGACCAGTTAAAGGTTCTTTAAGGACCTGAAGGGGATTCCTGATAAATGAGAATAGGAGTAATCCAGCCTAGAAGTTACAAAGGGATGGATTTGTTTTTTGTATCCTTACAGGGCAGAATAATTTTAATTGCCTTGTTATTTCATAAATGGTAAAAGGCAATTTTGCAATACAATGTAAAAAGAATTGGCCCAAGAACGGAGCCTTGTGGATCTCCGCAATCAACTCTAGTGTGTGTGGAGGAGTCCTCGTTTATTTGAACAAATTGGAAAATATTGTATATGTTAAATAAGATTTAAACCAATCAAATGCAGTTCCTTTGATCCCAACATCATGCTCTAGCCTAGGGGTTGTCAAAGTGTGTGGCTGGCTGCGCTGTGGGGGTGCGGTGCGATGCTGTGGGGGCCGTGTGTGACCCTGGGGAACATGCTTTTTTTTCCGCCGTACTACAATAATTTCACATCCTTGTAAGTTGAACTATAGCTCTTTTTTTGTTTCTTTATGTTAACAAGGATACAATGTTATGCAGAGGTGTAACTATTTTACTATTTTATAGGCAAATGCTGTTATTTATAGTTGTGGCGGAGAGTGGGTGGTGGGGTGGGGGGCGCGAATTGTTTTCTTCTTGCTGAGGGGAGGCGTAACAGAAAAAGATTGAGAAGCACTGCTCGAGCCTATGTAGCAGGATCTTATGGTCAATAGTATCAAATGCTGCACTGAGATCCGGTAGGACCAGCAGGGACATAAGTCCTTTTTCAGAGGCCATGAGAATATAATTCTTCACCCTTAACAATGCGGTCTCTGTGCTGTGGTGGATTCTAAATCAAGACTGAAATTTTTAAAATAGATCATTATTATGTAAATGATAACACACAATTTTGCAACCACGACTTTCTCTAAGATGTGGAAATAAATGGAAAATTAGAAATTGGTCTGTAGTTTGATAGAACACTAACATCAAGGGTAGGTTAGATTCATTATTAATTAATATATGAAATATTAATTTGATTTAATGTAACATTGCCGAGCTGTAGCAGAGCATCTTTAAAGAGCATCTTTAGAGAGTGTAGTTGGTATGGGGTCCAATTGACATATAGTGGGTTTCGAAGTGGTAACCAGTGAGGTCAACTCAGGGAGGGTTATGAGACTAAATTCTAGGGTCACCACTGGTTTTATTATTTGTGGAGGTGCATTGCCAGTTTGAATGGGGAGAAGCAGGCTTTATTCTATTTCTGATCTTTTTATTTTTATCATTACAAAATTTGTTCCTAGAATGTCAAAAGGCTGTTCTATACATATCAAAGCTGTTCCTCCACATGACATAGTTATCATCATTGTGTATGGAACACCATTACCTTTCTAATCTCCATGTCATTCTTCATCACATTCTTCCAATTCCTAAAATAATAAAATTCTTTTGTTTTTGTTTTATTGAGGAATCAAGCACAACACTGTCCCATTCCACCCATAACTCATGTAACTCCCAGTGGGCTCACAGACCAAACTAAGACTTAAAGTATGGTGCAGGGTAATTTGGGTTGCATTGGGAAAGTGCTGCCCCTGTGACCAAGATAAGAGCATGAAAATAAATGAATAAATGAAGATTTACATTTGGAACCACAATGACCAAAATAAAATATCTTTAATTTGCTTATATTCTACACAGATAAAAGTGAAAAAAAACGTTTAGAAATTAAGAAATTTAATTTAGAATTTGCATTGTTCAAAAGTTATTGAGCTAATTTAAATTACTGGTTTTATAAAAGCTGACTCATGCACAGCTACACTCCACAACTTATTTAGCAAATTATATGATTTAGAACCACAATGACCAAAGTGAAGACTTACAGTGTAGTGCAGTGTAATTTGGGTGGCAGTTGTGGAGACTGCCGGCCCTGTGAAAGAATCATAAGAATGATTGATGAATTCATCATGTATAATTGGTACAATATTATCATATTTATGCAGCATACGTAATGAAGAGCTTTAGCTCTTGGGTAAAGTCTCTGTCATTGGTATAGAGCTCCAGGGTTCACATCCAAGGCAAGATCAAATTCCAGTTAGGGTTGTTGGCTCCTTCCATTGGGCGCACCACCTCAAGATGGATAATGATGGACTATTATGGTGTGATTTGGGTGGTGGTAGAAGGGACCAAGACAGCCTAAACCCAGGTCAACTTGCAGATGAAGATATATGGATCATTAAAGAGACCTGACAAGGCAAGGCTTCATTTTTGCCACATGACGTGTGACCTATAAATACCAGGGAGGGTAAAAGGGAAAAGCTTTTGTGGGTGGTTGTTGAAAATAATCTCACCAAAAAAAACAATTGAGAAACACGATTTCACTCCAATCATCTTAGTGAGAAGATGGCACTTCCTAAACTACCAGGCAACCAATGCAGTAATAAACAAAAAACCATTTAGTGTGGTATTTCTCAATTTTCACAGTAAGGGGAAGGAATGGATGTGAAACTTGTTTGGAAGTTCTGGGTGTTTAAATTTTTATTACTATCTTCATCTGCCATCATTCAAACTAGTGTTTCCCAGGCTCTTTTCCACACAACATGTGTATTGTCGTGTGTATAATCATAGGAAATTCAGCATGAAAATGACCTTCAGAATATGAGCCCAAGGCTAATAAGATGCTGTTGCCTCCATCTCCACAGAGCTCTCTCTCTCTCTGCTGCTTTCTAACAAAGACGTCTTTCTGCAGTGGAAATGTTCTGAACTATATGTCAGGCAGGGTTTGGACACATCTGAGTATTCTAAATGAAAAACACCATGTAAATACTGTAGATCTAATGTGAATTTAACAATACATATTTTCATGTTTTATTATTAAGCAGTGATTTCAAACCAATGTGAAATCTTCTGGTTTTCCATGACAAAATTTTCCAATATCACTTTACTTGTCTGAAAAACATACAACAGTGACAGGTATAATGTTTAAATACTCTTCCACTAGGTGGCAACAAATGTCTATCTCCTTTCTCCTCTTCCAGAGAAGTGAGTTTACATGGGACTTTCAAAAATTACTGAGACTCCAAAAGATTTGAAATCTTTTATATAGATTACTAATTTATTACAGGACTACATTCAGCTCACCAAGAGGGGCATCTTTTTTATAAAGGAATATACACTAAAACACACAAAAATCAACCCGAACCCAGTGAAATTGTTTCTCTTGAGTTGTGGGATTTAAAACATTATATATTTTATGACAAAATTAATTAAACATGTTAATATTTTTTTTCTAGGGGGACAGAGGACCTAGTGGTCTTCAAGGACCACCAGGAGAATTTGGCATTGGTTTTCCAGGACCCAAGGTAATTTAAATTTAATAACCTATTAGTAGTAACTTTGCAAACATATTATATACATTTTTTTCTTTTAACATAAAAATACATTGTAACAACAAAATAGTAATTGTGTTTTTAATAGCTGGTCAAAAAATTGAAAAAAATATTTTGTTAACTGATGATATTTTCTGGTGACAGGGTGAGAAGGGTCTCCAGGGAAGACAAGGGCCTGTAGGTCCAGTTGGGATTGGAGAACCTGGACAATTAGTAAGTTTAAGAAAAAAAAAAGATTCTTACATTCTCCAATGTCTTTTCCTTTTAAATTTACTTGGTATCAAATTAGAATTAAAATACAAAAGATAGCAACCATTGAAACATACTGTATATATTTTCTATTTTAGGGACCTCCAGGTCCAGTCGGACCGCAAGGAAACCCTGGACCACCGGGCGAAGGAATCCCTGGACTAAAGGTGAGTCTGGCTTTTGTCCTGAGCCTTTGTGAGAGAATTAAAAGGAAATCTTAAGCCAAACTTAAAGGTAGATGTAATTTTTTTACAAAAGAAAACTAAAGTTTACACCTCCTAATTAGTGATTCCCTACTACTTGTCTGTCATAAACTATATCTTAGTCTCCCAGTCCCTATATGGTTAGTCAGGTTATAGTGAACAGTGAGTGGCCATGCGTAGTCAACATTGACAGATAATTTGCCCCAGAAAATAACTGGAAAAAAAATTTAAATTTTTCACTGAGAGTGACAGACAAACAAACAGGTTATTGATTTTTTTTTTTTTTTTTTTTCCACTTGCCGGTGCAGAGTAAAGCTAAACTTTCACAAAATGCAAACCAGAAAATGTGGTTTCTACAAACTGCACAAAAACAAACTCTCATCAGTGTGAACTGCAATCAAAACTGTAACTGTGATGTTTGTGTTTCAGGGTGATCAAGGACATGAAGGTCCCAGAGGAAATCGTGGACTACCAGGGATTGGTGTCAAAGGTGATAAGGTAATTCAATGACAAACCTTTTAGTATATGAGACAATATCTCCAAATTGAGCCATGCTACCTTACCCTAACAAAGCTGTCTCTGAAACATTATGTGACACTTGGTGAGGCAGGTTAGTCTGCTCACATTGATGTGCTTTGTGTTATACTCAAATCATAATCACAAATGTGATGGGGCAGAATTATGAGGATGATAACTACTTGTACAATTTGTTGTTTTTGTATAGTTTACTTCTTCAGTTGATCACAATATCACCATAGCAAATGAAAAGGGCCTCAAAGCTGATCCCTGATGCATCCCTACCCCAAACTTAGGAACACCTTGAACCCCTAACCACCGTCTCATATTCCACATATATGACATTGAAATAACTCTCTGCCACTCCTGAATGTGTCAACCTGTACCACAGGTCCCCCTAAGCATCCTAAATTGTGTATTTTCTAAAACCGCAACGACACAAATCAACTCCTTTGACCTTTTCAATTTTTCCCGTGGCTCTTGGAGCAGAAATCTCATCTGAAGTACTCCTCTCAAAGATTGGCACAAGTACACTATCTCTCAGCCCAGGCATCCAATAAAAATCAATGGTCGGCACATAAAAATATGACTTTGTGCCTTAAGGTATTTTTGTAATAGCTAGACAGGATCTCCTTGAAAAAAGGAGCTGCGGCAGTGCAAATTTCTATATGCATATTTAGTCTGTATTGCTGTTGTAGAGCGCGTTCTAGTTTCTATCCAAACCACAGACAAAAACCCGTCAGACTTTGGCGATAGAATGTTTAATGATCTGATCAGTAATCTCATCAAAGTTACAAAAGTAAGCAAAGAACAAAGAGAAAATTACGTTACCAAGCTTGGGAGTCAGGGCTGTACCTAGCTGCCTGCTGATTACTCAGGTCTCAGTACTAGGAGCACTGACTGACTCCTTGTCCCCGAACATAAGTTTTTATACCCCTTTGCCTACATCACAGCCAATAGGATACACAGCTCTCACATGTTTCCCGCAACACAAACAAAGTAAGTTCTCAGGATACAAAGGGTGTTATGGTGATGGTTGATTGGCTGGTACACATCAAGTAACAGATGGTATTTATGATTTCCAAAAGTGTCCATTCAAGATTCACTGATCTGAAACTTCCTGCCCAATCCAGAGTGTCCTTATCTTATCTGCCCCATCTGGATGGACACAACAAAACTCCTCAATCTAAGACAAAGTTTCTCCCGTGACCTCTTTACTCTGAACTCTCAAATGCAGATGCAACTGCATTAGTTTCCAAATCTTAGAATGACACTTGGATTGGTAAAAGCAGTATGACAGGTAACTTAACAGAATATATTCAAAGAAACAACATTATAGCATTATGAAACCATCAACCATCAACCTAGCTTTCACAAACTTATTAAGATGAACCCCAGAGCAGGTGAAGTGTCAGTTGGCGCATATACACATTGGTATAACATTCGTTGCATCCATCAATCTAATACATATGTGTATATCATATTAACCATAATTGTTTTGATGCAAGGAGGCACTCAAGTAGTACACAAAGTACAAAGAGTAGTATAGCTAATGCAGAAGTGAATACTTTCACACAGGATTCTACCAAGGTTAATAAGTAGGTCAGTGTGAACTTCTCCAGACCTTCTCAATGATCCAGGATCTTCTTCTTGGGTAATTGTTCATGTTCTCTCCCTTAACCTAAACTCCCAATAATCTGGTCTCCCTTCAGTATATCAATGTGGTGTCCTCCACCAACACTTCTTCAAACAACATTTTTCTTTAACAGCATCTCTGGCCCTTTACTCACAGATGATTGACCCCAATTTACAACTGCGTCCGTACACTACACTCACCAATGGTTAACCCTAGTTTACAACCTTGAGAGCTGATAAAGAAAAGATCATTGTAGTTGTACTTAAGTCCAGCTTAAGTTTTACCCTAGTTGAACATTCTTTGACCACTGTCAGGATCTTTTGCTGGAAGGACCTCATGTGTTAAAATCAATTATTACTATGAATTTTAGTTATTTTACAGCAAAGCATGGATTATTAGTATTTTGATTGTTAGCTTATTGCAAAGCAAATAATAAACCCTACACTGTGTTGCAAACATAATCATTCATTCATTCATTCATGTTTTTTCTCTTTTATTTTCTTCTCTATATTTACTTTTTTTCAGGGAAACATTGGACCACCTGGGTTTCCTGGCCTTCTTGGTCCTCCAGGTCCAGGACTACAAGGAGAAAGGGTAAAAAATAAATATGAGATCCTACAAAATGATTTGTACTGCAGCTGATCAAAAGCAAAATCATCCAAACTTGTTTTTCAGGGTTCTACGGGTCCAGTTGGACCCACAGGGCCAAGAGGTAGTCCTGGAGTAGGAATAACAGGACCCAAGGTAAATGAAGTAGAGAAGGATTGTGTCGGGGATTGGAAGCGTGTGGGGAAAAGCTGTTCATTATCTGACAGTTTCATTGCCTCATAAACAGACACCAATCAGCTCAGTGTGACATCGGGCTAATTGTGTTTCAAAGGTTCTGCATATTTTAACTGCACAAATTTCTGATTGAGACAAAATGAGTTGTCAATCAAATAGGTTTAATCCAAGCATCAATCACAGAGGTAGGATATTTTTGTAAGAATTTAAATGTGAGGCACAGGATTTCCTCAATTATTTATGGTACTTTACTAAAGAAGCCTCACAATACATTTAATCACTTCCTGTTTTATTTTAGACAGCAGATGCTTAAATCCAAGAAAAACAGCAAATAAAAAGATAGTAATATAGAGCAATAGTGGCCTGGAATACAATTGTTTTGTTACAGTTTCCGTAGCGGATATCCCAAGTAATATCCCACATTTGTTTTGTTTTGTTTTGTGTAAACTTTGTCTCTAGGGAGATCAGGGTCAAACTGGTGAACCAGGACCAACAGGACTGAGAGGAATCGGTGAACAAGGAGCAAAAGTAAGTTCAGTCTTTCTATATAACTTCGCTTTATATGACATCAACATCTTAATTTTACTCAAGACACAGCTAAAAGTTGGTGTTTTAATTTCTATTGAACAAACTTAAAAATAGGACTATATTTCCCCATACTGTATAAAGTTTATTATTTTAGGTGATGCCTAAAAAATTAAGTAGGAAATCATTGAAAGCCTGGTAATAAGTATTTATTTATCTGTGCAAACAACTGTACTGTGACACTGGCACCAACATTCTACATGCAATCCCCTGAATATTAATATACTGGGGATTTTAAAAAATGAGTTGCAATACTGCCATCTAGTGACTTTTACTTAAACATACAGCCAGTTTCCCCACTACTATGTTGAGGGAAATGCATTTGGAAAAACTCAGGTATTTAACTGTGTTTTTTTACAGTACAGTGAGTACTGTTAAGTGTGTACAGGTATATTATCAGAGGATTTTTCCAGATACAGTGTTACACAGTTTTGCACATATCAAGTCAAAGTTATCAGACATAACTAGCTTTTAAAGAAATTACTCTCTACCACAAGGCCCACCAAACACCTAGGTAAGAATTATACCACAGCACCCCACCACAAACACATAAAAGGATTTTGAGTGTGACAAACCTCCAGTAATTGAAATTGTAGATGATCTCCTGTAGTTAAGGAGCCAAGATCGGTGACCGGTTCAACACCAATGCTTGTAGAGACAATTTGCAATAACAGTGAGAAAAAAAACATTCCTGGACACGTGTCATGCGTTCTAAGATAAGGTTAAGTGACAAATACGGTAAATAAGGTAAGGCAAGAAATAGAAACATTGTATTCAATGTAAGGGGTGGAAAATGTGTGTTGATTAACATTAATGTGAACAAACCAAAAAAGGTTATTTAAGGTACTTTGCATTGGGATTCTGACTAATCTGGTGAAAATAGCAGAAAAAAATAAAGAGGGCAGTAATACACAATTTCGTGTGTTTATTTTCAGGGAGACCCTGGGGCTGAAGGTTTACCCGGTATTCCAGGTCAACATGGAGAGGATGGAACCCCGGGACAAAAGGTACAAATATTGAATGATGGAGTCAAAGTAAAGTTAAAATACGTAAAAGTATTCACCTCTTTTTACTCCACTCACTGTCTTCGGTATAACAGGGGGAGCCTGGATTACCAGGACCTCGAGGACTGGAGGGTCCTCCAGGTAAAGGTGCTCCTGGAAACAAGGTGACACAGATTTTTCTATCTCTTTTGATAGGAAATAAGATGAAGATTTACACATACAATCATTACTTTACCTACTTTATTAAAAATAAAATGTGTTTTTACAGGGAGACAGAGGAGACAGGGGGACCAGAGGTCTCATAGGTGCTGTTGGTCCAGTGGGACCAATGGGTCCAAAGGTGGGTTATGATGTCACATAACCAAACCAGGAATCTAAACTTTAATATTCACACAACATTCTAGACATAGGTTACAATTTTTCAAGCCTGAATGCAGTATCTCAGGTAGTATGTTTTGACACAAAAATGTCAATGTGTGGTCTTATTAACTCACTATGTTTGATGAATGTTCTGTTCTCCAGGGGGAACCAGGATTCATAGGTCCACCAGGTGTAAATGGATCACCAGGTAGAGGATTGCCTGGTGCAAAGGTGCGTCTACAGAGAAACAATAGATCATGGTGACACAATCATTCAACCTTATTAGATTGCAGTAGATGAATGTGCAACGTCACTGACTTAAACTAAATAACCCCAATAAAAGTTGGAGTTCTGTCAATTTAATTTTTAAATTCTTTGGCTTTTACTCTTGTCAGGGAGATCCGGGGACACCAGGTCCAGCTGGACCAATCGGAGAACCAGGCTTGGGTTTAGCTGGTCCTAAGGTAAACTTCATATCTATAGTTACTGAAATCAAAGTGAGCAAGAAGAGATACTAAAAACCTTTTCCTGGTCAATACGTTACCGTAAGCTAATGTGAGTGTATTTTAGCTGTTTGTTCCATAATTAATAAAGTTCTATCTATCTATCTATCTATCTATCTATCTATCTATCTATCTATCTATCTATCTATCTATCCATCTATCTATCTATCTATCCATCCATCATCCATCCGTCCGTCCGTCCGTCCGTCCGTCCGTCCGTTCATCCATCCACCATCAATCATCCATCTATCTATCTATCTATCTATCTATCTATCTATCTATCTATCTATCTATCTAATTATCAATCCATCCATCCATCCATCTATCTATCTATTAGCTAATATCTCATATGTCATTTTGTCTTTAATAATAAGAAGGATGAGAATGCGAATACTGATTTTTTTAAATAATAAAGATAATAATAATTATTAATATCATTTTTATTAATCTCTTTGCTACTCACATTATCTACCTGTTCTTGGACCACGGTCACTGTAGAATTTCCGCATAAAGTTTTACATACATTAATTTGTAGAGATAAATAAATACCTAAATATAGACAGGGCCATACCGGTATTGGTTCATATTGGGAATCATCTGATTTCACTAGTGTTATTGATCTTCAGGGTGACGGAGGATTACCAGGACCTGCTGGTCCACCTGGGCCTAAAGGTGAAGGTTTTCCTGGCATCCCTGTGAGTAAACCAACACATTTTCATGATTTGACATAACTTGCCAAATGTACGTTAATATTTAAAACTGTGTTCTAGGGTCTTCCTGGGCCTCCTGGACTGATGGGTGAGGTTGGTCCGGACGGTGTTGGTTTACCTGGATCAAAGGTTAGTTGTAAGTGTCTGTTCGTGATTTAGAATGTTAATACGGTAAGTTATTTTTACTACAGATTTTTCATGTGTACAGATTTCTTATGTCATTTCTTATGGCAAACTCTACATTTAAATTTTTACACCATCTCACACTGTTGATTACATTTATTTACATTTATATATGTATGTATGTATGTATGTATGTATGTATGTATGTGTTACATACATACATAACTCCAGCTTTGTCTTTTTTTCAAGATTTTATTGAAGAATATTTCCATATTCATTGTGTTCAGGGAGACAGGGGTTTACCTGGACCTCCTGGACCTTTAGGACCTCCTGGAGTTGGTTGGCCTGGTCCTAAGGTAACCTTCTTAAAAGTCTTGGACTTGTAAAAGCTTCTGCTGGGCATGTTTTGTCCTGATAAATATGACTATATCATCACTGCAGGGCTCCGTCGGACAGATGGGATTAATGGGTCCACCAGGGTTGCCTGGGGAAGGCATTCAAGGACAGAAAGTGCTGCTCTTAATCCAATTACAGTGATCTTTTTTGTGGTTTTTAAAGAACTTAGTGTAAACCCTTTTTACCCATTATCTACTCAAGGGTGAGCCAGGATTTCAGGGGGTTCCAGGCTTAAGAGGTCTTCCAGGACTGGGCCTACAGGGAAATAAGGTGATGATAAGGCCCTGGACATAGTGTTGATTTCTAATATTTTAATCTGAGCTAGACCTTTACTTGTTTTTATCTCTTAGGGTGACAGGGGACTCAGGGGTGAGAAAGGAATAAAAGGAGATGGAGGAGAACCAGGAGAGCCTGGCATTCCTGGACTGGTGGTACAAGACCTGTTTATTGCCTGAATTCAAGATGTCATTATTTACCTGATGGAAACCTTTGGTTTTGTTCACACTGAATTATTAAAAATTATTAAAAGCCTTTAACCCTGCAGGGAAGAGTTGGGGAGAAAGGAGAACCTGGTCTTACAGTGAGTACAGGAGGAAGTTCAATAATCTTTAATTATTTGGACAATATTAACCTACCAGATTTTTACATAAATTTGATGTATTGCATTTTAGTTTTTATGCATGACTTTTATATATCACTTATCTTCACACAATGAATCATCAATCTGTCCACTTGTTGTTAACTGCTGCCTCAAAAGTGTAATAAAATCAAAGCTTCTTTTGGAGAGAAACCAGCTCTTAAATAAATCAATTTGTTGTTTATACAGCGAGACGACATCATCAAAATAGTGAGATCCCTGTGTAGTAAGTAAAGACACAACAGACACACACAAAGTTATTATAAATGTCAGACATTTACAATTAACTTTGCAGCATGTGTCCATCCTCTCAGTGTCAGCATTCTTTGCTGTTTCAGGTTGTGGAGTCAGCTGCCGTCAAACTCCTATGGAGTTGGTTTTTGTGATTGACAGCTCAGAAAGTGTTGGCCCTGACAACTTCAACCTCATCAAGGACTTTGTGAGTGCCGTGATCGACCGGGTGTCAGTCCACCCTGATGTCACCAGAGTGGGCGTGGTCCTGTACAGTCACATCAACATGGTGGTGTTTAGTCTTGGACCTGCCACTCCTGATCAGATCAAGTCCGCAGTGCGCTCCATGGTCTACATGGGTGAGGGGACATTCACGGGCAGTGCCATTAAAGAGGCCACCAAGTTGTTTGAGGCTGCCCGGCCTGGGGCCAGGAAGGTGGCCATGGTCATCACTGATGGACAGGCTGATAAAAGAGACCTGGTCAGTCTGGAGAAAGCGGTGATGGAAGCTAAACACAGCGACATTGAGATGTTTGTTATTGGAGTGTTGAACCAGAGTGACCCTCTCTACGAGGAGTTCAGGAAGGAGCTGGACTACATGGCCACTGACCCCGATAGTGAACATGTGTATCTGATTGATGAATTCACCAAACTGCCAGGTTTGTATTTGTCTTGTTGAAGTTCAAGCCCACAGCATATCAAACCCCTGGTCCAATATGTACAAGTCCATAAAGTACACAACAACTTATGCGGAAGATTAGCTACAGTCATAGAAAAAGTATTAGTCCATCCTTTATTTCTACAAGTTCTTGTTCATTAACGCATGGTACCAAGCATGAAATGACATTGAATGAAATTGAAGAAAACTGAAGGTTAGTGTAATAACCTTTTCCATTATTGTGTTTTTACAAGTTAAAGTAAGTTTAGTTAAGAAGGTCAAGTGACAGTTACATAAACTAAAATAAAGTAAACGCTTTGCACAGTAGATAGGTTAAGGTTGACTTTTTGTCAACAAAGCTGAAAGTTAATCTAAACTTTTAAGAAAGTCAAGTTAAGCAACTCTAACTACCCCATGTCCTACCTCACAGCGTCCATAAATCACCTCTTCATCTCTTACCTGGTTGCTCCATCTCTAGCATTCTTCTTCCAATGTAATCGTTGTCCCTCCTCTGAACATGTCCAAACCATCTCAATCTGGCTTCTCTAAGCTTTTTCTCCAAACCGTCCTGTCTGTGTTGTCCATCCTTGTCACCCCCAAAGAGAACCTCAGCATCTTTAACTCCTACACCTCCAGCTCTGCCTCCTGTCTTCTACCTATTCCTAGTGTCTCTAATCCATACATCAAGGTTGGTCTCTGTAAACCAGCTGACACCCTTCTATCACAAATCACCCCAGAGACCTTTCTCCAGTTGTTCCATCCTGCCTGTATTCTATTCTTCACCTTTCTTCCACAGTCTCCACTGCTCTGAATAGTTGAGCCTAAGTATTTGAACTCCTCCACCTTCTCCACCTCTGCCCGTCACACATGTACTCGGTCTTGCTACGACTGACCTTCATTCCTCTTCTCTCCAGTGCAACCTTCACCTCTCTAGGTTCTCTTCTAGTTGTTGTCCACTCTCACTGCAGATTACAATGTCATCTTCAAACGTCATTGTCCATGAAGGCTCCTGTCTGACCTCATCTGTTAATGTGTCCATCACCAAAGCAAACAAGAAGGGGCTCAGGGCCGATCCTTGATAAAGTCCCACCTCCACCTTAAAGTCTTCTGTCCTTCCAACAGCACACCTCACCACAGTTGTACAGTTCTCATACATATTCTACACAAATCTAAAATACTTCTCTGCCACTCCTGACTTCCTCATATAAAACCACAATTCCTCCCTTGGTTACCTGCCATAGGCCTTTTCTAAATCTAAAAAAACACAATGAAGCTCCTTCTGACCCTCTCTGTACTTCTCCATCAACATCCTCAAGGCAAATATTGCATCTGTGGTACATTTTATCAGCATAAAACCTTACTTTTGTTTGCAAATCTCTACCTCTTTCCTCAACCGAGCCTCAACTACTCTTTCCCCAATCCTAATTTTTTTGTCTCATCAACTTTGTCCCTGTGTAATTGTTACAACGCACATCACCATTCTTGTAAATTGGCACAAGGACACTTTTCCTCCGCTCATTATGTCTGTCTCTAAAATTCTATTGAAGAACCGAAACGTTACTTCCCCTAAACCTTTTTAATCTGATCTACCTTCTCCCTGTTACAATCTGGCTCCTCATTCCTACCCTTCCTCCTCCTCAGACTCCTCCATCTTCCCAGTACACCTTCCTCACTTATAACGACATTTCTTTCCCTGTTCTTAATCAACCTCACCTGCTGCACATTCTTCCCACATTGGTTTTTCTGCCTTGCCAATCTGTATAACTCCTTTTCTCCGTCCTTATTTTTCATTTTATTTCTTATTTCTTCTTATTCCAAAATATAATGACTATTTATTCATCAACACACATGTCGCAAAATAATCTAGGGTTGATAATACCTAAGTAACTTGACTCAGGTCCAACAGTCTAAAATTGCTGTACCGTTGTTGTTGCTGTTGTAGCTCTGGAAAAGAAACTACTGACTCACATCTGTGAGGATGAAAGCAGGCATTTGTTCAGCTCTGTCCCAAGCTCCAGACATGCTCCAGGATTTCCCGAGATCTCTGGGAATGTCCGGGAACCACAGCACAGGACAGACACAGACACGCCCACCTTCACAGGAGACTTCAGGAAAATCCATATACCAGTAAGACAAAGCAAACTAAGAAAAAAAAAAAAACAAATTCCTCCTTAATTCTGACAATTTAACAACAGTAATGTCAATTGAACAGACTTAAAAATTAACATTCTCTCTTTGGTTTTAAAATAATGTCCGGTTTATGTAGTTACTAAATAATCTTATCTACTGCTTTCTGTTTTAGCCTGGGCCTCCAGGTTCCCGTGTAGAAAACCTACCGATCTTACCACAGACACCACAGCCAGACCTCCAAACTTCCACAAACACTTCAGCTCCAATTGATAAAGAACCTGCAAGACCAGAGGCAGAGATGAAGGACACTTTGACCTTTGTGGTAATTAATGGAGCTCTAGGACCAGCTGGTCCCACTCTGAAAATTCAACCAATAGAAGAAGGAATATCGCAACATCCTCCACCAAGACCACCGATGGTGGGGACACATGTCCAGCCCTCTGGTAAACTTTTCTTTTTTTGGCTTGTACCTTATTTAGGCATAGCCACAGAGGATCGTTTTCCATTTCGCCCTGTTTTCTCTGTATCTTCTACTCTGACTCCAACTACCTCCATGTCCTCCCTCACTATGCAGAGAGGGAGGACGTCAATCTCCTCTTTGTCTCCTACGTGGTAGCTCCATCTCTAGGATCATTCTTCTAACAATATAACCACTGTGCCTCCTCTAAATATGTCCAAACCTTCCTAATGTGGCTTCTCCAGCTTTTTCTCCAAACCTTTCTGTCTGTGTTTTGTCTTAATCTACAGTAACTCTTAACAAAAACACTTCAAATAACACCCAGATTAACAAGGAACGGTGAATGAATACAATATTTTCTGACACTGCATGTTATTAATTTGTCTAAAATGAACTCCATGTCTAACAATTCCAAAAACATTTGGATTAGACTTAAGTAAGGCACCATAATCTGAACTACCAGTAGAAGTTTTGTAACATCTACATTCAGGAAAAACCTATTGACTTGGTGGATAAGAAGCTTGATTTGTTTGTTCAAATGAAAAAAAAAGTAAAGATCATACATTAAGGCTCAATTGTTGTCAGCCTTCTATGCAATTTAATTAAGGAAAAGAAAGGAAACTCCTTGTCATTGAGGCATTGTGATTCACACCACTGCACAGAACAAAATGTCACTAACAGTGGACAGCTTTGAGCACCTGTGGAGCTGTGAGAGGGGGCGGTGCCATACCCAGTGGACCTCAGTGGTAACTTGGCCATAAGGGGAATTCGAACCAGGGGCCTTGTGGACCTCAGTCCGCTTCCTTAAGTGCTAGGCCAACGACTGCTCATAATTGTACACAATCCATTGTATTTATTGGTGCATTCTTACGGGTAAATACCACACACTCATAAATATGTTTACCTCACTAACCTTTTACAACACTGTCTATCTATACATATATATTGTTATAGAGTGATTTGCAGAACTTGACATCAGTCTGCACACATATGTCCCACTTGATTGTTATTTTGGGTTTACAATCTATGCACTGAAGGTACTCTGGTTTCCATACATTGACGTCTCATTGCCAGACCCACTGTTTGTGTTTTCTGGGTAATGACAATAAAGATAGACTAAGTCTAAGTCTAATAAATGTTACACACCACTAATGCTGTTCTATCAGAGTTACTGCTTACGTTCATGTTTTGCATGCCAAAGCTTAAACTTCCACTTCCTCCACTTCCTGTTTCTTCAGCAGAGAGCTGTGGCCTGACCCTGGACCCTGGACCATGTCGAAACTACGAAGTCAGGTGGTACTATGACGCCACAGCCAACTCCTGCGCTCAGTTCTGGTTCGGAGGTTGCCTTGGAAACAGCAACCGTTTTGAGAACGAGAGGAGTTGCAGAGAAACCTGCGTCAGGGTTTAAAGTGAGGAGAGAGACAGGTGGCACACAGAGACATGTTTAAAGAGATAAGCAAAATAAGCAAGAGATTTTTTTTTCTGATATAGGGAAATGTCACAATGTGCACTGTCTAATGCATAAAACTATTTTATTTTTATTGGAAAATAGAAAAATAGAACAATTCCACTAATGATTTTTTTTTTTTTAACCAAGGAATCAATGTTGTCGATACCACAGAACATCAGATCATTTGTACAAATAGAGATGTCCTGAAAGGTTGCCATATTTGATATTCAACATGTTTACCACTAGATGGTGCTACAACCGACAAACTGTATCTCACGTCCACAAATCCAGCAGTATGATTTCCGTATAGACATTTTAGGCACTCACAAATTTGTTAAATGTTTTTCCTTAAAATTTTATATTTTTTACTCAATGAGCTAACATTTGTATATGTACCTTTTCAAAGTAAACTGTAGTGCAAGAAAACAACAATAAAGTCTTCAAAAGAAAGAGATGAGACTTATACATAATTACAAAAGAAACACATTGATATGTACAAAAACACTGTTGGTACCAAAATACACAAAGAAACACATATCTAAAAGTTTTTGTTTTTCCTGGCCTGCATGCAGTTCAGATTTTTCCTTGATGAAGCATCTTTGGTATTACAAAGAAGACGATCGGATAGGACAGCTATGCAAATTACAAAATGTTTCAGTAAATTACTTTAGCAGAGATTTTCTCTACATTTAAGAATTTAACAACTTTTCTTTGGGATGGATTTAAAAGATTATCATTTGCTTCCCATCTGGTATTCTCTACTCGGTGCAGTTTCCTAGTGGTCTTTTTGAACAAACCGGTGAGTCTTGTGTTAAATTCAGCAGCTGTAGTCTGTGACTCACTGAGAAACACCTGAGAGTTTCAAGTTTCCCTTGGTTCCATATGATGAATCCTGAGAGGCTACTTACAGAACACAACATCCTCAGACATGTGCTCAACGACGTTAACCCGAGTGTCAATCCAGCTCCCACAAGCTTTCTTCTTGACTTCAGGGCAAACACATCGAAGACAAAATGCAAATTGGTTTCACGAGAAGCAAATGTAGCAGGTGGTGCAGCATAACTCCAGAGCCTGGTGCTGATTTTCAGTCTATACAGTAAATTTCAATTTGATGAGACAGATGAGACATTTGCATTGATTTGCATCCCGACCCGAGCCTGATATGGTGCTGTCATTTGTAATAAACCAGAAAAGATGACATGATGATGTATCCGGGATCCTGAGCTGGATTAGGGTGTCTACCATCGAACAAACCGTAGTAGACGATAGAATTCGATGTTGATTGGCTCATGTCCAACTGAAAAGCAAAAAAAAAAAAAAGGACACGAAGGTTGTAAGGATTACATATATAACTTGTTGCCATTAAGAGAAGGCTGTTTAGGCTCAAATTCCAAACACTTTGCTGCTGTAAATGGACAATACGCAAGCAGAGAAAGAAGAAAGTAACAACTTCATATGTTGACGTCAGACTTTTGAGTCACTGAGAAGAGCTCCTTGATCTTGATGAGCTCTCTCCACTCTGATACTTGACTTTATTTTTTCAATATTCTTCTAGATTTACAGATTAAGGACCTCACACAGAGACAGACATTTTCAATATTATTGTTTACAAGGTTATCTTGTCATTATTCTTAGTTGGGTCACCAACAATAAAAATAATTCCATTATCAGAAGATTTCAAATCAAGACCAGTTTAATCCCTCCGTTTCAACAGATGTGTAATTATGAAACACTTCATGTTGTAAGTCAGAGAAAAGAATCATGGGATCCCCGACCTGTGCAGTGACGTCAGTTCTCCAGGGATCGACCTGCAGACCATCACACCAGCCTGCTCGTCCGTACAACCACGTACCGTATTCGTTCGGAACAGCCCCGTCTTTGACTAGGTTTGTACAGCCAAGGGGAGATCCTGAAGGGGCCATCAAACATAAGATGAACACACAGAGATAAACAACCGAGTGGTGAATAACTCAGAATAACTGTTTAACTCAATATTAGTCAATATTAGATGTTGCTAGCTGAAGATGGTAAAGCCTTATAATCAAAACCATCAATAAAAAATATATATATTAAAAGATAAAACCTAAGAAAATAGTAGGAATAAATTGGTTAAAAGTGCACATTCAGGAAAACCAAATGAAATAGCCAAAAATAAAACATGTATTTCAGTTAAATGAGCTTAAATTTAACCATATGATAAAAACTCCATACATGTACAACAAAGAATGTAAGTGATGTTAGAAAACGAAGCCTTTATGATTTTACATAAGTAATGGTCAAACTATGGTCTGAGGGCCAGATGTGGCCGACTTTTAAATCTGGCCCACTTATTAAATTAACTTATGTTAATTTATTAATTCATCTACATTAGCTTATTCATTGCAGGGTCTCAAGGGTTTGGGTAGCAGTCTCCATTACTGCCACCCAAACCATACTGCTCTATACGCCTGTCAGCCTTTGTGTGGGTGTCACACCAACCCTCCGTCTTTCTGCCCCTGAAACTGAACTAATACACTGTTTTTCAACATCTGGACTTTGAAATACGAGAAAAAAAGGAAGAACTTGTGTGTTTCACCTGCAGAACCAAAAAAGAGTGTGTTGTTAAACCCTTCATTGATGACGAAGTGATGAGAGGTAACACAAAATTCGCCGCACTTGTTGTTGTCGTAGCCGTGTGCTGTGATGACAGCAAACAGCTCCACCTGAAGGAGAAAGAAGAATTAAACTGTCTGCTAGGAACATGCTGATAAATGAATGCGGTCATTTTTCACATTTGACGTTTCACCTTTTTGACTAGGGCTGGGATGTCAAATTTGATTGGTTGGAACCTCTTGTTGTAGTTTTTGTCAAAGGTGCCTCCATTGTACAGTGATGTCACACGAAAAGGTCGAAGCTTCTTAGCAGAGCTACCTGTGACAAAACATTCCTTAATTGATTTTTCATCATTGTTGGTATGTTAGCATCTCTGAAAGATTCAATCTCTTGGTACCTCATGATTAGCTTTTATGACCATTACTAGGCCAAAAATTAGGATTATAAATTTATTATTTTAAGATTACCGTAGTCCAATATATACTTTTGAAAGCACAAAGACATGACTCTAATCACTTTGTTGTATTTACGTTTATTCCTGCAGATAGCAGGGGCGTAGCCAGACCCCTTAAAATGGGTGGGCCCTGAAAAAATTACGGTGGGCCAACCCCAAAGTATTATAGCCAAGTTTGATCAGCCCTCTAATTGGATTGGGTGGACTTGACTGACAAGTGGGTGGGCCCAGGCCCACCCTGGCCCACCCGTGGCTAAGCCTATGGCAGATAGCAGGATATCCACCTTGCAAAAATTAGTTACTTCGAAAGCAACTGGACACTCTGAGTTCTCAGAACTGAAGAAGCCTCTTGGATGAGAGGTAAAACGTCTTCAAGAAACCTACTATGTCCAGTTGCTTTCGAAGTAACTAATTTTTGGATTGAATTACCTGGATGACTGAGAATCTACACAGACGATATCCACCTTGATAACAGACATAGTTATCAATCTTAATGGGTCGAACAGTGTAATTCCATTCCATGGACTGTAGGAGTGCTGTTGAAGCATCGCATGGCTTTATTATTTTTTTGCTGTTCAGAAACAACTGCCACCGATTGTTTGTCCAGCTCTTTAATTCCCAAAAATATTTCACAAAGGCTGGAATGCTGCCACATGTTAGCTATTAAGACAGGGGGCGCTGGTCCCCGTCGGCTCCATGTCAGCCATGGTTACAGAGTCTCCTGGTCATTGGTTAAGGGTTCTACTTGAGGCATGACTTTCTTTCTAAAAATGCTTATAAAATACATTTTTTCCCAAATTTATTTTATATTTTTATATTTTCAAACCTCTCTCTGTGCTGACGCTGAACCTCAGGTTAAGTGAGGTGTACCAGGGCATCGCCCACCATGCTGTCTTCATAGTAAAGGTACAGGTGTCACTATCCAGCAGGGGGAGCAGGGGAGACACGTCTGTAAGCCAGTGTCCAATACCTCTGTCAGGAAGAGAATAAAACAAGTTACAGATAACACAACAATATTATATACAAAAATAATATCTATGTCACAGTTTGACTGTATCAACAATTCATTTGTCAACTGTATTTTCAACTGCAGAACATCACAGGCTGATATTTAACAGAGCGACCGTAGAAAGGCTCTAACCTGCGGAAGGCAGTGATCCATCGACCCACTTCTACATTACAATAGGGACTGAGAGAATCACAGCAGACAAACAGCTGAACAGTATGATCCCAGTGGGCACAGGTTGAGTCTCTTTTCCCAGGACACGACAGAGACACGTCCAACTCCCAAGTGTCAATCAACGCGTCTGTAGACAGACAGTTATTAAACTATAACTTAATTAATTATACGTTTTGTTTGATTAAGTGTTTAAATCAGTTTTTAAGACATATTTTTGCTTGCTTTAAGTTTTTCGGGCCTTTCTGTTGACAAAAGTTAGCTGTTTTATGGTTGGCCGCATTTAGGCAGGGCCTGGAGCCTCGTGGAGCCTACTTGGCTGTGGCACCATGGCTGTTTATCATGCTGAGACACTTCCTCTCCCCCCTCATCTTCTTAGTGCAAATCCTTTCTTTTTGTGACGTGTTGCTGAGGTTTTTTTTTGACGGTTTCATAATGTAATCCTCAATATGAGTATGGTGTTGTACCTTTTTTCTCCTCCTCTCTCCTCTTGTTGTCTCCTCTCTTCTTCCCCCCACTGTTATTTACACAGTTGTTGTTTGCATCATGATAAGTATGTGACAGTTTGACTGCAAAATTTGTATCCGCACAATGACAAAAAGGTCATTGTCATTCTGACTGTGAATTAATAAGGTTTTTTATATAAAAAACAATGGTCTGTGATGGAGTGTCAGCTAAGGTTAGGGGAAAGGTTTAGAGGACAGTTGTGAGACCAGCCATGATGGATGGATTAGAGACAATAGGAATAGACAGAAGAAAGGAGGCAGAGCTGGAGCGGAGGAGTTAAAGATGCTGAGATTCTCTTTAGGGGAGACAAGGATGGACAGGATCAGAAATAAGGTAATTAGACGGACAACACAGACAGGGAGGTTTGGGGAAAAAACTAGGGATGGTAGATTGAGATGGTTTCAACCAGGGATTGAACGGGTTCAAGGAAAGAAATCAAAACTGAAAATGGACAAGCTGGAAGTGAAAAAAAAGAAGCCGTCTATCTTGCAAATTGCTTAAAGCTGTTACCTAAAGGCAGCTGGACAGTAGCTACGGCTCCCTTTTTGCCCTTCATCAGGACCTTATCAAAGACTGGAATCACCTCGACTGGACTTCGGAGTTTGGTCTGAAGATCTATAGAAAAATCAAACCTAGAGAGAAACCCAGGTGTGAGCAGACGAACATTTAACAAAGGTTCTAAAGAAAAAAAGAACTCTCACCACTGTGCCTGCCAACTGATGAAGCTGAAGGAGGGGTAAAGGAACAAACCTATCTCAGCCACTGCCCCTTGTTGGTCAATGCTGAAGAAGAGATTCGGTGAAGGAGTCCTTTGGAAGGACACGTTCACCTTCTGTCCAGACCTACAAGAAAAAAAAGGTAAAAACTGAGCTTAATTTTCAACAAACTCATCGTCAGGGTTAGTGTGTTTTTTCCTCATGAACTGAATCCTCAAGATCGGTCAAATCCAGGAATGGGATTTGACTGGGTTGCTGAATGAAGCAAATAAGTAAAACTGAAGAAATGTTTTACTGTGAACCCCTGCTGCCTGATACCAAAGGACCTATGTACTGGTACTGGTCCAGTGACCAGGTGTTAGGGACCATTGGTCTACTGACCTTAGAGCTTGAACTACAGATGGCTCTAGGTGAACCATGGCTGCTGAAATGTTCAGAGTCTGATCACATTCTTCTTTGATGCAGTTCATATCCTTGAGAGTCTCGCCAGGGAGAGTGTGGACCAGGACACCAGAGGCGTTGGACAAGGCCATATTCTGGACCTGTTGGGAGAAAACAGGCAAACACAGTCAGTGGGAGAAGAAGATTAGTTTTAAAAAAAAGTTAATTTGGTTTGTTCATTGGTTTTGTATCTGAGTAACAAACATATGGTCCATGGGCCAAAATTGGGCCAGCCAGGATCCTGGCCCATCCATTCATCTATGTCCACCTATCTGTTATTAGGTCACAGTAACAGATGAGAATATTAAACAATATTCTTTACCTTTTTAAAGGTATTGGTTTGAATCTACAGGGTTCCAACCCTGCGCAAGTTTGAATCCCGGTAAGATCTGTTGACTTCCAGTGGGCTCACCACCTGCAGGAGTGTACTGTGTGGTGCAGTGTGATTTAGGGGGCAGTTGTGGAGATTGCTGCCCCAATGACCTGGTAATGCATAAGTGGAGGAATGAATGGATGGACCTGTCCCTTCTTCCATACAAAGGGTAAAAAACAGGTTAATTGTCCATTCCCCTTGTTTTCTTGTTGTCGTAGTTCCAGAACAAAACGCTTATCTATAAATATTGGTAACCTGGGAGGCCACAAACAGAGCCTTTCGTCCGCTCAAAAGTTCAGGGGGCAATATTTTTTGTTCAACACAGTTCAGGAGCCTAAACTTTATATTGGAATCCAAAACAACATCCTTATCGTTTCTTGACCGTTTCAAAGACCTGAAACTGTGTAAACTTCTTATAAACAAACCTTAGTGAAGAAAGAGCATCCACCCTCCGACACCCAGGCCACAGCATCAGCCACAGACAATGAAAGGTTACATCCATTCCCTGCATCGGACAAAATATAGGACTTCTGCTCCCAGCGTCGACCCAGCCAGTCATACCTGGCATCCAGTCTCTTGGCGATGATGGGTATCTTCCATTCTGTGAAGAGTCGAAGCGGTGAATAAGAAAAAAAATGTAAAAAAAAAAAAAAAACACTTAACACAGTGAGTAAATGATCTCTTCTTACCTTCACTCTTGTAAACGACCTGAGAAAAACCATTCCTTCCACTACAGCTCCAACAGTAAAGGACCTTTGGGATCCAGTTGCCAAGAGCAAACACCGGTATTGGACAGAAATGGATCCTAGACAGAACCTCCAACTTACTGCAAAGACATTATTTTGGGGTTATATATTATTATATCTGCAATTATTGCTTAATATTTACAACACACATAGCAATCTCCTAATACACAATAGCCTGTACTTTCTTGGGGCACTCTCCCATCCAGTTATTTGCTGCAAACAAATGGAATCTTCTGCAACAGACCTTTTAATTCATTCATCCCACTTTCCACTTTAAGAGTTGCATGTGGTTGTAACTCTTATCTTTCCCCTTCATAGCATTTTCTCACTCTGGTTATGCCCATGTTGCTGGTATTGTCCCCGGTTTGAAACCAGTCTTAACTGATTCCATGATTGTTGGTGTTTTATATTTTGCCGCCTGGTTCTCAATTGACTCACCTTGTTAGATAAAGGTTCATTGAGGGCAGTGGTGACCTAGTGGCTAAGGAACCGGATTGAGATCCTGAGGGTTCCAGGTTCGAATCCACCAACTACCAGGTTATTACTGATGTCAACTAAGCATGACACCGTCCCCAATCACTGCTCCCCGGGCGCTGATATCTGCCCATTGCTTACTTGGGTGATGGGTTATTCATCACCATTCACTTAATTTGTTAACCCAGCCACTAGGGAGCACAAGCCAGTGATTTTAGTGCCGGTCCCAAGCACAGATAAATGGTGAGGGTTGGGTCAGGAAGGGCATCCGGCGTAAAAACATTTTGCCAAATCTAAGATGCAAGACAACACAAAGATTTCCATACCGGATCAGTCGGGGCAGGGTATTGTTGGAAATTGGACCACTGTTGGTCAAAGACAAAGAAGAAGAGACAAAGAGGGAAAAGAGGAAGGTTAGAAGTGTTGGTCTCAAAGTGGGAACCCTGAACGTAGGTACAATGACAGGGAAAGGTAGGGAGCTAGCTGACATGATGGAGAGAAGAAGAGTGGATGTGTTGTGTGTGCAAGAGACTAAGTGGAAGGGCAGCAGGGCTAGAACCATTGGGGGAGGCTTTAAGTTATTCTACCATGGATTAGATGGGAAGAGAAAGGGAGTAGAGGTGATCATCGGGGAAAAGTATACAAGTGAGGGAGGACATGGAGGTGGTTGGAGTTGGAGTGGAGAATGCGGAGGACAGGGTGAGATGGAAAATGTTGACTCACTGTGGCAACCCCTGAAAAACAGGATAAGCCAAAAAGAGAAGAAGATTCACTTAATTTGTTAGTCCACTTTCGTGTCACAGGGGAAGACTCCATCACATCCATCACCCAAATCACACTGCTTCATACTGTGAACCTTCCTGTGGGTGGTGAGCCTACTGGCAGTTGTGTGGGTCGGGATGGTGCTATGATCAGAGAACCCCAGAGGCACTGTTGCAGGTTAAACAAATTAACTAAATTAAATAGATTACATATAGGAGGGTCTCTAGGGTCGGAGCCAGCTCAGTAGCAGCCTAACAATTCCAAGTCTGCTAAGTAAAATCTCCAAGCCACCACTGTCGCCCTATACATCCATCCATTATCCGTCATGGGGCAACCAGTCTCCACCGTACTGTACCTTCCTGCAGGTGGTGAGCCCACTGAAAGGGCTGCCCACACTTTTTTGCCTTGTGAGCTACTTTTCAAAAGATCTGGCTGGAGTCTACAGGCTTTTCAATCTACCTAGATTGAAAACTCTTTATATATTTACCTATATAAAATGGATATTTCATTCTAAAAATATGTTTTAATGTCTGAGCCAATAATTATATGGTTCTCACTTATCTTTAGTTTTTATTGCTTTTTTTAATGTTATTGCTTAGGATCTAAAGGCACCCCTTTGGAGAACTATCGTGCCTACATACCTGTGGAGCAGTTAGGGGAAGTGTTGGGACTAATGCATTACTTAGAACGCTGTTACGTAAACCAACAACTTTTTTTCGATAACTAATGACGTAACATCATTATTTCCAATGATGTTGTTATTGTTACTTTTGTGTGAAGGACATTACTCGTTACCATTTGTGGACAAAAATAGACTGTGCCTCTCAGCCCTGCACTAATTAAATCTTAACGTTTTATGCTTAGCCAATCAGAAAGAGACCTGGACGGGTCTTCTTACCTTATAGGGAAACAAACAGTCTGATACACACACGACGCGGTACAGCAGCACACACCCACAAGCAAGACAACGACAAGTGGCAAGTTGAGGTTACAATGAAGATGCCTGTCAAAATGTCTTAACATAAATTTTGTTCTTATTGTACTGTAATGTACAGCGAATGTATAACTTATTTCCAGACTCTAATTGCAGTGCTGCTCCCTGTAGTTTCACTCTCTCACTCTCACATCCACACAGCTCTAGCCAAGCCTCCACCCACTTTGAAACATTAACCCTATACCTGCTGTATAAAACCTTTTAACCTTTACAGTCCCACTAGATTCCATTATGATAGTTGCTACAGGGAACAACACTAAACTGTTTAATGTATTTTTAAAGTTGAGTAAAGTAACTAGTTAGTTTTATAATTTAGTAACTTGTAACGTAACTAGTTACTTTTAAAGTAACTTGTTACTTTTAAAGTAACTTGCCCAACACTGCATAGGAGTAAAATAATAATGATAATAGTAATAGATCAAACCTGTACTTTGCCGCGCTGCGCTGCACCTGCTCCCTCATCCACAGAGCGTCGGTGTGCGCGGACTCGTCCAGGGACAGGACCAGCAGCTGGGCAGAGTCCGGAAGATCCAGCACCAAGCTCTTCAAGGACTCCTGGGAGCTCCACAAACACTCCAGAAACCCTGACTTGTTGGTGAAGGCGTGGATGAAGAGCGAAGACGCAGGATTTGACGTCCCATGCTTCCAGGAAAACTCTCCATCCAGGGTTAGGACAGTGAAGGGGTCTGCAGGGTCTCCAGGCTCTGGGGCTTCAAAGGAGGGTGGACGGGGCTCGGAGTCTTCCATGGTTGTCTGTGGAGACACCGAGTTGTCTTTGGGCTTCGTGTCCGGTAAAACATCGGTACCGTCCGTCTGTTCGGTCCCAGTAATAACGTCAGTTGTTTCAGTCGTATGGACGGTCAGCGCCACAGCGTACCAAAAGCACCGTGAACGCAGCACGTCCATTGTTTTGTTTAAGTGAAGCGGCACTAAATGCAGCACTGCCGTAGAATGTGTTTAAAAAGTTTAAAGTTTAAATACAGTTCATAAAAAAAAATGTTAGATAAAAAACTCACTGAAGAAGCTCACTGAACAGCTACGGCGTCTGGATAGGGACAAAAACAGTTCGGTTTCTGTTTTGAAGATGATTTTATTGGTTCCAAACACAGGAAGTTGATGAAAATGAAACAAAAATCTGGAGTACGAAACGTTTTCTTAAAAAAAAACAAAAACAAAAAAACACATAATTGATATCGACAAATATCGACTATAGATTGTTCTAAAATTACGTCGCATACATATACTGCCCCGAGCCAACAAATCAAACAATTATATAGCATATTTAAAAATAATATATTTAAAATAATTAAATAAAAAATAAATAGAAGTAATAAATTCACAAGTTTTTGAGCAAAAAATTACAGTATCAGCCATCAAAAAAACGTGTTTCATAAAACGTCAGTTTCCGACAGAGTAGACATAATAACAACAAATAAAGGCCAACACTGACGCCTGCACTGAACAATATTTTTCAATTGAATAAGTAATATTTAACAATACATTCATTTGTGGAGCAGTCACATCTATACTGTCTTCCAATAAGAACCGTCCCGTGAAAGGAACTCTGTTGAATTAGGAAACTGGCCAAATTGATTTTGACATCAACAAAAGCTCAAAACCTAAAGTTTGGTTTGGAAAATTACCGTAAACCTTAGAAAATGTATTTCCTGAGTGAAAGATGCACACGCAGTTAAACACAGTTCAAGTCATTGTGTCACTCACGACACACCCAAGCCTTCATCCTCATTATCCCAGTGATATTCACCATCGTCCTCCTCTTTTCTCTGAGCGTAAAAGCGCACAGTGGGGATAGACGTCATTACGGTACTATGGCGCACGGTCAGAGTAGACGCTCAGCTCAGCTCCTCTCTGTTTAACTTTCTACGGATTTTCTCCAGCAGACTTCCTGAACTTCCATGCAAACGGGATAGGGAATAACACTAATACCAAACCTTATTTCAAATTATCCTGGAGTTTAGAGCAGATGATGGAGAGAGTGAAGGCTGTTGTACTGCTGCTGCTGATCTTCAGTGATGTTTTCTGTCTGGCTTTAGAGGATAAAAGCTGGAGAGGATCAAGACTGGAGGTAAGTTTATATCCGATTATTAATTCAATGCATTTGTTAGAACATTTGGATCAAACCAAGTCATGATAAATTCAATAAATATTTCCCCAGAATATTAAAGAATGGCCAAACTCTGAAATAATCAAGAATGTTCTGGTTCGAATGACAAGAAAACCAGCACCTCATCGCTATCTGGGACGTATTGGGAAGAAGAAATTTGGTAATTATTTCATTTATATATTTATCGTAACCATATCTTTATACAACCTAAATATTTGTTCTTTCTTTTCTTACAGCAAAACTACAATCAGAACATAAAAGTAAGTTTTTAACACGGTTGAATATTTGCAGAATTTATATCTATTTGTTTCGGCTAAAATTATCTTGAATTTCTCAGGGCGTAGGTTTCAAACCTTTGTGGCCCTGATGGGGAAGAGGAGCATTAAGGATCACGATGTGTTTGATTTTTCAATTTAATCTAATTCTCTTCTTTTGAGACTGAATCATAACGGTGAAATCTGCTTTGTAACAATCACTGTGTGCAGGTGCCAACTAAGAGGAAGAGGAAAAAACAGACCGCAGCGGCTGTTTTTCTGCTGTGGTTAAAAAAAAATGACCGAAGTCAGTTTGTTTCCCCTTTTCTATTTGCAAAGATGTTATGTGGAATAAAAGGGGTTCCTGAATAACAGGGACATCTAGTGGCCAAAAATTAAAAAAACCTATATCGTCGTGGAGATATTTAATATACAGTACATATCGAATAATATTGTATACATAAACAATATTGGAAGAAATACAAAAGTTTGGATCAACTCACTGACATGTATTGTGTGCAGCTCATGTAAAGAGTTTGGACAAAATGGATTTAAGAAGAAAAGTATGGCCCTTTGTGTAAATAAAACCAGCATATTGTTCTGTTTTATCACGGTTTATTAAGTGACTTTGTACAATACCAATGAAAAATAAAATTAAAAATACAGAGATGGGGGTTATACAGCCAAAAGCAAACTGAGGTGTCAGCTCTTCATTTCCAACAGAGTGTGAAAATCAAACTTGTCACTGTCAAAATGTTTTTTTTTTATTTGTTTATTTCTTCCTAAACATTGGCCAATGCCATCAAGTCTCGAGATTTTTTTAAAATGCACGTAAAAAACATGTTATCACTTCAGCTGGCTTGGTACATACATATATATGTACAGTATACATAAGTCATTATATATATAAAAATAAACTAAGGTGAAATAATGTGTAACACTTGATGTTATATATGGTCCGAGGCTAGTGGAGATAAGGTAAGACAGGATTAAATGAAGCATCACCTTTTCAGGAAAAACAAAACTTTTTAGCCTTTTTTTGACAATATTAAAATAAAGCCCCGGGGTGCTTTTGCATTTAAAAAATCCTGACAATGTTTAGTAAATAAAGAAAACGATTGTTTTATATCAAGGACAAGTAAACTGATGTTTTTATTACACACTGAGTCCTAGTCTTGACAAGCTGACATTCACTTGATTATTTTGCTCATCTTTATCACAGGATGAAGGTTAGCCATTTACCAGCAAAACCAAAGACTGATTACAAATAAGGTTTATGTTCCTCACCAACACTCACAGAATCTACATGAGTGTAGGATTTCACACACGAGTGCTGCCTTTTTCAAACGACAATTACACTTTTTAATGGTGTTAAAATTCCTCAGACACCTGTTGGGAAAAGCTGGTTGAATGACACTTTCTAAGCGTAGATCTTATTTCGCACGCGTCTTTTTAAAGCTCCGGAGCTGACGGATGTGTCAGTGTTGTACTGTATAGATTCAAATCGTGTGGTCTACCCTTTAATTTGACTTTACTATTTGTTTCCATGTAAACAAATACAATCCATCAGAAAATGATTGAACAACAGATTTTTTTTGACTCCTTTAAATCTTAACATGATAAAATTAAAATAAAAACTGTGAAGATTAGGAGGAGGTCAGGATTTAGTTACAACAGCAATAATAATTATAACATCAATAATATAATTAAAACAATGATAAAGTGGGTCTTGTCTATTTTATATATTTTTTCTTAACTGACCTTAGTTTAGTTTTTCAGCTGTTAAGGTAAACAACCACAACTGTGTCATGAAGACCAGTTTGGAGGCAGCGACAGATGGGGGAGGAGCCTCCGTGGTGATGGCAGCCTATCAACTCCTACCCCTCTGCTTCAGCCCCTACCTTCGGATGTCCTCTACCTACAGTGCTCCCAGTAACGCCCTCTGGTGGGTGGGAGGTTAGCTGTGCTGGCAGTGAAAAGAGAAGGTTTGGAGGAAGAGGAAGAGGGTGAAGCAGAAGTGTATGTGTATGTTATTGTGTGTGCCGTGGCCCAAAAAATATTTGGCATATGAAAAAAAAAACAAAAAAACAAAAAACAAAAAAAACAATTGGATTGTGGGTGGTGGTCCAGCCGCTGGTCTTTAAAAGATCTTTCCTTTCTTTTTGTTCTTCTCCAGAGTCCTGGAAGTACAGAAGAAAAACAATTGGAAAACTGGTAGCCGAGCTGAAAGAAAAATTAATTGCAAACACTTTCAACATCAAATACCCCTTCATAAAAGTGTCCTTTCTATAAAATCTTCCTACACATATTGACTGTCCATGGGCACAAGAAGGATTTTTCAAGTGCACACAGCCTATAACTTTCTGCTACCAGATCAATATAAAAATTAGAATCTTGTATCATTGACTGTGTCATTTTGGGTTTATTGTTGTTGTCCAATAAAATATAGTTGCATTATTGATGATGGAACCCTAGCCATTCTATTGTTCAGATCTTTTGTTGATATGGGTATGGACCAAGTGTAAGTAATAGCCAGATGGAGCCAAAAAGAAACACTATTTCTTTGTGGCCCGACACCTATTCACCCACGAACCGGTACCACTCCCCAGGTTGGGGACCACTGATATAATACATACTAAAAAAAAAACTACAGCAGGCAAACAGTTAGTTGTATATTTCCACCACTTGGTGGCAGTATTTATAAAGAGTTGGTCCTCCACACTGGGCAAGAGCCTGTTCTGCTCTATGTTCACATAGGTGAGTGTTTTTGCATCTTGAACTGCAAGTATACCTGGAGGCCTCCATCTTCTGCTGCTCCAGGCGCTGCTGGGTCTCCCAGTTTGCCCTCTCCTCCTCAAACACGCGCCTCTTCTCCTCCAGCTCTTTGTGCTGAGCCTCCAGGTTCTTCTTCATCTGTTCGTGGCGTCGTTGGAGCTGCAGAAAGCACAATTAGATAGCGTCTTTTTGATTAACTATGCATTTAATAACAAACAAAGCACAACACCCAAATGCATACACGATGTCTACAACAGTTAGGATGTAGATACAGGAAGTTATACATTTTAATGCAAATATCTCATTTGGTTTAGTAAAAACTCAAGTGATACAGCCACCAATACATGTTAACCACACACTTTCATATAATCACTTAAGCGACGGAAGGAGCTTAGACAGTGTGTGTGTGTGTGTGTGCGTGTGCGTGTGTGTGTGTGTGTGGTGGCAGCCCTTACCTCTGCTTCAGAGTCTTTCAGCTTCTGCACTTTTTCTTTGACTTTCATCTCAAACACCTGCTCCATCTCCATCTCCATCTTCTTCATCTTAGCTACGTGCTCTCTCCTCTCCTCCTCCATCTGGGCCAGAGGGCTTCTGCACACGTACACCAGTGGTCATATACACTCAGCAGTCAACTTGAACTTGCATGTCTGTTGCCTATAAGCAGGTTTCTTTCATATGCAGACTACAAATATTAACAGGAGGCAATATTTTTAACATTGAGAGACACTAATCTTCCTCATTCTGGGTGTCAGCAGCAGCATAAAAAAGCTAGTCTGCTCACATACTGAGATTGATATTAAAACACAAGTTAAAAATGGTGTCTCCAGTAATGTGAATTTAATAATATTAAGGTCAGTATTATTGTTTATTCTCACTGTGACATCACCGTACCACACAGTCATAAGTTTAGAAAAAGGAACACGTTTGGTTAAGATTACAGCAAAATTTGTCTCAAAAGACACTGTCATCTAAGGCAAGGCATTCTGTGCAGAATGACCTTCATCAGGTGGTAAGAGGAATTCCCCCTGTAGTTTTGTACAATGGGCCAAATGGAGTCTTAACAGTACTTTATATTTATGCTGGAATTAGATGAAACAGAATTATAGCAAGGCTAACGCTAAAATATTGTGGGAAATTTAATAAAAACTTTACAGTTGGCAATTTGACGTGAAAATTCTGTTGGGTCGGTTGTGTTACGGGAAACTGGTCTTCTTAATACAAAGAAAATTAATTCATTTTTTTATTTCAAAAATGCAAAAGGCAAAATGTCAACTTTGGAATATATATTTTTTTCTCTTTTGGCTTCCCTTGTATGCTTAGGTTCCTACTTTCCACTGAACAGGTGAATATATAATTATATTATGTACACATTGAGAAGAGAGTGAGAAGTTTGAGCCTTGTTTGGACAAATATCTTTGTCTATTATTTCCAATTTATTTCCAAGTGATAAACTGATTAAGAGTGATTAACAGAAGAAAAAGAGAAAGTTGAACTAGTTGAGGAATAGCAGGATCTATGATGGCTGTGAGAGAACACACTTTTTAAGTTCCAATTGCACACCGGCCACAGTAGTGGATCATGCATGTGTTTTTTTTTTCTTCTCCACGTAATGTCTTTTTTTTTCTTTGGCCACATTTGATACAGGCTGGTAAGAATGCAGTCCTACAGGAAACCGGCCCACAGCAGTTACTTAATAATGTCAAACACGCCTCATGTGCAGAGAATGGAAACAGTGACAGCCACACAACCAAAGAAGAACTACATTCATACGGAGGTGTGGCAATTCAATGATGCCTGCTGTTCCTGGAAAACACTCAAGAGACACAGGAAAAATGACGAGCAGCCAGCGAAGCAGAAATGAAGACAAGAAAGAAAGAAAAATAAAAGAAAATAAAAAAAATGAGCACTTACATTCCTTCAACTGTGTCAAATCTAAAATGGAAAAAAAAAAAACACAGGACACACACAGTCACACACGACATGGCATGCTTCAATGAGATCATGCACTAAAATAAACAGAGTCTACTGTATTAGTCCTCAGCTGTGACTCATGGAAAAATGTTCAGAAAAAAAAAAAAAAACACAGTGTGGTCTTTGTGAGCTGGCTGTGAAATACATTAGAACAGATGGTCGTGTGTTTAGCTGTGTTAGCATTAGCAGCGTGATATTTCTCTTCAGATGTGGAGAGCAGCATCATCATGGAGTTAAAGCACAAGGAAAATCACAAGTGAAGAACACAGAACCGATCATTTCTTACATGCTCTTCACACTTACACCACTGCCTTTTTGGATTTGAACAACCAGGAAGTCCTTCCCAGTGGCAGTAAAGCAATTTTCCTCCATTGTTGAGCTTTGTTGCCTACTGACGCTAACATGCCTAGACCTAATGATCTTTTGGCCAACTCCTAAAATTTGTCTTTGCAATTAGGACTTGATTTATTTCTTTAACATTTTGTCTCTTTGACATTATGTCCTTTGACACTGGTGTCCTTCAAGGCTTAAGACGAAGGAATTTTAACAGACTCATTAAAATTTTATCTTTTAAAAGAAATTTTCTTGTGTACGTTATAGCCAGAAGGGGCCAAAAGGAAATTTCTCTGCCGACCGGCTCCGGCCCAGTGCTTGGAGACCACTGCTGTAGGGCAATGTTCTAAACCAAGGAACAGTTATACTGTTTTGCAATCTCTTTGACAATTTGATATGCAACACTTTTCATTCACCATCTGACCAGAGTTTAGCATGTGAGAAGCTGGTTTAACCTTTGACGTGACTGATTTTATTGTTTTTACAGTCAAAGCTCTGGTGTTTGTTCCCTGTCCTTGCAAAGCCCTACAAACAAGATTGATTGTTCTGCTTTAAAACACGCACAGGTGAAAAAAAAACTGAATAGGAGGGAGATAGTCCTTGAACTTCATTCAATGATGTTTATAGATAAAACTGGGAACTGTCAATCTCTGCTTGCATAAACCGATGCTGGTACTACAGTGGGACTGGGTGGTGGTGAAAATATCTCAGGGTAATGCGGTTGACATAAGAATTGGAAATGACTAAATTGACTCCCTGAGAAATGATGATCAGGACATCATAACATCTAATCAAGACGATTCTCCTGTTTATATTGTAATTAACTTTGTGTGTAATAAAAAAAGAATGCTTTATCTACAGCCAGATACTGGTGTGTGTTCTGTCCATTACTTACTTGGTGGACAGCTGTCCTTTAGCCCTGTTGTTGTCCACTCCATTGTATGTGACAGCAGCAAGTTTCCTGCTGCGGTAGTTTTCATAGTGGACATTGTTTGTCACATCTTTCAGGTCCTGCATGTGAGTTCTTGAAAAAAAAAAAAAAAAAAAAAAAAAAAAAAAAAAAAAAAAGAGAACAAAAATTTTTACTGTGATGTTAGAGCAACACACAACCTGTACTTAGAGGACATTTTAAAGCTCAGTACCTGATGAGCATGTCCCTAAGAATGGTGAAGTCACAATGGTCACTGTTTTCAACTAGAAGGGGAAGAAAAACAAGTTGGTTGACAAATATAAATAAAATAGTTGCTTCAGCTTCAAAAATAACATGGGATTTTTTCCCTTTTCATTCAATGCATATATATTTACCTTCTGCAACACCCCAGGGATACTGCCTTCCTCTCACCCTTTTACCGTTCACCTCAATGATGGTGTTACTTCCTACGACAGCCAGGGGCAACTTGTCCTTGAAGGTAGAACAAGAACAAAACACTGAGTTCATTTGTCTTTTTATTTTGTTAGGTGCCCCTTGCACTGAGGACAAACCTTGATCTTTTTGACCAGCCTGTTCTCCTCTTCATCATCTGTCTCAGGGAACTCATAAATCTTGATTTTGTGCTCTTGGATTTCTCGCATTATCTGGTGCAGAAGAGGAGGAACTATGAGATGATCACTTTAAAGCACAAACGGAGCAAATCATTGAGTTTTGATACGTAGACAATACTACCATGCTCTTCTGAGAACATTAGCCATAGTGACAAAAGTAAAGGAAAAAAATACATATTTTTGGGGTTTTTCTTCTGTGCTAAACTTTAATGCTCATGGTCAAGCAAACAAAAAAAACTTTTAGTGTCCAACTACTTTCCCCATAGTCCACACAGTCATTGAGACGATTTTTATACCTCTGCTGGCACAGAATAAAAAAAAGTTGCTGTTCCGGCCATTTATTTAACTAGACGTTTGCAAACTCTACAGACACGTTTTTTTCCAATGTCAAAGATAATACAGCCAACTTCCAAAAGGCCTGCTTTAGACCAAGGACCACAGAATGAAACTTAAAGTGATATGCACCATTTTTTAAAATTCTGGAGCAGTATGCAGCTGTGGAAACCACTGACCTGCTTCTTGAACTGTTGGCATTCCTCTGGAGTGAGAGTGTCTGCTTTGGCGATCAGTGGGATGACATTGACTTTCTCGTGCAACCTCTTCATGAACTCGATGTCCAGAGGTTTCAGTCTGTGAAAATACAATCAATTAGTCATCGATTCACCGTGTATAACATCAGGATGAGAGTGTAGCGTTAACACTACATGGTCACAACAGAAAGTGCACTGACCCACTTGTAAAACAATGTTTGAAAAAAAAAAAGGAAATCAAAACCAATCAATGCTTAAGGTTTGATTTTCTGACGGCATTCTAGTATGCGATAGTATTTCAAAGAAGATCATAAAAACACCAACTGCTGGTTTTTATGGCATATAGAGAGTTAGCAATACAAAACAGAGACAACCTGAAAATACAGAGTCACTTAAGCTCATGGAAAATATTTCATATTTCTTAACAAGCAACTCAATGAGATCTCAATTTACTGCTTTACTGATCATCATCATCTTTTTTTTTTTTTTTTCCCCTTTCAGTTTATCCCATTTTTCAGGGGTTGCCACAGCGAGTCAACAATTTCCATCTCACCCTTTCCTCCGCATCCTCAACTCCAACTCCAACCATGTCCTCCCTCACTGCATCCATAAATCATAAATAAAATAATCCTAAATAAAACTGATGCTTACATTAAAATATGCCTGTGAATCAAACTCTATCCAGAGGTCTCGGGGAAAGGTGCATTTGTCCCACAGCCAACAACCCAGGAGGTTGAATAAGAGCATAGTGGCCGTAGGTCTTCACTGAACAGTAGATGCAGTAACTCCTGATAATCAACTGAAAAGGGAACTATAACATCAGCAGTACAAGTATCTCAGGCGATATACATTTATCAAAGGGACATCATTATTTTCTACTTTCATGGTGTTTCTCCCAACTTTTTATTACGATCAAGTAAATAACAGATTTCCAAGAAATTGAGTAAGAAAAACCTCAAATGACCAAAGAAGAAAAACATAATTTAATATTTCCTCCTTCCTCTGTAGATATGGCCTCAAACATCTAAGGTGGACAGAAGACAAACCCACAACAGTCAGAGGTTTTGATCTTTGCCATATGTTGATACATACTTCACTACATGTCGAAATACAACAAATATGCAAGTCGTAAGATAATATCAGACTTAGAATTTCACTGACATATTTGAACAGAAGTGATGTTCCGATGACAAATTTGGAAACCACTTTGAGTAAGAACAAAAAAGCTGCAGCAGCAAAACTTGGACGTCTGTCATACTTCCTGTTAATGAATGAATAACTTAAAAATAAAACCCACAAAACAATAATCAACCCGCTGATGAAGGTCATTGACCATTAATTATACTGTATATACTTGTGTTCCAACACTTTTCAATTTGAAGCAACAGAAGCAAGAATAATTATAATTAATAGGTTCCCTGTTTAGATCAGATTTATTACCAAAACATGAATGATTGGCAAACTGACACACAAAGCAAATTTGAGACAAGCGATCGCCGTGCTACTGAGTTCCAAAGAAAGGAAATATTTGAAATGAAATGAATCTGGGATCTGACAGCCTTAAAAATACAAGTGTAAACAGCCAACCATAACATAGACACTTTAAGGGAATTTTCAACAAAACAAACACTAGTGCGTCTGAAGAAAAAAAAATACTACAAGGACAAGATGGAGAAAATACACTTCAACTGATTTAAAAATATATAAGCAGCGTTGAGATTGTTGACAACTAAATCTAGTCTCTGGAAGAGGCTGATTACTGCTATTCTATTCATGAAATAGGAAAAAAAAAGACAATAAGAGGTAACTGTATGTGTTGTATATCACCTTTTATTTGCGGACAAAAGTTGAGAAATTGTGAGCTCTTAACAGTTGTAAGCCTTAACTGTGTTGGTGGATGGATTTCAGGCTTGTAGCAGTTGTTGCTTCCAAAACTTTGATGAAGTCTTTGTCGTCAACGACAACATAAATCAGTGAAGAGACCTTCAAAATCCTTTGACATCCTTTGTGTAAGTAAGCTTTTTTTAGCTGTGGACTAACTTACTCCCTGGGCCTGAGTGAGACCAATCTAATCCAAGCTCGGACCTGCAACTGACCTGAAGTTGAGGATAAGTTGAGGATTTTTTTAACCCTAGTGTCTGACATACCATGCCTTTTTAAACATGGTTCGAAAGGGATGAAATATTTAAGTGATTAACGCATTCCTTTTGACAGCACATACAGTACATACAGTATGTGCACTGTTTAAACACACTAAGGCATTAAAAGAAATAAACTTTTCAGTGAAAGAAGGCCACACAATTCAATTTCCCCTAGGAGAAGTTGAAAAGTTTAAAGGATTTTTTTATCTGAATGCAAAACGATCCTTATTTGTGATTGGCTTATGCTGATATTTGATGCCTGGCAAATCCAATAGTCTACTATGGACAAGGACTACGCTGCATAATTAGGTTTTGACGAGAACACACATTAAATTACTATTTGACCCTATTTAAACTTTATTATAAGATTAGTCGAAAAGCAGACATTACAATTGTTCAAAAGTTACATCAATTGCTGTTCCAGCAGTAAACAGATGAACAGTCAGATAATTTCTGTGTGTGAGCAGCAGTCAGCTGGTAACAAGAAGGGGTCTCTGTGTGTGTCTGTGAGACCAAATGCTGCACATCCTCAAGGCTAAAGTACTGATTGTGTGGGTACAAAGAATGAGCTTGTACTGACTGAAGTCTGACAGAGGACAGATAGACAGGAGAGAGCAAGAAAATGTTTTAAGTCAAATTTTACAATGTGCATGTAGATAATTGCAGTTTATAAAAACATATGAAGAATAAAATAGGATAGCTAAATAGGACATAACAAAATCTCCTCCTATTGACCATTAGTACTACTGGAACAAAATGGCTGCTTAATGATTTTCAGTGAAATGTATATGTTTACATTCCAACAAAAATTAACTTAAAGTTGTGCACTGCAGCATTCAGGTCATTAGATGTCCCTGGAGTGCAAATTTTCCATCCATATTTCATCTTCAGGCCATTCTACATGTTGGTAATGACTTATTGACCATGCATTACTGAGAGCTCTTTTATGAAGACAAATTTTTTATTATGACGACTCCCACACTTTCAGCTCTTAAACATACAGTGTAGGGCATCCATTTACTGCAGTTGGATAATAAACTCACTAAATCAACATTGCTCACTGTCAAGCCTTTGACAAATCGTATGCATCACTCAGCGGGCATTCCGCCGGCAACCTCCTTTTCCTTTTAATGCCTTCCTTCTTTTATCCCATATTTAAGAATTATTTTTTACCCCTTTTGCACAGCGAGACAGTAGCAAGGAAAAAAAAAACGCAGGCACTGTGTCAGCTTGAATCCTTGTAAGATACACACCAGTCACAGGACACTGACATCCTCAAAGTCACTCTACACTAATTTTATTTAGTGCCACCAACATTTTTATACTGATTGATGGTGTGATACTTAAGTGTGAATCACTCCCAGAACAGTGAAACATGTTACAAGTATTTGGCTGCAGTACTCACCCATGTCCTGAGGGAGCTATAAAGTACAGGCAGCAGTGGATTCGGCTATCAGGCATCAATCTTCTATTCACCCGTGATTCTGAATTTAGATAGTCTTCGAACTTGCTGTCTATGTGGTCGATGATTGGCTGCCAGCTGCAAATAACAAATCAAAACTTTCAATAGGAAGCAAATCCCTTTAAAAAATTAGAAGAATTGACTTATTAAAGGGCTAGTTTGAGTCATCCATCTTTCATCACATAATTCCAAAAAACAAATGATTCAAACTTTAGCCAGATTGATAGTGTATTCAAAATTGACCTGGACATTCTTTGAATTCATTTCACAGCTTATACTGTAATATATGCAAGCGTTGTGAAGATTCTTACCAGTTGCTGTTGTCGACAGCATCGCCAAACCCTGGGGTATCCACTATTGTGAGCAGCAGCTGGACTCCCCCCTCTTTTATTAAAACTTTTGACTGCTCCACCTGTGACAGGACAAAGAAAAATGAGGACATGTTGTGCAACCTGTGACAGTAACAAAAGCATAGCTTCAAGGAAGGTGGGGCCCAGTAAAATAATTATCTGTCTGTCGATAACATCACAGATCATATATTCAACAACACACACAAAAAAAGAAAAAAATACTGCTGACGACATGTAGCAACATGAGCCGCACACAAACGCATACTGCTATTAGCTAAAAGTGTGCAATAATTTGAAGAAGGCAACGCCATCCGTCAAGAGGCAGACAGGTACCTAAGGCAGTCATCTGTGCTGTGTAACTAGACATAAGAAATCTTTACGACTAACAGAGCAGAAAAAGAAGGTGCCAGGCCACAGAGAAACAATGTTTCCTTTGGGCCCCATCTGGATATTACTTACACTTGATTCATACTCATATCAACAAAAAACTTAACAGAATGGCTAGGACTCCATCATCAATAATGCAACTATATTTGATTAGGAAATATTTTTTCACTGAAGACAACAATAAATTAAAAATGACGCAGATAGATTTTAACAGTTTGCATCGATGAGCCATTGATACAAGATACTAACCTTTTATACCGGTCTGGTAGCCGATAAATTATAAGCTGTGTGCATGGGTACCTTGTTATGTGCGTAAACAGTTAATTAAGGTGGGAAAATTTTATAGGTGCTGCCACAACTTAATGACCGGACAGTCAAAAAAGTACCAGACATTTAAGCGGTCCGTGGTGCAAAAAAGTTTGGGGATCACCTTTTTACATGACATCACAGGGAGGTTAAAACAATGACTGAAGATTTTAGTAATTACAGGGTTGTTGGCAGAGGGAGCGAAATAACCACTACAGTGACTCAACATACTAGTTCACCTAAATGCTAAAACACAGGCATACCTGTACAGTCTTTTTGACTCGATGTGAAGGTCCAGGATACTCTGATGAATACAGGTCTGTTAGGAACAGGGAGTTGATCAACGTGGATTTGCCCAATCCAGATTCACCTAAAACAGGAACAATTCGATTCAATCACTGACCTTTGTTTGGATAATGGACAATGTGGGAAAAGACAAAAAAACAAAAGACTGGTGCTTACAGCTTTGAGAATCAGCCGCGTACAGTACTTGCAGCTTTGTCTCAATTGACAAGCTGCTTATTTACACAATGTCACAAAACTCTTTCTGTTCACATTTCAAGCCAGGCAAAATTAACTGTTGACATTCAAAGGGCATGTGTCTAGAGAGGAGATGAGACTGACATTTGCTTGGGACATTGATCCATTTGGATAACAGTTAAAAGGCTAAAGAAACAACAGACAATTGGCTATTGTGTACCCTGTTTCCAAGTTCCACTGAAAAGCATCATTAGTGGAAATGACCACTGGCACTGCCTGGCTTGGCCGACAGCCACAAGTCAATATTTAACGGGGCTTCCATTTACACCAAAGCCGCAGTGAGAGGCTAATGCCCAGAGCTTGTACTGTAGCGCTTGTTTGTTATAATAATAATAATAATAATAATACATTGTATGCTCTCAATGCAAAGCACGAAGCAATGTCATAAGAGTGTGTGTGTGTGTTTTAAATGGCCCGTGATGTGTGGAGAAGAAGATAGGGCCAGTGAAAATAGCAAGAAGCAGCCTCAACATGTGGTTTGTGTGTCATGTGATCTGTGAGCCTTTGACAGACGTGACAGCCACTAGTGGTCTGGGTCAACCTCTCTTTTTTTTCTCCCCATCATCCTATTTTCCTTTTCCACAAAACAACTGTCACACATTGTATTGCTCGGCAGGGACATATGGGAAGAAGCAGAGCAACAAAGCCATGAGGAACTGAATATCACTGTGTGTGTGTGTGTGTGTAGATGTGTATAAGAGACAGAATAAAGAGTCATAACAGGAGCAGCAGAAGAAGAAGAAGAAGAAGAAAAAAGGCCAGCAGGCAGAACAACCCGCACATATTACAGTTTGTATCCATGGATACGGTCAGACTCCTGAGAACTGCTGCAGTTCATATCGACCAGAATGACCAGCAGCTTCAGTCTGTCTTACATCACTACAATTATTCATAGGACCACAGGTATTAAGGTTTACTACTTTTTTCACATGTG
>JAFBJS010006145.1:85135-140820 GCA_016785265.1 Paraplagusia blochii
GAACTGAATATCACTGTGTGTGTGTGTGTGTGTGTGCGTGACAGAGAGTGAAAGAGTGGGAAAGAAAAAGAGTACAAAGTACATAAGCAGTATAAAGAATTCCCCAGAAGGCCCAGGGCAAAATTTTCAAGTTACAGTCTTAGTGGTTGCAGCAAACATTAATATTTATAATAATGTGACTGACTATAAGTGACTTTAACCATATTGCACTAAATAATCAAATAATAATTTTAATGAGTGCATACCAAGTAATTGGTTTATTTATATATATATATATATATATATATATATGAAAAAAAAATGTTATATGGGTTTATTTATCACCAAGCCTCAGATTTATCCATTGATATACCAGATGAGCTTTTGCTCAATTTTACCCAATGTCCAGCTCTTACATATAACTGGGTTTTGCTCCACAACAAACCTGTGTTTAAACACAGAGATACCAAGTGAAACCACATATTTCTTCACTGTGATCTTAAATAAATTTTGCAGCATCTTTTATGTTTTTTACTGTTGTGAAACTTTTGCAATGAATTTAAACAAAAAAAGGCTTGTTTTTAAACATGTGAATGATTAAAAGGAGCACATATAAATTCAATCACTAATAAATCAATGACTGGTGTTAGATCAATTTCCCAATTTATATGTATTTGTAGCAATTGGCAAACAATGGAGCTGTGAGCCAGAATAAAAAAAAATGTCACCAAGCTGCCGCTTTTCATTTAAGCATGTAGAAATCTTCCTCTTTGGAATCGTGTTTCTTAGGAAATATGTTAAGTAATGAGTAATAAAGAAACTGTACTGAACTCTACAGTATACACCTAAAAAGTCCAGTGCTGACTGTAAATGAGAAGAGAGATGCACACGACAGGAAATGGTTTTGACCCAAATAAACATTTTCCTTCCAAACAGAGAGCAATCAGCCGGGGAGGATGTTGGCTCTATATCAACCGCCACATCCAAGCATTTTAAAAAGAATGTCTGCATATTTGATTCACTGAGTGGAGTTCTAGATAAAGCCAACCGTAAATGCTAAAACCTAAAGACTTTCCTTAAATGGCAGCAGGCTTTCTTCAACTGTTCTCTCATTTTAAGATAAAACCCAAGTGTACAATGTGACTTCTTGCACAGGCGTACATAATTCTTTTGTTACAACCAGAAGACCACAAGGAATGATTTTAAAAACACCACAAAGCAAACAATGAAACAAGTTTTTGGGAAGGAGACATGACAAGGCAGGGTCCTTACCCACGACCATCAGAGTGAACTCAAACCCCCTCTTGACAGACTTCCTGTACACTTGGTTGGGGAGGCTTGCAAAGCCAACATATCCCTCCAGATTCTTTTGCTGCTGTTGACAGAACGAAAAAAAAAAAAATAAGATTTCAAAACCATATTAGAAATGTAACCTTTACACACACCAAATCCAAACTGACCAATCACAGATGAATTATGTTGATTGTTAATGTTTTTAATAATAATTATAATTAAACAACGGTTACTCCTTTAAAAAAAAAAATCCAATTTCACACCACCCCAAAGCTGTAAGACAAATACTTTTAGGTGCATACATTTGTTTGTGCATCAGAAAACAGCTCAACATGTCCACAAATTGCTATACTAACGGTATACACTGTTTTCACAGCTGGAGTTATCTTCTCATAATGGTGAAAACTTTGATATTATTTATACTAATAATTTATACCAACTTCTCTACAGTATTAATTTCACTGATGCAGTATATTTATAAATAATATACATGAGACAAAAAAATACATAAATACTGTAAATATACAAAAAATATCCATACTTACGGCTGTTAAGTGCATTGAAATGGTGTTCCAGTGGGTAAGAACAAGACAGGTTGGGATGGTCAGGAAGTGATGAGAGGAGGCAGAAGAAAGAGAAAAAAAAAACAAAAATCAGACCCAGGCTTTTTGGCAGAAACACACTTCTGTCTCCAAGATCTGTTTTCCAAACTGTGAAGCCAGAGGCACTGACATTCACAATTTTCAGTACTGTTTCTACACAGACTTGGCTAGTGGCATGGGGCCTGTACTGCATGTTTCACTTTGTTTCTTTAAGGTCAGCAGCACCAGAAATGAGTATGATCCGTGCATTGTAGCCTTTTTTTCCATTCTGCTTGTCAGTGAATGACCATTTCTTTTTGTAGATCTGGAGCGTCTTCTCCTGCCTACCTTGATGCCACCCACCTGTTTGTGTATGACTGCGCATTAAGACACCTGTGCTGATGCTTGCAGAATATGCAGTTAATACTATGACCCAGCCTACACACAGATCCTACTTGCCATTAACGGTCAGGAAAACTGCAGCGTCAATCTCAGACAGTGCACATATGTATAGTCCTAGTATATGCTATGGAATATATTAATACAAATTCCTTCTGGAGCTGAAATTTTATTGAAATGGTGTCAAAGTAAGCATTCATACAGTCTCAGTACTAATGAAGGGGCCACAAAATTAAAAAAAAAATCTACATTGGAAATTGGATTTTAAAAGAGCTAGACTTCAATAACAGATTTTTATCCGTCACTCTTAAGAGAACTCGTTAAAAAAAAGGTTGTATAGCGTAGTCTGTTACTTTGTGATAGTCTTAATCTAAAGACATATTTCTGTTACATGTTAAAATAAAAAAACTGAAAGCCTCTTTTCCGGTGTTCTGACACGTATGCTAAAGGAAGTGGTGGAAAGGTGCAGGAACAAACTGTATGACACTGCAAATAGAAATGTTTTACTGTTTTTCTTGCAAAGGCTGGAAATAAAATGCAAGTATTTTTATGTAAAGCTCAAAGGCAGGTGCCCGAATCTATAGATCATAGGGTCTGAGCACGAACAGATGTTTGACGTTGCTTCCTTCCATAAACTTATATCAACTCAACTGTCAGAGAGCTTCCTTGTTTGACTTTGACTGTCTGACGTAAACGTTAAAACAGCAGCAGTTTGAATCTGATAATTGATCACTGAACAAAGGCTGCAATCTCTACATAAAGCTAGAATGGACTATTCTAAAAGGGCTGAACACAATACATTGGCCTATGTATGTATTTTATATGCATCTACTGCATATGCCCTTTTATTTTATTTGCAACAAAACATAATGCACGTATGCAAGAAAAAAAAAAGTCAATTGAAGACTACATCATACTGTGCCATTCTCAGCAATGACCCAGGCAAAAGGCATTGTTAACAAAGCCACCCTGTCATACAGCTGGCTAACATAGGTAAATTTGAAGGAACTTACTTCTTCAACATTTACTAAGGAACATAGACGGTTATGTTTAATCACTAAAATAATTTCTTTTCTTTTTACTTAACTAGACTTAACTTTACAAACTTAAGGCTAACCTATAAGTATAGGTTGAGTTAGAATAACTATTTTATCTTAACAGTGATTTTTTAAACTCTTCTTTCTCCACTGGTATATAACAATGCAGAAAAGACAGTGCAGTAGGTTACTAAATATAATCAAATTATCAGTACGAATTAAAGGCAGAGTCACGAAAATATCCAGCAACTCAGAGATTTTGTTCTCAATTAAAATAATAAAAAGGTCATAACTGAAGTAATCAACCAAACATATACAGATACAGCAAAATATGCAAATTTGGACTGATGAAAATGACCTCTGATGACTATTCAGCAGTAGGACATGGACATATTTCAACAATATTATTTGAGGACCTTAAAACCTGGGAATGCTTAGACAAACAAATCTATTATCAAAAACAATCATATTGTTTCTAAACAGTTTGAGCACAGCGTCACATTTATCATCTAAAACGGGCAACTGACCTGATATATACACATGCAATGCCTAGATTATTGTCTCCCATCTCTTTTGCAAAATGCAGAAAAGTATAATACGAAAAAATCCTCATATACACGACGTTGTAGACTAATGAAAGTCCTGTTATTTTTCGACAGGTTTTTTCAACACAAGCGAAATTACGTGAATTGGGAGATAGCCCTGTGCTAACAGCTATATAATGAAAAATTGCAGGAAACGCTTGAATGATACGAGCAAGCGACTGTGCTCTGTCACAACTGCGTTCCTGAGGATGATGAACATTGTTCTGCTCTGTAACATGCCAGGCTCACCAAATGTGAGTTAGTTAGTTCGGTACCTACAGTATTTGTACCGAACATTTTAATACCTTCGTTTTGAACGGACGTACCATTACAGCTCATATATTTATACAGAGCACGCAATCAGCTTTAAGCAAACCATGTCACAACTGCAAACAATAAAAATGCTTCCTAAATTATTTTTAGTTTTAATAAACAATTGGGTTACATGCTGTCACTGCCCTAGCCAATAAAAGAAAAAAATATACTCCTGAAGGCCTTGTCCCAACTTTTGAGAGGAATTTTGTTCTAGTTTACTATATATAAATGTTTTGAAAAACACATTAGCATTGTTTTTTTTTGTCGGCAACAAAATGTTTAATGGCAATTGGTCATATACTTTATAATGTCTTTAATGGGGATGACATATCAACCGAAAGCCCATTTTTCAATATTAATATTATCAATATTATTAAATACCCTTCTATCCTTGTAAGACTTTTTCTATATGTTATGATTCCGGTAAAGTTCACGGACAGCTATTTTAAACGTTATGGTATCCTTACATTTAATTTACTATCGACCACAGCAGTTTTTCACCCTACACAACATATGAAGTTAGCCAAAATCAAAGCTTTACAATAACAAGTGAGTCATAATCTGTCTTTGACTGGAGTATTGACATAGTTCGTGTTGGTAGCTTTAGAAACAAAATACGAGGTAATTTTTTTCAAAAAGTAACAATTGGTTAGTGAGGAAAACTATAGACAGGAAATGACAGTGTGGTTAGGCTACGAGAAGCTAACATTTTGTTAGCCGGCTAACAAGTCTTCTTAACCGGAGGTGGACGACTGGGCGTTGGTTGCTCAGACAACTGCACAAGCTGCTAAAAAAGCGCCAAAGCCCTGCGGTACACGTCCCACTAAATACCGTGACAAATATTAACAGAATAGCGCTTCTGAAGTTGCCTTTCGGATATATTGGGGACGGCAGCTAATGGCAGCAGACTCACCCATATCTTTTCGCTCCCTGCCGCTTCGCAAATACCAATCATTTGCTAGCAGACATTCCCCTTCTCTCGCTGAGGTTTTTACGTTGACTTTACGCACTGTGGTAAGCACAACGACTGCCTTTACGCACGGGGTTTACGTCGATAAAATGGCGTAAAGTCGTACGGGAATTACAAAGGAGGAGGTGTTGACGATTACTCGCGAGAGCATCAAGTTCCTTTCACTCACGATGTCATCTCGCGAGATCAACATCATTTTTTTTCCTGTCCTGTAGCGGGTTAATGGTTAATGCTGAGCTTACAGTAACACAAGATCACCGGTTTGATTCACCGGTTGCTGGGTTAATGAATTGTCTAAATAATGTCGTCCACTGATGCTGGAGTATTTTTTAATAAATAAAAATGAATACAATTGTTTATATTTATATATATTATGTATACGTGTTATTTTTAGTCAGTCATTTAGATTTAATATTTATTAGTTTTTTATATCGAACATTTCTGTACGCGCCTAAATTGTTGTTTTCAATTGACAATGAACTTCCTGAAACTTGAAAAACTGTAACGTCAAACACCTTCGTGTGTCTGGTATGTGTGACGTCACTGACGTGCCCCCACTCACAGCTGCAGAGTGCACATTAGCGCGCGTGCCGCAGTGACGGAATGGGACTGGCGTCGATTGTTGGCATAGTAACCAGAACTCGGACTTCATCTGTGTTTGTGTGTTTTAAAAAACAAACATTTGCAGGTGTTGCAAAAAATCCGCAAACGTCTCCATTTTTTACTCAAACAACGTTATAAATAGCATTTATTGAGGTAAAGGCGTTTTTATGACATAAAATAACAACACCCTGTCGCTGCTGTTGCTGCTGCTTTTGACAGTGGAAAAGGTAGGAAACGGCATTTGTTCCAGCTTTTTGTAGAACATATTGCTAGTTGTAATAGTACTAGTTATACATACTTAGTAATTGTGTCAGTAAAACATTATTTACCACCCATAGTTTATCTCTAGATAACTTTACTTGTATGTCTCTGGATTAACCCCCAGTAACTATATTGCATGTTAAGGTTTTTAGCTTTGTCTGTTAAACCACAGGTTACTCATGGACACACATGGGAATGAGGAAAATGTTCAACTCAGTTAAAAAAGTGAAAAAAGAAGATAAATGGTCCGTAAAGACCTCAGTCATTCACAGCAAGTAAGCTTGTTTTTTATCTTTAATAATTATATGTACAGTACATCAACTTAATTGTTAACTTAACCATAATCACTGACCATTTACTCTCTTACCGTAGGGCATCTCATGATCTGAGGAGGCTTAACTCTCTGCTAACAAAATCTGATTCAAGTCAGGAGGTAAAGTACAGTTTAGTAATCAAAGTTTAGACATTTTCTTTGGTGGAAGAGAACTTTGAGATCTTATCTTGATCAAGTTTTGTTTTCTCTTTGTAGCAGTATCAGAAGCAATTTTTCCCAAGATAACATTTGGTCCTGCAGGCAATTGTCAAGACTGTTTTTGCCATCCACCCTTTTTCTGCCATTTATCAAAAGTGGGGTTGTGCAGCCTTAGCATAGATCCCAGACTTCCCTCTGATCTGCAACTCTGTACAGGTTCTGTGGACCAGACCCCTAATCCTGTCTCTACAGAAAAGCCCAGATTCTCTGCATAGGAAGCAAAATTGGCGTTTTTATTCTTTTGGGTACTAAAAGCTCCTGACCATCAAGAACTACTTCCTTTGCCTCAACTCCTTCACCACAATAGAAGCGCACACTTCAGTACTGCGAACCAAAATGAGTGGACCAAATGGTTATACTAAGTCACAGAGACTGGACACAAGGGTCAAGTTACCTATACACCCATAGTATATCCTGGTAGATGTCCTGTTTTACTATTGTTCCAAACAGTGTTTCTGGTTCTCCACCCCGAGGCACTGCCCCCAATGAACATGTCGACCAAAAACAGACCCACAACACCCCCACCACCTGCCCTGTCCCCAGGCTTCACAGCTTTTTAACCACCTCTGCTAACTTAGTCCCAAAATAGAAAAGCCCACCGCCCACCCACTATTCCCCAGACTCTGCTTCTCACTTCAAGGCCTGTCATTTTATAATCTTCCCTCCTCTTACTTAAAATGTTGAGGTGAACAGCAATGTTGACTGCTGTTGACCTAAACATTAAGTTTTGTCAACTTAAAGTTTTTATTTGGCAAAGCTTTGTTTTATTCCATGGACAGCTTTCTTTTCCTCAATTAACCAAATTTAAAGCCTTTTTATTTTTATTTTTTTAATTACTAATAGGTTTGTGTCTTAGGTCAAAATAAGCACAGGGTTTCATCTCTGAACCCACAACCTGCCCAGGTTTAACTTATAGCATTTCCCTTATTCAAGCCAGTCTTGTATTCTAGACAATCAAAAGCAGCTGACATTTGCTGGCAGTTGGAAATTTGTTTTTTTGTGTTTTGTTGCACTTTACTAGGTTGTGTTGTGTGTGTTACAGATAGCCTCACTACACCAAAGTAAAGCACAAAGCAGTGGAAATAGAAAACCACACGATTATCATCATCTTCATCAGAGAGGAACTGACAGACAACAGAAAGAGAGAGATGGCAACAGCGAGACCTCCGAACTGGAGAAATTCAGGTTTATGAATACATATTCATCCCTGCTGGGGGAGCTCATTCCATCACAGATCATTGTATAGAAACAAATCACAATTCACAATCAGATTCAAACCATTATTAAGAGTGACCAGTTAGCCAATGCCCTGGTCCACAAACACAAATTTGTGGGACAGTGTATAGATAAATCCATGTATAAACTAGAAAAACATTTAAACTGGAACAGAAAAGCTAGGGATCAGAAAACACCTTTTCACTGTCTGGACATAAGAGGGTTTTGCTTCAGTGACAGATACAAAGCAATTTTTACAAACACACACAAATTCAGACCTGTGTACAATTTTATAACTGTTGAAAAACAAACAGAGTATGCTTTATTATCCAGCATCACGTATAAAGACCAGAGGAGCTTCAGTGATCATCCATTACATAAACAGTTCTCCAACATCCTTGTGTCTTTGGTGAAGAACAGACTCTGCAGGTAAATGATCCCCTCTATTTTTTACATCAACTATTATCACATCAAAAATTAATAGTGCTCATATTGATTTTTTTTTTATCTGTAGCGAATGGATTGACCATGCAGCCCCTGAGTCTGTCCTTAAGGTTCTTATATGTCTGCGATTACTCATCAGAGATCCTGAGCACCAGGTAGGATATGAACTGATTTCAAGGTAAGTACATAGTAAGTCTGTCTATCTATCTATTTATCTATCTTCCTACCTACCTGTCTGTCTGTCTTTATATATTTATGCATATATCTCAAATTGTAAGGTACATTGGATAAGATTTATTATAATCCAATATATGTACATATATACATATTATGTTTTTTTATATATTTTACAATTTACTCCAATGGCACAGTTGATACCCTTGTGTATTCTCTGCTTTCCTTTTTAGAAAATCCTTCATCATCTGCAGGGCATCAGTTTACTGAGCAGGGTAAAGTTTCAACGTTTCAATTCCTGTGATGCATTAGTGCCTTTTTTCCACATATACTGTGTCTCATGTTGTCCCCTCTGCTTACAGTACATGGCATCCGTCACGGCTGCATACACATCCAGAGGAGACCAAGCATTTTTTATGGCACAGAGACTGATCACGCTGACCTGTGAGTAATCTGCCGCAAAGCAGAATCACAGACATAACAACTGAGTGTCGTTAATGTCCCAATAAGGTCTGTTGTTCATCAGTTTCATTACAATCCACAGACATGTTTCAAAAGCTGTCCGCTGTGGAAAATCAAAGGGCGACTGTTGTTGAGTGCGGGGCTCACAGAGTATGTGATGAGTCTAGAAAATTATTTATTTGCAGTCCCTTTGCTGTTTGTTTTCAAAATAGCCAAAATGGGATTTTTACTAGTCATCTGTTTCTAGACCCTGGTGATACTTCTTTCCAGCAATGACAGCAATGTGCTGCTAGGAGCTCTGCTGGCACTCACCACTCTAGCTGCAAGGTAAAAACATTGGAATTATTGGAAAATTTATTAAATACATTACATAGTCTCCTGTTTCTTCTTTGCAGCCCACAGTATAAGGAAAAGATTGGGGAACCACCAATCATTGAGAGGTTACTAGTGATTCTGCAGGAACACGACCTGTTGTCAAAGAGGTAAGTAAATGTTTTTTTATTGGCAGATTGTTTTCCCAAGCTTCACAAATAGACCACAAAGTAAGAATTGCATTAAACACTTTCCAGGAAAGTATGATGATTTGAATTTCTCAATTTTAAAACCATAATACAGTAAGAAGATCTTATGTTTGTACATCAAGTGTATACCCTTTTACTATTTTCCTGTGAAACCAAATTTTCCAATTCCTACACAAGACATTTTTTCACTAAAAACTACAGTAGTAGTGAAACAGTCCTGAAATTAATGACCCAGAACTTGCAAATTATTATTTTTTCTTAATGTAAATGTGATAATGATGTCTTTATGATCTGATTTTAAAAATACAGTCATTTTGTTTTTTCCATCATCTTCTCATGTGTTGTTTTAGAATCAGTGCTGAGCTTCTGAGGCTCCTCTCGCCAGTACGACAGGTGCGAGACCAGGTGAGGTCTTTGGACGGCTTGCCAATTGTACTGAGCCTGCTACATGGTCAGCATCTAAAGCTTCTGTGGAGCTTGGCATGGGTCCTGGTCCAGCTGTGTGAGGATCCTCCAACCAGGGCAGAGATCCGGAGCTGGGGAGGAATACAGCAACTGTTGTGGCTGCTCAACAGGTAGGGGGAGGGATAGCATGGTGGACCATCAACTATATGAGGCTGGTGATAGTGGAACACAACCAGATTTATTAACCAAAGTTAATATGGTGAAATGAATGCACCTTAGCAAATATCCACCCTGGTGCAAGACCTAAACTCCGTACCAACACTTACTACTGTATCTTCTCATTTGTGTGGTTTTAATGTCATCACTATGGCCTGGGTAATTAAGGTTAAAATATTCCAGTACCCTCTGGATCACAGTCTAGGATCAAGAATTTGAAAACATGGATGTTTATCTAGCAGGCAGGGAGGGTCAAAAGAAAACAGCCAGCATGTTGCATGAAGGGCGGTTAGTTCCTTACTCTTCTGTTTGTCTGGTGTCAATTTTTATTTTCATGAATTCTTATATTGTTTCATAAGCAAATTGATTATTGTGAGATAAAAGGTAGCTTCCTTACAGTTTCTTCCTAATGTACACTATTCACTTGTAAGAAAATATCAACAGACTAGACTAGTGTTTCCTAAACATTTTTATTTTTGGGGCCAATAATATAAAGTCACAGTTCTTGGGGACCCAAGTAGATCGACATTGTTTGTAAACATTTAACCATTATTGAACATTATTGGGGAAATTTTTCTGTTGACCAAATGATATATGAGCTATTAGTATAACCCAGGTCTAAACAACAAAAACAGTTATTGAACAAGAAAGAATTGCTGTAAACTTCTAGGAAACTGCATGTTATGCATGTTATGTTATGTTAAAGATAATATATATTAATATTTTGTTTGGCAGTCCGGACTAAAAAGACTAAAAAAAACAGGCGATACTTGCCCCATGAACCATGAACCATGATGAACCAACGTCAATAAACTATAATAGAAAAAAAAATATCATAATACATTTCACCATTATAAAAATGTATTTCATGCACATATTTGAAATATTAAATCTTTGTTTTTGTCTTTTGTCTGAGGGTAAAAGGTAGACGCAGTACAAAGATACAATTAGCACAAAATGTTACAAGACTGAAAGACATTTTCTATATGCTATCATTCTGACAGTGACAGGCGTTACGTTTGTGATCGTACCTCAATAGAGAGTCTTTCCAGTGCTAACGCCACAGGTCGCATCCAGAGAGAGCACATCAGAGAGGAACTCAGCCCTCAGGAGGAACTAGACAACATTCAGGCTCTGCAGTCAGGTTAGAGAAAACAAACACAACACAAAGCATTTTGCCAAATGTGACTCATGTGCATTTGTCCTATTGGTTTGTGCTCTGGTTCTTCAAAATGCAAGCAATTGATAAAATAAATTACAGTTTCAGGCCTTGTTCCAAATGCCACTAAAAGCATTCTAAAGACTTAAAAAAATTGTATACAGTGGTAGTTCAAGTTATTCAAGGTTCTCCACATAATCATAAAAAAGAAAATATGTAAAAAACAATAGGTAGTAATAAAACATTAGGTATGAAATGCAATAAATTAAATATAGAGTGATGAATTAAGAAACTTGTATGCAGTAAAGTATAGTAGCTCTCCCTAGAAATGTTCTACAGCAAATAGATAAGAACAGGCAGTAGTGTATATATAAAAAAAAAAACAACACAACATTTTTTCTCTGGAGGAATTTTATCAGAAGCACAGAATGTAAACATGCTTTTCCTGAGTAATGGAGCCAAGTCACTGAAACATGACTTGTATTTGTTATTTAGAAAACAGCATAAGTGTGAATTGATTGTATAATGTATGAAACTGCTGTAGACATTTATGTTTTTTGTTTATGTCCTTGTGTAAAGGACTGCAGTATTGACCTTATGACCTCATCTGTCAATCTGTCCATCACCAGAGCAAACAAAAAGGGGCAGATCCTTGATGAAGTCCCACCTCCACCTTAAAGTCCTCTGTCCTTCCAACAGTACACTTCACCACTGTTGTACTGTTCTCATATACACGTCCTGCACCAGTCTAACATACTTCTCTGCCTCTCCTGACTTCCTCATACAAAACCACAATTTCTCCCTTAGAATCCTGTCATAGGCCTTTTCTAAATCTACAAAAACACAATGCAGCTCCTTCAGACCGTCTCTGTACTTCTCCATCAACATCCTCAAGGCATATATTCATCTGTGGTACTCTTTCTCGGCATAAAACCATACTGTTGTTCGCAAATCTCTACCTCTTTCCTCAACCTAGCCTCCTAGGCTCATCAACTTTATCCCTCTGTAATTGCTACAACTGTGCACATCACCTTTCTTGTAAACTGGCACAAGGACACTTTTCCTCCACTCACCAGGCATCTTGTCTTTCTAATTTACCGCTTCTTCCCCTAAGCACTTCCATACCTCCACTGGTATGTCATCGAGACCGACTGTCTTTCCACTCTTAAAACCCTTCAGAGCTTTTCTAACTTCATCCATTCTAATCTGATCTACCTTCTCCCTGTTGGGAACTGACTCCTCATTCCTATGCTCCCTATCATTTTCCTCATTTAACAATTCCTCAAAGTACTCCCTCCATCTTCACAGCACACCTTCCTCACTGTTGATGACATTTCCATCTCTGTCCTTAATTATTCTCACCTGCTGCACATCCTTCCCAGATTGGTTTCTCTGCCTTGCCAATCTGTATAACTCCTTTTCTCCTTCTTTCGTCTCTAACCTCTCGTATAACTCCTCGTATGCCTTTTGTTTGGCCTTGGCCACTTCACTCTTCACCTTCCTTGGCCTCTGTCTGTACTCCAGTCTATTCTCCTCTGTTCTGTCACTATCTCATCTCTTCTTTTCTAATCTCTTCCTCTGGACACTCTCCTGGACCTCATCATTCCTGTCCTTCCAAATTTCTATCCCTAACTCAAAACTGACCCATCCCCTCTGTTCCCTTCTTCTACATGGCCAATAAAGTCTGCTCCAAACACCACTCTCTCTCCCCTGGGGATGCTCTCGACAACCAAATCCAGCTCATTCCAAAACTTCTCCTTTTCTGCTAACTCACAGCCTACCTGTGGAGCATAACCACTGACAGCATTTACCATCACTCCTTCTATTTCTACCTTCACACACATCAACCTGTTTCACATTCACCCCATTCCTTGTATACTTTTCCCTGATGATCACCCCTACTCCATTTCTTTTTCCATCTAATCCATAGTATAACTTAAAACCTCCCTGTGTATGTATATATATTTGTATAAAAAGAATGTGTCTATCTCTATATATTATACATGTGTATATGCTGTGTTTTTTCACAGCTTGTTGTACAGCACTTACAGAGCTCAGTCTGGATGATGCTTCTGCCCATCACATTGTGCAGGTAAAACCTCTAATCCCCATTGTTCAATACCCTTGCAATCACTTCATCTCAGTATTCCAAGGATTTATTTTTTTAATTTAAATTTCTAGGTAAACGGTGTATTTGTCATTGCAAAGTTGATCTTACCAAAAAGCGCAGGAGGAAAGGCCACATCTTTGCAGGTATACTGATTTATTTATTGAAGTAGTTACTTTAATTCAAAATGTAAAAATTCACATTCATAGTAAAATACTTTTCTCTGTTCTCCAATGGGCAGTGCTTTGCGTTTCGTACTCTCCGGTTTCTCTTCAGTGTGGAGAGAAACAGACATATGTTCAAGAGGTAATAATTGAGAGTATTATTATGTATAGAGAGAGCAACAACACTTGCTTCAACACAGTCAGATTTAAAAGTAGCTTAAAAACAGAAAAAAAAACCCTCCATAAACATGCTGTTACGTCATCTCCTCTTCTTCTCAGGCTCTTTCCCACTGACCTCTTCGAGTTGTTTATTGATGTTGGCCACTATGTCCGAGACCTGGCTGCCTACGAGCGACTGCAGACCAAAGTTTCAGACTATTCTGTAAGAACACAGCCTCTCACAGATTGTCCAGCTGAGCTTCAGGAAAAACTGAATAACATCATGGCTAAAGGAATTATTCAATTAAATCGTAGACTCATAACCTCTTTCCAGCAAAATTGTAACTGTTATATGTACTAAAATATGTCAACTATAACAACCAGAATAAGACAAAACTGTCACATTAAATTTTAAAAAAGTATAATTTCCCCGAAATCTCTGTTAATTATTGACTCTGCTGAATGGTCATCTGGTACAGGAGGAGGAACTGGACAGATTGAGGGAGAGCATAATGGCTGTGGATCAGAACAGACCACCACTTAAAATCATCAATGGCTACTCTGTTCTGGATCATTTGGGCACCGGAGCATTTGGAAGTGTTTTTAAGGTTATAAAATATTAAATATTAATAATAATGCCTTGCCCCCTAAAAATACCTAACTCAATGTGGATTATTTTTATCACTAACACAAACTGTTCTTACTAACAGGTAAAAAAACAGAGTGGACTGAAACTCCTCGCTCTAAAGGAGGTAAACCTTCACAACCCAGTGTTTGGAAAAGACAAGAAATCCAGAGACAGCAATGTGGATAACATTGTCTCTGAGCTGACCATTATCAAAGAACAGGTGATACCACACTGAGTATTCCAATTCTATATACTTTGTAGGCAAGGAATAACATATTCTGAAAATTCTATTGCTCTAAGTTTGGTTATTTTTCTTTACAGATGACACACCCAAATGTTGTCAAGTATTACAGGACATTTATAGAAGGTGAGGATTGTTACTCTGATCTGCACTGTGAATTTGATCCGATGGTAACGATCATTACATCTACTAAGGTGATAAGCTGTACATTGTGATGGAGCTAATTGAAGGAGTACCTCTGGCTGAACACTTTAACTCACTGAAGGAGAAGGAGCAGCGCTTTACTGAAGACCGGATATGGAATATATTCATACAGGTACCAAATACTGACACGGATGCATACGTTTCTCAGTAGGAGTGTCGTTTGATGATGGAGAAAAGGAAGGAAAGGAAGGAAAGCAAACTTTCTCTCAATGCGACATTGTGATTCACACAACTGCACACAACAAAATGTGACACCTGCATTTAACCCATTACTAAAAAGCAGCTTTGAGGCTATCCTTAATGGGGCATTCAAACTTAGAACCCTCTGGACCCATGTCTGGCTCCTCAACCACTAGCCCATCCTACTCTTGACTATGGAGTCCGGAGTCTGATTATGGTTGTTTGAACCTAAATATGATCCCCAATATGGCTCCCAGGTGTAAGTAAGACTCTTGTTGTTATATCCTAAATCAGGCATGGGCAAATCTTTTGACTCAAGGGCCACAATTGGTTCTACTAGTGAACATTGGGCGAGTAAAGAACAGAAAAATTGATCGTTCGTTTGAACCAAGATTAATGTGAAAGTCATGTATAAAACCTATATAGAACTACATTTCTAATAGTCTTTATGAAGACATCTTGAAGACTTGTATTCCTGGGCAACTTATGTATTTTAATTGTATATTTTTGTATATTGTATAATTTTGGACTGGTGCAACTTTATAGGAAACATATAGTATATTGTTCCTCTGAGCCGCAAAACCGAGACCTTCTGCGCCTAAGGCTAGCATAATATCCACTATACTATGAATTACGCTATTGCTGTGTTTACTGCAGGTCAGCTGCAACAGGCTGACACTTTGAGTCACAAAGTTTGTGGTTCCTCTAGGTTTTGAACCAGTCAAGACAGCCCAGTGATGGTTCACTGCTCTTTCACTTCCGCCAAAATCTGTCTCCCTCTTCATTAGATGTGTCTGGCACTGCGATACCTCCACAAGGAAAAAAGAATTGTCCACCGTGACCTCACTCCGAACAACATCATGCTGGGGGAGAATGACAAAGTCACCATCAGTGAGTGTAGTAAATTGCCTACCACAGCATAAGTGCTTCAGTAAATTGTGTAGGATTGCTATTCTATCTCTGTTTTCTTTTTTTTTTTTATTGCATCATTTTTATGACCCTTTTCCCTTTCCTCTGCCTGAAGCTGACTTTGGTCTGGCAAAGCAGAAGCAGGAAAACAGCAAACTGACCTCAGTGGTTGGAACGATCCTTTACTCCTGGTGCGTAAATTGTATACTGCAGCACTGCAGGAAATCGTAATTGTGGTTCAGCTGTCTTTCTGCAAAGCGGTCATAAAAATTCTGTCATGTTGGATGAACACGTAGGACTGAATTAAAACTTTGCCTTTGTGAACTGCATCTCAGTTTTGTTTCATCTATTTTATTTTCTCACCTGACTTTATGTTTCTAATGTTAGCCCTGAAGTGGTGAAGAATGAGCCATATGGAGAAAAGGCCGACATCTGGGCTTTAGGATGCATCCTATACCAGATGACAACGTTACATCCACCATTCTACAGCAACAACATGTTGTCACTGGCCAGCAAGGTCAGTAACACACAGTCGAAACATTGAGTTTTTATCTTTTTATTCCTTTTCATCACCTTAAATGTTACAAACATATATTTCATCTGATTACTAATACCAAAACTCAGCAGAAACCAATTTAAATGCATTTTCAAAAAAAAAAGAAGGCTCAAACATTGCTCATTCATAAGCACTGGTGGTTCAGTGGTAGAATTCTCGCATGCAAGGCAGGAGGCCTGGACCCAATTCCCACCCAACACGTCTTTGTTACAATTACAGGACGCAAAACTAAGAGGCAACATGTGCAATTGCTGAAAGTTAAAATTTTATCTCCCAACCATCAACTGTTCAGAAATTTGGAAAATATTTACAAAAATTACACAATTTAGCAAAAATATTCTTTAATCTCCATCCCCTTATCCATTACCGGATCTCTGGGTCAATAGTCCCCACAAATCACACTGCCCCATACTTTCATGCTTTCCTGTGCATGGTGTTATATATGTAACACTGGAAGGTATGTGGGTCGGGACAGTGCTATGAACAGAGCACCACAGTGGCAACCTGGCAGCTGGTGGATTAGAACCTGCAACCTTGCGGACACTTAGGGAAGCGGAAGCGGCCTAGCAGTTAGGGAAGCGGAAATCCGTTTCCCTAACTGCTAGGCCACCATGTTGACTGTGGCAAAAATAGTGATACAATAAATGTACCTAACAGCTAAATGTAAGGATAAAGTATATTATTGGTAAATACATATAAAATGGAATGTTAAAGCTATGAATAGTTACATACATACATACATACATACGTACATTCATAAATTAAAACTCTGGCTCCAGTGGCAGTACTGCACTAAACAATAGATAAATACAATAGAATATAATACATTAACAATAGACTAACATTAGTAGAGTTAGAAGTATATAAGACCTGAACAGTGTGTGTAGGTGGATCAGTAGGTTTGTAATATATTATCTCAGTTTGTTGATTTCCCAATCTTTCTCAAATATATAGCGTTTGCATATGCATTTTGTACTATAATGCAGCGTACTGTTTGCTCTTTTGCATTATGGCCAGGTGACCACAAATGGAAATTAATTTTTAAAGGCTAATTCTAAGTCCTTCTTAACAATGTGTAATCATGTCATGAAATGCCCACCACTGCTTTTATATTTTTGTATTTGATAATTATGTTGCATTTCTGTGTCATTTTGTCAGATTGTTGAGGCAGTTTATGAACCGATTGAAAAGGGAGCTGTTTCAGACAGAGTCACCGACATGGTCAGATGGTAAGACTTTTTGTTTGGCTGATAAACAAAATGTATAGAATCATAGAAACACAGACTTGCTTGTTTGTTAACAATTGTTAGTTCAAATATGACAAAAAAGTACTGTGCTCCGTTCAGGTGTCTGAGCACAGATGCTGAGCAACGGCCAGACATTGTGGCAATAAGCTCCAGGATCTCTGACCTAATGATGAAGCTGATGGATGGCCTGTGCACTTCCAATAACGCACTGGAAAGGCGGGCGGAGAGAGATAGGAAACGAGCACAGAAGTATTTCCTGGAGAGACAGAGGAGCAACAGCTCAGGGAACTGCTGCCGCTCACATCTGTAACTGCAGGTGAAAAATGAAAAAAAAAACGAAAAAAAACCCGACATTTTCAATACAATGACTTCTAACTTTGTAAAACCGGAGACTGACTTTTGATATCTGATGAAACCAATTAATATTTACATTTTGTCAGCCATATAGCATAATTGCCTGAGTCATATTTCTTTTAAATATGACTTGGGCAATTATGCTATGATGCTAACGATTTGTAATTGGTGTCTCACTGCGTACAGGAAACATCCTTGGGGGAAAGTGAATACCTGAGCCGTCCTCCTGCTGCCTGCAGCTCAGACCAGAGTGGGCTAGTCATCTGTCAGGGTGAATCCACATTATATTTCACACTCAACACACAGGCTATAAACAACAACCAAGTATAGCACAACTGACAGAGTGGATTTATCAAAAAACCCAGATTAAGAAATCAGCACCTCTAATACAACTGCTGAGGATATCTTCAATGAGACCCCATTTATTATGGGTGTTACATTCTAAAAACTGCCCTGAATAAATGGAATCTGCAAGGATATTCACAAGAGTTAATATATTATATAGGTGTATAATAATACTTTTGCAACCCCCTTTGTGGACATCATTGGGCATGAAATACAACTAAAAATATTCAGAGTCTGACATTACAAAAATATTGATTTTACAATTTTTTTTACTATACTATATAAAACCTTTTTACTACAGGTTTTACAGGTGTGTTTATTCTTGGGCTGAGGGGACTAATATTTCTAAAAATCACAAAGTTTTGTGACCTGAGTCAATGGACATTTTTCTTAAATCATTGCCCATTATTGAAAAATAATGAGGATATTTACTTGATGATCAAGTGATATCTTGGTCACTTGGTCAGCAATTGACCAGCAGAAAAAAAAATCTCTTGCTAATCTGTTTTAGGATATAGATAATGTAACAGGGGATCCCTCACATGGTTGAAAGTTCAATTCCTAATTAAAATAGGCACCTTTGTCACTTACTAAGCTAACTTACCTCATCATCTTATCTCTCATGAGCAAACTAAGGCCCAGGGGCCAGATGTGGCACGTTGAGCTTTTTAATGTGGGCCAGCAACCTTGTCTATATTAAATAATTTATTTATGTTAGCAACAGACTTTTGCCTTTTCCCTGTAATAATGTGTTTCCCCAGTACATGTCTGCATAAAAGCTACTAGAAATGTAGTTTCATATAGGTTATATACATGATTTCACATGCCATTTATCATAGTTCAAATCATAGTCAATTTTTCTGCTCTGGACTTGGTTCTTTTGCCCAATTTTAGGATCAATTTTGGCCTGCAAGTTAAAAAGGTTTTTCCATGCCTGATCTAGGGCATAAAGATGTCACAAGAGTTTGACTTACACCTCGGAACCATAATGAAGAATAAAAGCTAATGTAATACATTGCATTGATTGGGGCACGACTAGCCGTACAATATAAACAGAAATGTCATTTGCACACAGTGCTGCATGATGATCCTTTCACTTGTTCAGGTCACCAAATAGTTCCCATGCAAACTAGTTAGCCAATTTTGACATAGAGCATGAGATGGATGGAGCAAGACGATATTTGTCGGGACATATTCTGGGAAAATACTTTCTTACGGCACATTTGTCATGAGTGGGGAAATTTGCTTCAGGTTTTTTATGTTGTCTGCAGTAAGGAATATTAGAATCAAAGTCAGGTTAAAGTTTTATAAAGAATTAAAATTCATATACTGTTTGTCTATAATAAGATTAGACTAAACCTCAAAAAATCAGTGTGTTTGTGTGTGTGTGTCAAGATGCCTCAGGTGATGAGACAGAAAATTCTGACATGACCTACAGCTACGCAGCCAGTGGTGGGAACGACACGGGTAAGTTTTCTGATACAATACTCAATAATGCAATATTATTTATAACTAAAAACAATGTGTTCACTGATTTTTTTTTTGTTTCACTTGTTGGCACCATATTTTGTTCAGTGTCAATGTTAAATTATTTTGTGTTTTTCTCTGAAAGGGCTGAAGTCACATACATCTGTTGAACCTGACCAAGTCCAGACCTGGTGTGTAACCTTCAATAAGTAAAAAACACAGACTGACGTGGTACTGCACTTATAAACTAGCCTATGAACACACTTTTCTGAAATGTTAATATTATCATGAAGCAAAAACATTTTTACATTAAAGCCTTTAAAAATGTTTGGAACTATAAGGTTATCAGTTATAGCTAAATGTGATTATGTAGCAAATTAAGTTAACAATTTAGAAAATGTTTGCAGAAAAAATGAAGAGAAAAAGAGCCTGAAGTGTCAGAGCAGTGACATCAGTGTATGTTTAAGACTGTTTAACTTAACCTTTTGCTTTGTAAATATTGTTATTAATACAAGTTGCTAAAGGTATTGCTGTGTATTGACATAAAGACTGCTCTTATAAACCCTCCATTAACTTAAGCCCTTTAAATCCTGTCAGTCACACATGAGAACCCATGGCCTAAAGTTAGAGTTTTGTTAGGTAACTGGACAGCCCTAAACTAGAAGTTTAGGTTCGGGTTCGTCTTCTGCTGCCTCGTGTGGTCAGTTTGTGTCAAGTACTACTGTTAATGCAGACATCTTAACAGTGTTTTAAAATACAAATTTGGGGAAAGTTCATTTGAGCTTTGACTACAGAGTGGAAGTTAATATAAGAAGGGCTCTTAAACTGCAGCTCCAAAGAGAACTCTTCTAGAGTTCGGTAATCTCCTGCATATAGAACATGTGGCGAGGACTTATAGTATATTAAGTCACAAACGAGATGATTAAATGACAATAAATGTCTATTAACTTATATTGTAATGGCAAGTTTTCACTTATTTACAAGAACAGCACACATCCTTCCTCGTGTCCACGTTCTGTAACCACCACTTCCGCATTAGGTTGCGCTCATAAAACACACAGTGCCCTCTGGCGGAGTCAGTGTTTAAAGCCCAATTTTTGCCACCTAGATAAAAAATAAAACCATGGATTGTTACTATTGTTACTTAAAACTAACTTTACGAATATTTGCGTATTTTTTTCTTAGTGCGGAGTTTGCTACAGACGGGGCAAAAACAAGACCAGGTATTTTTTCTTTTTAATTTATTTCTTGGTCAATTATATCACAAAATTTAAGAAAACCAAAAAATAAGTTAAATAAGATTATAAATAAGACTAATTTTAAAGAAAATTAGTAGTTATCTTAACAGTATTTTTGCTTAGTCAGACTAACATTTTCTTCCTTTTTTTATACTTCCCCTTTTTTCTGTAAAGAACTTCTTACTTTGGAATAAAATGCCTTTTTTTAAAAGTATGTTTAATTTTTTTAAAACATAACCTTCAACTGTATGCCCCTGATTCATTCAATATCCTTGCCTGAATTTAATGGAACTTTAGAATAATTCCATTAAGGAATTATTCCTCATGAACATCAGAATAATGTTAGAATTATTATAAATTTTATTTCATCTTTATTTTTTTTACTCTGTTGTAGTCTGTTTGCTCAGTTTTCTCCTTTCAGTGTCAGCAGGCATTTGTGTGTCTCAGAAGAAGCTTCGACAGATTGATGATCCGAGTCAGAAGCTTCTAATGCAGCTGCACAAAATCATCTATATCTCACAGGTGGCTTCACAGAAGGCTTATGGTTTAAATGGAGAAGCAGGACTAGTCCAATCTGGATAACCACATTTCATTTTCACTGCATTTTTCAGCTTCCACCAGCTTCACACTCTGACGTGAAGCGACGACTGGTGGAGAAATTTAAAAAGTCTCTGTTTCAGAGTGGCAGTGATCCGTACAATCTGAAGGTGGAACTTGGCAAGGTTTGTCCAAACAAAATAGTGTAAAATATTTTTTTACATTTATTGAGATAAATACATTGGGAACTCTCCTTCTCTCTCCTTGTAGCTTCTCCAGGCTTCCCCGGAGCTGATGGCCACCAACAGTTCAGAGTGGTGGCCTCTGGTTCATCACTACACAGGCGGGACATTCACTGCTGACACTTCAGGTACAAGGTCAAGATCCAGCATCATTTTTTGGAAAAGAAGCTCCTCTGTTATTTAAAGACTGTATTATCCCAGCAGATGATGGGAATTTTAAAGATGGAGTCACATACCAACAGATGCAGGTCATACAGTACCTCTCATATCTCAGCACATATCAGTTACAGTGTTCCTTTTAGCTTTTGCTATATTTGTAATATTCAGATGTCATATCTGGTGTTTTACAAAACAGGGAATAATAGAAGACCTACTGGGAGAAAATGGTTACTACACCACCACTAAGTCCAGGTATTACATTTTTATTGGATATTTAACGTGAATTTTTAGTTAGTTTCCTGTTGTTGTAAGTGGTTTCAATATCTATCTTCCTGTCAATACTGTTGCATTGTTATTTTTCTATAGTATTTTAATACTTACTAAAATTGATGGAGCTATTAAAAATTTTTGTATTGTAATTTTTTCCTTCCTTTATTTCACTTCAGAATCTCTGAGAGGACAAATGAGCCTTGTCACAACATGGCTTCATAAGAGAAAGAAGAATCTGCTTCTTTGACCATCTACTTCAGTTTGCTGGTGATTCACATGATTATCTCTGTCTTCCTTTTCTGCTCTTCCCTGCCTTGGTTTCAATCTTTTTCTATTCATTTACCAATACTTCTGCTGCTTAGATCTGCGGCTCAGATATGCTGATCTTCTATGGTGTGCTTACACTGTTATGAACTGTACATGAACAAGATTGCCACGTAAAAAAAATAAATAAAAGTTTGAGAGTAAAATGTTATTTGATTGGTTTCCCCCTACCGCCAAATTATCTCAGAAAAAAAAATCATCTTTCTTTCTTTCCCTGGAATTAAGAGTAAACAAATTGCCAGATACAGACCAACAGGGGGCAGTGTTAGCCTTACATATGTATAAGCTGCCGCGACCTGAAAAAATCTCGACTTTAATCAAAACCGCAGATTTTTTTTTCCCCGCTCACAGTGCCATCGTCAACACCAGCATCATCATTATCCATTCCAGCATCATAAAAAAACTCAAACCAGAAACTGGTGCTTGTTTAAATTTTCATTATTTGATGAAGCAAAAACATTTATACAGAAATCATTAAAATCATGTAAAAAACATTTAGAACAATATGGTTATTGTCATATAACACTGTGTAACTAATTCAGTTGACAATGTAAAACACATCTGCAGTAAAAAAAAAACTACAACAATAAGGAATTAGCACTAATTTGTATACCTTTGTTTTCTTTAGGATCTATCATAATTTGTTCGGATAAGCCACATCAGTGTATGATTATTGTCATTATTCAGTCAGTCTTTTAATTAAAGTGTAAAGATATTTATGGTCAAAATTTAACAAAACTCTAAATGTTAAATTAATGCTAAAGGTATTGGTGTGTATTGAGGTAAAGTCCGATCAGTGTGATCTCTCATGCAAATATAAATACAGGAAAGTCCTGATTGATATGGAATCTCTTATTAAAGCAACACTATGCAACTCAAAAAAAAAAACTTAAACAGCTCCAAAAATGTATGTATTAAAGAGGTGGTAAAGGCTTGCTTTGACAAAAAAACATTTTTAACTTTGTAATGCATTTATAAAGGGCAATTACATGACTGTTATAACAGTTGTGATCTTACAAAAGAAAATCTAAATTTACAGTTGCAATTCTACGTTTGAGATCTCACAACTCAGTCGCATAAATGTTGACTCATGAACTTTTAGTCCTAAAACTCAAAGCTTTGCATTCAAATTGGAACTTGTAAAGCACAAAAAGCTTAATAATAAAGTAGAACGATGAAAGACTTCATCTTGAAAGATTGAGAAGCACTGATTTCTCATCACAGCTGAGGAAGCCTCTACATTATAAAGTAATCAATCCAAACACAGCGACTGCAGATGGTACTATTGATGTAGGGCAAAAGTTACCTAGTGTTGCCTTAAAACTTAACTGCATTATTTTTTCAATCTGTAACCACAGATTGAGAAAAGAAGTTAGTGACCACCAGGACTGCAGCAGAACTTTAGATCATCTTCACAAACCTCTCTGGGCAAGAACATGGTGGAACTGTCCTTTGTGTGTTTGCTAGTGTGAAGAAGCCAGAGATTGACATAAGTAGTAGTACAGTAGTATAGTAAACTACTATCTACTTGATCTTGCTGTGTGTTCAGCGGTTCTTCTGCTGGTTCTCCAGGTTCTGGAGATCCTCCAGCATCTCCTCAATCAGAGGAGGCATGGAACCTGGGATCGCCATCTTCAATGTCACCACCCTCTCAGCTCCTATGGAAATATAGACACCAAAGATTTTCATTAATGCTTCTCGTCTCTTTGTCTCCCATCCATGCAAAAGCAAGGTTTAAAAAAAAAATCCATATTTCCCATATTACACAGAGTGAGGACTTCTGAGTTCTGACCTTTAGCGCTGATACTACGGAGGTCCGTGATCTTCATGAGGGCTTTGGGGAACATCAAGGGCATGCTGGGTCTCCGTTTGCGCGAATAAATCTTCAATGCTTCCAGGAGTGGCTCCTGCAGAACATCAACCTTTGACGGTTCCTCCAAGTCATGGCGGTCTTTCAATACAAAGACATGGAAACATTTGGACCAAATACAATATGAAACAAAGACGCCAGTTTCTATTCAACCAGGGTCTACATCATATATAAAGACTGACTGTTATATTTGTCCTACTGGTGTAAATTTATGGGCTGATCATTACATGTAGATAATCACACAGTGCAGCTATGGAGTCTATTGCTAGTTAAAACATTTATTATTTTACTTGCTTTAATTACACAGGACATGGTTCTTTAAGACCCCAATTCTGGTGAGGACAAGCATGTTATATGATTACTGCATTGAAAAAAAAATCCCTAATTTGTATCATAAAATTATTCTGTGAATAATTTCTGTACCACCAGAGACGAGGCAGATGGCGCTGAGGAGCCCGCTCTCTGTGTCATCCATCTCCAGAGGCAGCAGCTGCCCGGCAAAAGTAAAAACCTGATCCGTCATTGGTCCAAATCCAGCATTATGGATCTGGGTACGGGTCAGAGTCAACCCATCCGAGAAGGTCATAGTATCCTGGTCGGGAGTGTAGCGAGTGCAAATCCTCAGGATCTGGATGATAAAAAGTGGTAACAAAAATGTGATCTTTGTGTCAGGACTCAAACGCAGGATTTATACAATTTGAGAAAAATGTACCAGAATGTCCAGGCAGGCGGCTTTCAGTAGCGTAATCTGGTCTGCCATGGTCAGACCAGTGAAACCGGGAACTCTCTTGGCGAACTCCACTACCTTGATAATGCACTTGGTGGCCAGTTCACTGAACTTGTCCCAGAGACCAAGGTCCAGGTGGATCCTGTGGTCTGAACTAGAGTTCTGCAGACAAACAGGAAACACAGGAAGAGGGATTTTGGTCAAGTCCAGACAACACCAATGTCCTGTTGTAGCCCATACACTTGGAGAAGTCTGTGCAGTTGTGATGACCCACTGTGGTGTATTTTCCCAGCTGACAGAGCGAGGGAAAAGTTTCTCTGTGGGCTCTGCAGATCTTCTCCACGATCAGGCCCAGCTCCTCCGTCAGCTCGTATGTCTCCATGATGGTCATCTTGACTGCTTCCTTCTTCTCCTTCCTTCTGTTCCTGTCATTTCTCACTGCTGTAGACATGACATACAATCTCATTTGTATGAAGGTGAACGTGAACACACATTGGCCTTTCTTTGGCAGGATGGAACAGCCAAGAGAAAAGTGTCAGAAGTGATTTGTGAAAGAAGGATGTCAGCTAATGTAAAGGGAAATGCTTACAGCATTGTTAAATGTCTCGTACTATTTTCACAGACCGGTTGTTAAGTTGTGGCAGATAAATACTCCCTAATAAAAGTACATTTCCGGTATGCTGAAATATATTCCCACCTAAAAATTCTTCCTACCAAATTAACTGCGCATGCACAAAACAAGGATTTCTCAAGTGCACCCTATATGTTTCTCCTACCAGACCACTACACAGGGTTAGATAGTTGCATTATGGATGATGGAATCCTAGCCATCCTATTGTTAAATTCGTTTGTTGATATGGCTATGGATCAAGAGTAAGTAACTGCCAGATGGGGCCAAAAGGAAACATTATTTCTCCGCGGCCCGGCACAGGTCCTTGGCTCAGTGGTTGGGGAAACACTGTGGTTGGTTTAAAGGACAGGTTATATAGACACTACCAATTGGCAAAAGACAGGAGGCAGAGCTGGAGGTGAGTTAAAGATGCTGAGATTCTCCTAAAGAGCAACAAGGATGGACAAGGTCAGGGATGAGGTCATCATCCATCAGGGATGAGGAAGAGGGGCAGCACAGACAGGAAGGTTTGGAGAAAAAGCTAGAGAAGCCAGATGGTTTGGACATGTTTAGAAGAAGGACACTTGTAGAATAATTATCCTAGAGAGGGAGCTACCAGTTAGACGACAAAGAAGGTATTGATGGATGAAATGAGGGAAGACATGGAGGAAGTTGATACATAATGGAAGATACAGAGAACAGGGGAGATGGAACCCGTAAATTTGCTGTGGCAATCTCTAAATAAGGGACAGTCGGAAAGAAAAAATAAGAAGGATTTTCTATGGTTGTTTCATGACATTTAGCTAAATCATAAGCTTTTTGCCTTTTCCTTGAAATAGTATCGTATCTTTTATTGGGCTTTGGTTCTAGCTCTCTTCTTTTTTAACATTAACAAGAAGATATTTCTTTTGTTTCCTTTAGAATGTAGGTGAGTCTTCATCTTAGTAATTAGATATCTTTGAGTAATTAGATATATGCTTGCCTATATGCTTGACTAGCTTCAAGCTACTAGCCTTTAAAAGAAACTTGATTTGTTGTTTTCTATTCAAAGCATTATGTTATATAAGCATTTGTTGTCTTGCTTGTGTCCGTTATTGTTGTAATAATATAGGTTTGGCTTAATGTTAGTAATTTGCTATTGCTCGGCTGACTTAAACTATTAGCCTTTAAGCTTTTAGCTTTATTGCCTTATTTTAAGCATTTTATTAAATACGTATTTGTTGTCTTGCTTAAGTCCATTTATCACTGAACTCTGAATGATTCACTCTCGAATTATTCATATTAATAAAAATCAAATATATTATATATTTTTGAGAAAAAAATTGGAAATGAACTATTATTTTTTCGCCTTTATTTTTAAATGCAACTCAATATATAATTGAATTAATTATGTAAATAGAGGTTTCCATAGGTGTCTATAGAAAGTCAGGTTTATTAATAATAATTAAAATCTTAAATCCAAGAATTCACATAACCAGACCTACTATGTGTGTGTGTATCTGTCTACTCCAGGGGGCCCAATAGGTAAATGGGGATCTACCAGTAGATCTCCTAAGTGCTGGTAGATCCAGAGCAATAACATAAAAAAATGTTAATAATAAAAACTATAGATGTATATTTCTATTTTAAGACTCTTGAACTAAAGTGAGAATTATATAGGTATTGAGTCCGACAGTATAACATATGTTATATGATTATGTGAAAAGTAGCTCACAGAACAAAAAAGTGTGGGCACCCCTGGTCTACTCCATCAAGCACATGGATTGCTGTTTCTGGAAGTCAGACCACGTTAGTCTTTCATAATCACTTTGGTAACCGTGTCATTACATTCCAGCTTCCAGCTTGTTCTACTGACTTGGATCAGGAAGCTCCACACACATATCAGGAAAAGCTCTGGATTATGCAACAACCTGAGACTACGGCTCCCTCACTTCGAGCCCCGTGTGGCCCCTCCCCTTTCTGCTTCTCCCTCCTCCTTCTCCTATGTGGTTGCCCTAATTCCAGTCCCCATTGTGTAAACACACCAACTCAGCTCACATTACACGGCGGCTGAAGCAGCAGGCAGTTACGTAGCATCCGTCTGTCTGCTCCATGTGATCCAATGTATTTATGTAATACATGTGGTGTGTGTGTATGAAAGTGTGCTGCCGCAGCAACAGTGAGAACATGTGGCTGGGTGGACCATTCGCTGTGGACCTATCACAACCACCAACTCCGTCTGCGTAACAGCCAAAGTTATCTGGGTCACTGCACTTGTGGGTTTTTCTGACAGTGTCTCACTGTGTTACTGTGGTACATTTCAGGGTCGCAGCATTGCAGAGCTAAGCACTTTAGTTTCTACTCAAGAAACTTGAAAAGGCACATAGCTAAGCAGAATAATATCCTTGGTGAAGAGGAAAAAAGTAACAACTCATGCTTTTATAAGACAGTGTAATTTTAAGGTCATAAGAAAAAAAAACGAATTTAAAACATGTATATTCCTAACTCTAACATCTCAAAACTAAATTTGGGTTATTACTAAAAATCAATGTAAAAACTGTAACACAGGTGGTTAAAAACCTATAACCACAAAACCTTTAAATCTTCAATATGTAAAAAAAAAAAGCTAAATCGTACTTCTTGATGTAGAAATAGAGTATATAGAAAAAGGCACAGTGAGAACCAACAAAAGGAGGTTCAGACACTCACACTCCTTGGACATGCCCACAGCAATGCACCGCTGTAGCCGACAGTACTGACAGCGGTTCCTGGTGATCTTGTTGATGATGCAGTTTCTGTCGCGGTGGCAGGTGTAGACCATGTTTTTCTGCACACTGCGACGAAAGAAGCCCTGTGATCAAGTACACAAGGGTATAAAAGAGGAACTATTAATGGCAGGCTTAGTTAAAAAGAGATTTCAAATTGGTTTCTCCACACTGCATCAGCTGCAGATACAGTACGGATGTGGAAATAGAAATAAAGGGCAGAGTAGGACACATGAGGATTCATGCACAATAATGTTCCAGAAAAACCCAAGCCTGTAATGTTTGATGCAGATGATACGGTAAAGTAGAGAAGTGTTTTTTGACAATCACCCCCTGGTACTGTCCCCTCCTAAGTCATTGGTAATTTCTAGTAATTGTTAAAATAATTATTGAAAAATAATCATCAGGATTCACCTTCATGGAAATAAATCAAGTTAAAAAAAGGCTTTGTGTTTTTTTTGGCCAAAAACATTTTTTAAACATTTTTGGCCAAAAATGGCCCAAACGTGCATTTTCAGTCAAAATACTTTTATCACTGAAATAACACACTGGGCTATCCAGTGTCCAGTGTAGGTCTATCTGTTGGGGCCAATCTATCTGAGAAAGATCCATGAGCAATGCTGAATTTCAAAGAGAGGGTGGATCTGCAAATATTTCTCTGAAATCCAACTATCCCGATCACTTTGCTGAATAAATGAGAAAGGACGCAAACGTGAGTCTTGGCTACATACAGGCCCTGTGCACCTTGCAATAACTACTGGGATAAGTAATAATGTGGGACCATCATATTTCATTAGATGGTGTGCAAATTAGTGTGCAATTAATTTAAGGTTAGTTTTCGTTTTCTGACTTGGTTTTTTCAGTTTTGACCAAGAATTTTTATTTAGTGTATCATTAGTAATATTCCAAAGCCACTAGAGGGTCTATTGAACAAAATTGTTATCTAACAAAGAGGAATTCTTCACTCTTGTGGACACTGTCTCCAAGTGTGTTACCTTGCAGCCCTCACAGGCACTGACTCCATAGTGATAACCTGAGGATTTGTCCTGACACACGAAACATGGCTTGTAAGTGCGGGGGGGTGGAGGTGGGGAGGTGGGGCTGGTCAATGTGTCGTCCGAACTGGAGCTGCAGGTGAACCTCTGGCTGTCTACTGCTGCGAACACACACAAACACACATTCCATAGTATCAGATTCACATTTATGCATGTAGCATAGTGCTTCCCAATCTTTTTCTGTTATGCCCCCCCAGCAAGAAGAAAACAATTCGTGCTCCCCCACCCCACCACCCATCCCCCTGTCGCAGCTATAAATAACAGCATTTGTCTAGCTACACCTCTGCATAACATAGTATCCTTGTTAACATAAAGAAACACAAAAAAGAGATATAGTTCAACTTACAAGGATGTGCAATTACACTTCATTGTAGTACGGCGGGAAAAAAAGCATGTTCCCCAGAGTCACACGCGCCCCCCTCATTGATGACGAAAGCTTGCAGAAGAATAAAAGACTGTCCGGACCAGACTTTGGTCCATCAACTCTGCCATGCTACTCTGTGTTGTTAACTTGTTTCATCCTCCACATCTATGTCTTGCATATCTATGCTGGCGCATGTTAAATGTTGCAGGTTGAGGTAAAAATTCCGATTAAATCATCAGGATTTCAAACATGTTTGGTTTTCACACAATCGATTGTGAGGTTATCTATAGCAGTGGTTCTCAACCACTGGGCCGGGGACGGGTACCTGTCCATAGGACAAGTGGTGCCGGGCTGCAGAAAAATAATTCCTTTAGTTTCCTTTTCGCCCCATCTGACTATTACTTACACTTACCCATATACTTACACTTATCCATACCCATATCAACATATGAACTTAATAATAAAATGGCTAAAATTAGTTATTTCGGGAGCAACTGAACATAGTAGGTTTCTTGAAAATGTTTCACCTCTCATCCAGGAGGCTTCTTCAGTTCTAACTAAACTTTAGAACTAAAGAAGATGAGAGGTAAAACATGTTCAAGAAACCCACTATGTCAAGTTGCACTCGAAGTAACTAATTTTGGATTGAATTACCTGGTGACTGAGAATCTAAACAGAATAGAAAGGCTAAGATTCCATCATCAATACTACAACTATATTTGATTAGGAAATATTTTCTCATTGAAGACAACAACAATAAACTCAATATGACGCACAAGTCATCGATACAAGACTCTAACTTTTTGTACTGGTCCGGTAGCAAAAAGTTATAGGTTGTGTGCACTTAAGAATTCGTTGTTGTCCCCGTGCAGTGATCTCGATTTTATAGTTAGGGAAATATTTCAGAACACGGTCTGTGGCGCAAAAAAAGTTGGGGAACACTAGTCTAAAGGATGAAGAGGTCTTCTTATTGTTGGGTTTTATAACCGCCAGCTTCATTGCAGCAAGCCAATCCAGTGTCACTGTCTAAAGTCAATTAACCAACATTCTCCATTTGGTTGCTGGTACACAGGGCAGCTGGTCGATATATGCTCTGCACTTTGCACTGTCTGTCACTGTCACTTCTGCATTACTGCTCAAAAAACGTCCCACACTCATCCTCAGGCAATTGGGTTATGTCAACTCCTTGCGGGGGGTTGAGGGCATTAACAGTATGTCGAGTCCTCCATGTATTGGTGAAGCCTGGATGTTACTGCTGCCTTCAGTCTCTTCATCTTGCCATTACCCAGGAGGTGTCTGCAGGTGTTGTACAACGCAGTTGCTGGGCGTGTGGCAAGGGGGCATAGGCACTGATGGGAGGTAATAATCACTTGTTGTTACCCGTGCACATCACAAAATGCACAACTGAGCAAATATTGGGGCCGATCACCACATGACTGAAAATTGTGGCAAAATCAGTTTAAAATCAGAGTGTATGCACAGCTTCAACTTAATCTGTGTAGCAGCCAATTTTGGAGCAGTGGTCACCAAATATATTTGTTATATGTCCAGCATTTCCTAGGCAGACATCCTGGGAGCTGGACATGCAACTAAAATGGCAGACCCCCAGTAACCCCAACATGTAATATAATACATAATATTAAATTTGGCCAACTGTGCATGGTTGTGAGACCAGCCATGATGTATGGACTAGAGACACTAGGAATAGGTAGAAGACAAGATGGAGAGCTGAGGTGGCAGAGTTAAAGACGCTGAGATTCTCTTTGGGGGTGACAAGGAAGGACAGGATCAGGAACGAGGTGATTGGGGGACAACACAGGAAGGTTTGGAGAAAAAGCTAGAGAAGCCAGACTGAGATGGTTTGGACATGTTCAGAGGAGGGACAGTGATTATATAGGGAGAAGAATGCTAGACATGGAGCTACCAGGTAAGAGACGAAGAGAATGCGGAGGACAGGGTGGGATGGAAACTGTTGACTCGCAGTGGCAGCCCCTGAAAATTTGGCCAACAGAGCTGGACCCCTCTGAATGCTCAAATACAACAATTTCTCTCATGAATGCTCACATCAGTCAACACAGAGAAACCATGTTGTCCATGTTCTTATTGAGCATCTCCAGCATGTGGCGCTCCCTCCACTCACACTTTCACTTAAAACAAATAAGTTCCCTCTACAAAAACAAAATAAATGAGAGAAATCTCTGTCCCCTTGAACTCATGGCCTCTGGTTGAACCTGGAACTGAGAGATCAAATACAGGACACCACCCCCAATCAGCCAGAGCTCTCTTTCAACACTTAACAATGCAGGAGCATGTTCCAGGCCTGAGTGAGTGATGAGCAGAAACAGAAAGTGTCTGTGGTGGGCCAGTGGGGCAGTTGGAGTGATGTGGTCAGAGATACAGGGAGCAGAGGGGGCGTGGGGGCCAGGGGAAGAGTAAAGAGACTGATATGGCCCCTGTTACAGAATATGTAGAAATACAAATGGACAAACCTCATTAAACAGACTATATGCTCTGATGATGGGAAGGATCTATTCCAGGGAGTTCCAAACTCTTTCCTGGTTCATACACTAAAGTGATTAATTCCTTCACTTTAGGAGCACCTTCATAGTTTTTCAGACATCTTATGACATCATTTTAGAAAATAACCAACTGTAATTAAATGAAGATATGACATTTCTAGTCATTAAAATGTGTACAAAATTATAAGACCTAAAGTGGAAACACGCATTACCTAATATTTACTAACTATATTTTCAAATGTACTTGTATTATATTTACCAAAGTAAGAAAAAATATATATTTTTAATTACTCATGCAAAGACATTTATAATTTATAAAAAATTTAAATTAAAACAATACATATACAAAAAAATATATATATAGTGTAATAATATTTTAATATTTCCAAGGAAAATATTATGATCCAAAAGCATTTTAATATTATGGTATCTACTACAGCACTGGTCTTCCTCTGACCTCCTGATCTGGTGACCGCACCATGAACCCACAGTGTCCCTAAAATGCCCCATCCCTAAAACACAGAGCTGTGCCAACTATCAGCAGCCAGACTCACTGTCACTCTCTTTTACTGCTGCTGCAGAAGGAATCTCACCTAGAAACAGTGAATAAATTTAGATAGGATGGCAATTCCTAATCTCTAATCCAGAGCAGGAAACATTTGCTTACAAAATATGTTGTTACAATAACCAGATGAAGAATTCTAGTCTGGAATACTGTTTATATTATATGCACATTATCCAAATAAGGATATATGTAAAATTTCTAATGTTATTTCTTAATAATAATGTATATAGTAAAATGATGCAATCCTACATCATTACCATTAAAAAATAACTACGTACATTTAAAAACTAGGCAGCTCAGAAGAAGCTTGAAAATTTGTAAAATATAGCAAAATGTTACAAAATTAGCCAAAGCAAAGTAAGCTAAGTAACTAAGGTTAGCTGAAAAAAACACCAAAACAATGACATAAACAGAACTATGACGAAAAATAACAAAACACACAATACTATATATTATTAGAGAAAATACATGCTATACCAGTAATTCAAATAGTGAAAAATATTAATTTGTTTTTCTGTAATTTTGCAATATCCCTTTTTGGTTCAACGCTATGAAACTCACGGAGTGCATTCTTTAAAACTGATTTATACTACTATATTTATATTGAAAAGGCTAACACAGCTTATAATAATAATAAGTCAAGTAATAAATAGTCGAACGTACACTTTGAACTTTGCGGTTCTGGCCAGTCTGACTCACTGCCGAGTTCTGAGAAAAAGGCTGTCAGATCCTGGTTGGGGTCCAGCTCCTGGTCTTGTACAACGCAAACGGGTCGAGATAAGGTGTACAGATCCAGGATCTCAGGAGAACCCAAGCAGTGAAAGTCCATGAAGTCAAACATTGCACCGTTTCCCGAAAACCATCTGAGGCAAAATACTCGTATATAAAAAATAACAACAATAATAACAATCTAGTCTCGTTGTTGGAGCTGAGCTGAGCTGGAGTCTGTATCGGAGTCCGTCTGAGCGCGTGCACCGCGGAAACAAACCTAGAGCCTTTAGAAAACCACGGTTGACATGTTGGATTTAAATTCTGCAGCGGTTTAATCCAGATTAGGACTCGGCTCTGCGGGAATAGCGGTTATTCCAATTCTTCCGTTTCTTCTACTTTTTCCTTCTTATCTGCTGCTCATTGACGGATGTCTCCAAGCTGAACCTGCAGCAGACTCGCTGTGTCAGTGGAGCGATGGTGTTTTTTTCTAATGTATGCAGCTGAACTCTCCATGAACCTAATACTGCTGCTACTGACCTTCACATGACCCAGCCGGAGGTGACGTCATCGCCACCGCCGTCACCAGTCCCAGATCAGGAAAAACTTTTCTTGGTTGTTTTCTTGAGGATATTAATATCTTCCTAAAATATATTACAACAGTAGAGAGGAAGTTCTTTACTGTACTAAAAGAGAATTCCGACTGTTGTGTCACGATTACATTCAATGTGGAAATGATTTCCCCGAGAACCATACTTAGGAATCTAAAATTGGAAATTTGGTAAGGTAAAAGTAAATACACACACACACACACACACACAAACATATATTCCTATATGTATGTCTGTAGGTGTGTATATACTGTATATATATATATATATATATATATATATTTATATATATATTCCTTTCCATTATATATATATACATACATATATAAAATGTGACCTCTGTATTTCAACCATCACTTAAGTGTATAATATATATATACATATATATAGCGATTTTTTTATATATTATAAATATATACAGTATATGTGGCACATGGTACTGAACCATATATATTTAGCGATTTCTTATATATGTATATATATATATATATATATATGGCACATGGCACTGAACCCACACACTGCTTGCCCTCCACTGTTCACTTCAGTGATGGTTGAAATACAGAGGTCACATTTTGTAGTGTGCAGTGGTGTGTATCACAATGACAAGGGCTTTGCTTTCCTTAGTCTCTTGACATAACTGAAATAGAGACAATAAATATAAAATATTCTATCTATCACCTTCCTAACACCTTCCTAATATTTTTCACTCACTACATTTCTTTTCCCTTCACCCTATAAGGAACTTTTCTTTTTCTTATTCATGTTTGTATTTTATATTATTGACAAATTCTAACCAGATTTCTTAACAATAAAGTAAAAGTATGTGTTATGTGTTTTTTATCTCTCTGCTGTTATTTAGACTTATTTATGTAAATCAGATAAGCTGCAGACTCACTGAGGTTTAAATAAAGGTCACTGGAGTGCAACTGTGGAACACTGATGTCCAACTATTGGCATTTTCACGATTTAAACCATGTGGTCTTCAGGAAGAAAATGAAAAATCAATCCTTATTGCCTGTTTTTTTCTTTATTTAGACCCACTGCCATCCTTAATCTTTGACTCTAAGTGGGAAATATTTGCGGCTAGGATGAGGCTTGATTAAATCTAACAAATGACAAATTAGGGTGGAGAAGATGAACCTGTTTAGAATAATGCATCTTATCTACAGCATTCATGGACCCATGGACCATTGGAAACAATTTGTTATGAAAGCAGAAAAAGTTTACCATCGAAAAAATTGTCTTCTGTCGTAGAGAATAGTTATCCTTAAAGTTTTCAACAATATTTTATGTGAATATTAACATAAATACTGAATATGAAAATGAAGAGATTTTACACTTGATCTCTCTCATTGCCACTGCTAACCCCATTGCAGCGCAGCACCAGAGGAGCTCCAACGTTAAAGGAGGCTAATTACTCCCGCTATCTCCCACACTGCAGGGACCCGAGGTCACAGAGAGGACAGGCATGTAAAACATTCCTGGACCTCCCTCCTTGCCCGCGTCTCCTCACTTCTCCTTTCTCCGTCTTTATCCATCCTGTCTGGACTCCCTGTCTTCATCCTCCATCTTCTGCCGCTAAGAATTTTACTTGCATCTCTGTGTTTCAATTATTCTTCACTAAGTTATTTTGACCTCTGCAACAGTGCCCTATAATCTAAAGTGAAACGCTATATTTTTTAGCACTAACCCCATTTACCAAAGATTGGTTATAGCTGAAAACGTGGTTGGTTTGGGAAATTTGTTTGTGTTTTTATATGTTTATGCACAAAAACAACCAGACTTTGTCTTCTTGAATGCTGTCAAACCTTTTTTTTTCTTCTGGACACTCAATTTGATTTTTTACGAGTGTTCCCAACATTTCTGTCTAAATCTGCAATGCTGCACCAAATGGTTAGGGCCAAAGTGGAACAGAATGACCCACCATTCTCAGTTTTCCTTTTACTTTTTTACAACCAGCTGTAAACCTTCACTTCATGCCTGGCACCATTCAAGGGTTATTTATTAGTGTAATAGATTTCTTGTCACAGCAGTGGGAGCTGGTTTAGACAGGTTAACATGCCTTTTTGGAAGTTGTAACTCCTTGTTGAATTTGGGCTTAATTTTTTATGAGGTTGTCTAAGTGTTTTCTTCATTAATGTTTGCTGAGAACATGGTGTTGCATAGTAATCTAAACAGAGGTGAGCCAAAAAGCAAAAGTGACTTTAAGTGAGTCACGAAATATAAACCCCATGTCTTCAGACTGGTAACAATCCGTAGGTCATCAATTAGGCCACAGTAGGACACACTACTTCATTTTTTCTGCTTAATTCAGAAATATTTTAAAACATTACATGTAGTAAAACATTATGTAATTTAGACTGCTAACAGGGTAAAATCTAAAAGACAATCCGAAGTAGCGGCCCCCAACAGCCAACAGTTTCATTGTACAAAGGCATGGGTCTCAAACATGGGCCCTTGGAAAATTCAGTTGACATACTTATTGTCTATTATAGTGGTGCTCAGGTTACAATTTTACATGCCCGCCCAAATATTATTAAAAAATTATTAAATTAACTTGTTTTTTACTATCCAATACCCCAATAAGTACAAATGTTAATTAAGTACTTAGCTTTGTGAGGAATCATGGCTGGCTGATGGAGGACAGGGTTTACTGTGAAGAAGGAGAGTCCCCCTCTGATTCAGGGGGGCTCTTTCCTTTACTGAATTGTTTGGTTAAAAACCGTTTGATTGTCCTTTAGGCAACTTTATCAAAAGCCCATGCATTGACATTTGTCTTTTTCTGTGTTTATGGTGGCTCCAAAATGGGACAGTGCATTCTTAGTGTACTGGTGCTCACCTAGACAACCCGTTATTAGGGTATTACTTTTCAACCAGACCTTGCACATTCTCCCATTGTTTTAAGACATATTTGATCCCACTGGAAAAGAGGGTGTCCTCTCTGCACATTAATCCCACCCAACAAACTTGAAACATGTTACACTTATATTTATAGTTGTATAAATAAATACTTATAATTTTCTGCAACTGTAATTATAGAATCTTGTATCCTGTATCACTTTTAACCCGAGACACAACTGTTCTTTAAATAAAGTGCGCAAACAATTCTAAATGAGTTTGCCTACATATTGTTGAAGTCTCTGTAAAGATTATGTAATGAAGATTTTTCCTTTACTCCATTCTTCAGGCCCGGGAACCAAACCTGGCCTGCAGTGCAATTGCATTTGGCCAGCAAAATCATAAAATATATCTACTAGAGTTGGCCCACCAGTATAAAGGCAGGATTTATAGTTTTAGTGCATGTTATAGCACAGACATTGTGATTTTTGTTGTTGTAGGTCTATAATAAATATTGAAACATTAAAGAGATCTGGAAATGCTACAGATAAAGGCAACCAATGATGTGTGTTATATTTCTCATTTCCTTTTTTCATGTGTTGATGATATTGAGCGGCTCTTTCAGATTCAATGTTCCCAAAAATCAAATTTATTCATGGCAGGAACTTCAAGATGGGCAAGCCAGGCAGTTGCTTGGAGCTCAGGCCACTGAGGGGCCTAGTCAAATTTTTTTTTTCTGCTGCAAGCACTGATAGGGTGGGGGCTCCAGCAATATCTTGCTAAGTCGCAACCCACTCTCATAGAATTCAAACCAAGCAAATTAATTTTCTAAGGAAAAAAAAACTTGAAAAATCACTTTTATTACATTGCCATTTTATTCAGCAGAGAGTGCCATTCAAAATAAGAGGTTTTCTAAAATAAATCACATGCTCAACAGCTGATTCACACTATTTTAACCGGCTGTTTGCAACCCTTTCCTCACTGAATATGACCAATTAATTGACATTTAGTTTTATATTTTCCGAATTTTCAGTTGCTGTGCTTCACTTTCCTCCCCTGACTCCATGTCATTGAATTATAACTATTAAATTCACTTTTCATTTTATATCGCCAAGGTGATAGTTGAGGCTGTGCCTTCTCTGCCTTGTCTGACACCATGTCACTTAGTATGACAGTTGAGGCTATGCCTCACCATTCTCTAAGACTCCACTTCATTGAATATAACAATTAAAATTTAAAATTAATTAGTTATTCCAAGACGATAGTCTGCCTAGCAGACTTCACGTCACTAAATACAAGCATCACACTTTCTTTTAATTTTATATTTTCAAGATTTCATGCCTCATCTGACACCCAGTCACTTGGTAATAAAATTAATGGTTGGCGGTTATGGTAAATTTAATACGTATATTCAATGAAGTGAAGTCTTTGAGAATGGGGAGGCACAGCCCATTCTCAAAGACTTCACTTCACTTCACTATTTGTATTGTTTTAATTTCAAGATGAAAGTTGAGGCCGTGTCTCACCTGCCAACCACAAACTCAATGTCAGTGAATATAACCACTCATTTTATTTTTAATTGTTTTATTTTCAAAATGACAGTTGGGGCTGTGCCTCAACTGTCTCCATGTGTCTGCAAATAACCATTGAAATAATTTTCATTTATGTATTTCCAAGATGATAGATGTGAAGTGCCTCACCCGCCTCCCCGAACTCCAGGTCATCTAATATAACCAATAAATCCACTTTAAATTTTATATTTCCAAGAATACAGTTGAGGCTGTGCCTACCTCCATTTGTGTGAATATAATAATTTAGTTCAGTTCTATTGTTATATTTCCAAAATGACAGATAAGGCTGTGCCTCACCTGCATTGCCTGATACCCCATCACAGAATATCGTAATTTAATTCACTTTTATAATTTTACATCTATAATTCCGCCTCCGCTGACTGTAAGTCAATGAAAATAACCAATAAATTCACTTTTAACTTATAATTCAAGGATGACAGTTGATGCTGTGCCTCACCAGCCTCACCTGACACCCTTTTACTGAGGACAACAATTTTGTACAATTTTGTATTTGATATTCCAAAATGACAGTTGAGGCTATTCCTCATTTGCCTCAAGGACATAATTTCATTAAATTTAACCATTAAATGGAAAATAAATTGGAAAATTTATCCAAGATAATAGATGAGGCTGTGCCTCTACTGCCTCCAAGACATGTCACAGAATTTAACGGTTAGATTTACTTCTAATTTTATTATTCTATATATGTCCACCAATAAAATCTTTCTAAAACTTTCAATTTTATATTTTCATGATAAAAGTTGAGGCTGTGCCTCAACTTCCTCCATTTTTCCGAATAAACCCATTCAGTTCAGGTTAATTTCTATATTTCCAAAATGACATAATAATGATAAGGCTGTACCTCACCAGCATTGTCTGACACCCTGTTGCTGAATATCGGAATTTGATTCACATTTATAATTTTACACCCAAGAATCTGCCTCCCCTGACTGTAACTAATTGAATATAACCAATAAATTCAAATTTAAAATTTAATTTAAAATTTTAATTTTATATTTCCAAGATGAGAGTTGATGCTGTGCCTCACCTACATCACCCCTCTCACTGAGGAGAACCATTTTTTCTTCACTTTTTACTTTATATAAGATGAAAGTTGAAACTGTGCGTCACCTGCCTCACAGAAATCACGTTATTAAATGTAACCATTAAATCTATATTAAATTTATTATTCCAAGATATTAGATGAGGCTAAGCCTCATCTGCCTCCCCTTACTCCAGGTACTTAAATATAACCAATGAATTCACTGTTACTAAGTCATTAAATATAACCAATTTTTAAGATGACATTTGAGGCTGTGATTCCCTTGCCTCCATTGACTCCACATCATTGAATATAACCATAAACTTTATTTTTATTGTTTTATTTTCAAGATGACAGTTGAGGATCTGCCTTGTCTTAAGTAAGTATCTCTTTGAGTGAGTATAACCAATCATTTCACTTTTATTTCCAAGATTATAGATGAGGCTGTGCCTCACCTGTCTCCCCTAACTCCAGGTTATTTAATATAACTAATAAATCCACTTTAAATTTTACATTTCCAAGAATAAAGTTGAGGGTCTACCTCACCTTCCTGCATTTGTCTGAATGTAATTTTAGTCTGAAGGTAACTACTTTATATTAGATTTACTTTTAATTTTTTATTTCTAACATGACAGTTGAAGCTGTGCCTCATCTGCTGCCACTGTGTCAATGTCTTTGAATATAACTATAAAATCTATTTTTAGTTTAATTTCCAAGATGACAGTTGAGCTGTTCATCACCTGCTGTTCATCACAAGTATAACCAATAATATAAAATAACATTTTATCATTTGTATCTTATATCTCCAAGAGGACAGTTGAGGCTCTGCCTCACAGAATCCACTTAATTGAAATGTCATTACATATAGCCATTATAATATTTTTTTTATTTTTTATTTCCAAGATGACCGTTTAGGCTGTGACTCAGCTGCTGCCACTAACTAAATGACATTGAATTTATCCATTAATTTTATTTTTATTGTTTTTTTTCAAAGATTACAGTTAAGGCAGGAATATACAGTATATAGTAAGACGTGCAAACCAGGTAGTTGCTTGGGGCTCTGGCAACCAAGGAGCCTGGTCAAAATTTTTCTGCTGTGGGTACTAGTAGGGTGGGGGCCCCAGCAATATCTTGCCGGGAGCCCCAGGAGACTGTAGCACTTTAAAAGAATGTAAAATAAATGTTTGGATGTGTAATATTGTTGTTATTAATTTCAACGTCATATATTTGTTTCATTACTCATTACAATGTTTTAATATTTATAATTTATATAAGTCAGAAAGTAGATCACCTTATTTCTCAGCTCTTAAAACGGTGAAGTAAAAGTAGGATACACCGATGCACATTTTTTGTACAGTAGTCTCCAGCCAAATCTCTTTTATTTAGCCAAAAAGGAAGCTGTGACCGTGCTGCGGCTTGTTTTTTTTAAATAAAATGTCATTACATTTCATCTCTGGGAACTGGGAATGAGCTACAAAGCTGCCTCCAAGAACTGTGGGTTATCCCACCGTCCAATCCATGAATCCACCATGAGCAATTGCAGACTGCCGACTGCAGACTGTTAACATCATCAGAGCTTTTAAATTTGCCATATAACTGTAATGGGTCCTGCAGTATTCCCAAGCGTTTTAGATAGATAGATTGATAGATAGACAGACAGACAGACAGGCAGACAGACAAACAGGCAGACAGATACATGTCCTCTAGTTGTCAGAGAACATTCAAATAAAACAACATTTAAATGTCCACCACCTAATGTAAATATGTGTCCTTTAAGGTGAGTAAACAAATTAGTCAAACTATAATTGAAAAGTAAATGTCACATCCAAAGTTAACCAAAATTATATGGTAAGTCAAGATAGTTAAGTTTTTTCACAAATACAGCAAAGATGTGGAATTGACTTACATTGATACCACTGTGAAACCTACAGCTGGATTGGCTGATTGAAAGTGATGTATTAAAAACAAGTAGTTGGTAACAGGACAACATGTTTGAAGAAGTAAGTTATAATTACAAGAAGTAACTAACATTAAAAAATATATATAAATGTATGTTGTAGAATAGGTTAATGTAGATAGAAATGCAAAAATAGTTAGGCCTAAAAGTTTTAGGGTTAAAGGATTTTTGACGCTGAAAATATGTCGTTGTTGCAAATCAAACCAGTTTAGGTTCAGTATTTAGTTTTAACAACACTTTTAATTTTTTTTCAAACATGCACAAATTTTCTCTAGTCAGTGGACTGCAAAATCTCAACTGCAGCTTTAATCTAATGAATAACATCATTAGATTGATCCTCTACACTGGAGATCCTCTCCACTGCTGGGTCCAATACACTTCTGTGACCAGGTTTGTCTCAATGTGTATTTAAAGCCAATGAGCAACAAACCTTCAAAACAACAGAACCACGGGGAAAACAATTTTGGATTTGAATTATTTTTTAAGTTTCGGTTTTATTTTGAAAAAAAAAATTGTCACATGTTATTTGAAATATTTAATATGATATAAGTTATTGCTTTCCTATGCTCAAAAAACCAAACCGTAGTCTTGTATGTATGATATTCATATCACACCAAGACCAATGTCTAAAGCTTCTAAAGTGTCGGTGGAATCCTCCAACGAAGCTTAAAATTGGTCACTCCCTGATTGGTCAGATAGGTATGAAGCTGTAAGATACAGAGAAATCATACTGAGAGGTTTTGTACACCATATTGTACATGAGGAGATACAACAGAGATACATTAGCAACAGATTTCACCTGCTGGAGAACTTTGGTATTTACAGTTGGACCTGTTAAGTCTTCAAGTGTCCTCATATGTAGTGTCACCACAGTCAACTTCGAAACAGCTATAGAAAATTGAATATGCAATATTTCATATCAGTAAAATGTAAAATTTATGTAAACAGCTAATAAAATTAGATTTCTTGCTCTGTCAAAAATGTTTTACTTTCTTCAAAAATGAAAACCGCTTCTGGGCTATGTTCTTCATCAGTCTCTGTGTCATCAGGCACGGAGAGTTGTGAGTTGCAGCTGAGACTACATCCTGAAGTTAAAAGATAAAACATATTCAACTATGTATAGGTTTAGAGTTTTACGAAAACAAAAAAAAAAGAAAAAGTGGACACAAACTTTTCCTCTGTCCAAATTAGACACATTGTGTGTCAGTTTAAAAAAAACAACAACTTTTGTCTTAATATTTGATACTAACAAACTTTTTTCCCAGTTACTGAGTTCAGTGTCTTCTAATAACTTACCCCACAACACGAGGAGAGCCACAAACATTCCCATCTCTGACTGGTCTGCAAACAAGATCAATATCAACAGCACAAGCTCAAAAGTAAAACGTTTGTATAAAAGAATAGTTAAGACATTTTTTCTGTCTTTGCTCAAAAGACATACAGTATGTGTCTACTGTATTATTGATACAATATGTACGTTATGTGAATTTAAATAAAATATGATATGATTGTCAATTTAAATGTTGTATGTATGAAAAAAAGAAATAAAGTATAATAAACCTAATGTGATACTCACCAGTGTCAGCTTTGTTCAGATCCGATGTTTGGACTATAAGGAAATACCAATCAGTGCATCACACATAAATAAAGCAGGCTGTAAATATTTTCATATGCAAATGTGCAATGTTTTTTTTCTTTCCAGATAGTCAAGAAGTTCTTTATTTCTTGCAAGAAACACATTCAATTCATTCACAAATCACGTTCAGTGAATCAGTGATAAATAAGGTCATGCTGAATAGCTACTTTTAAAGCCCTTAAAATATTTGGAGCTCGTATTTACTCACATTTCCCCCTGTCAACATGGAATCAGTAACAAGTAATTGTGAGTATGAGGGAAGAAACAACTGAATTTTTCATTGGTCTCTCATTTGTGTCATAGAAACATTGTTGAATTTTTTTGAAAGTCTGATTAATGTCATTTTCCAGCTTATATTAAAGAAATGTGATTAACATGACAAAGACAAATTATTAAATATACACTGAATTTTAAGCAGTGCTTGTCAGATAGTCTCTTCTGCTAGAAGTGTTCAGACCACCCTTTGCAGAACATGTATAGTCGGTTTTGGACTCCTCTTCACTACCTTATTCCGTAGTGCTATGCTGTTCAGAACTGACCTTTTGATTCAAAAGAGTTCCCAGGTTTTTGATAAACGTGGTTTTTGCAGAGAGACATTGTGAACTCAAGACGTATTCAGTTTCAGGTATTGCTGTTTAAGTTCAACATCTTTGTGTTGTCACTTTGTATTTCTTTTCTCTGTGGAGACAAACCGTCCCAGTCAATGGAACGTGTTACGTTAATAGACTTTGTTTTGATATTCCTGAGTAAAGAATCAGGAACAAGTCCTTCTCTCTGTGCATTTTTTGTGTGTTCAAGCTTGACATTTAGTTCCAAGCTTTACAGTCCTGACAAAAGGATAATGAAAGGAAAGCAAACTCCTTGTCATTGTGACGCCTGGGGAGCAGTGAGTGGGGACGGCGCCATGCTCAGTGGATCTCAGTGATAACCTGGCAAGTCCACTTCTCCACTCAACACTCCTGTTGTCCTCAAATCCTGTATACACCCCGTGTCTTCCGGGTCAAAATAATCCGTCTTCACTAAATCCCCATTTTAAGCATCTTAATCAAATTTTAAACATCACATTTTTTTGCTTGAAGAAACAAATAGTCATTCACCAGAAAATGTGTGAATACCTGTGTTTTTCCACTTTACCTGTTTTTCTACGGCTTATGAAAGAAATGTGCAAAAAGGAGTTCTGGATGTGTTTTTATTCATCCCAATTAGTTTCTTTTAAATTTTATATATCTATTATATTAGATTAGATTGGATTGGATTAGATTAGCAGCCCTATGTAGGTCAGAAGGTCAGTCTCATCCATTTTTTTCCATCTGTCTCCATATTTGTGTAAACCTTCCAGATTTGTCATTGCCAGTATTATTTTTTCTGTTGCTGGTGTGATGAACAGGTAGAATGAAAAGACGATATCATGGGCATGAGAAACGACCTATCTTGGGGGTCCTGGGGTCATCTTTATGACACTTTGTTCAGCCTCCCTGTCGTGTTGGTCACATGCTGCCATGAACCATGATATGTTGCCATTTTTGAAAGGAAAGTCTTTCTTTCAGCTTCAGAGTTTTCTTCTTCTTCTTACAATGATACATCATGCTCTGGGTTGCATTCCTCCCCATTGTCTTCTTCTGATACATCCTCTTCTGATACATCCTCCACGTCCTCTTCTGACTCAGAGTTGTCTTGCTGGAGATCTTGAAAAATCACTTCTAGAGCCTGTTGGACGTTATAATGCACAGTCAAGGCTTCAGCACAAAGATGGTCATCTGCAGCACCTTTATAGCTTCTGGAAATCCACAATCAAAGGGCCCCGCAGTCTATGAGAAGACCACCTATCTTGTCTTGTTAGCATCTGCTACTGATTGATCTCAGACAGAACTGAAACATTCTCACATTCTATATTGTGTAAATAACTCTGTGACCATGATTTCAATTGAATTTCACTGTCGGGTCATTTTGACCCGAAGACAACCTTTGTAACTTTTTTTGTACAGCATGCATGGTAATGTAGATAAAGGCAACAATTAACTTTTTCTAATGTTGGGGTCAATCTAGGAAAAGTCATAAAATTTAAAGTTGAAAGAATATCTTTAAGGGGATTTTTTTTGGGGTTTTCTAATGCAGTTTCGGGTCATTTTGACCCGAGAACAACAGGAGGGTTAACCATTAGGTCACCAATGGTAAAAAAAAAATAGTCAAAATATTAGTCATATCCACAGTATTGAAACAGAAATCAACCATGAACCATAAACCAGAAATGGTTTAAGAAATGAGTTAAAAAAAAATTGTAAATTTCTCAAAATGGAATACTTCTTGCAGTAGTTTTAATTAACGCTACTATGTTGAAGAAACTGTACTCTCACTTTGCTATACTGAGCTCATTACTTTTATCACAGATAGTGTATAAAGCTTTAGCTATCAGGTTCCTTATGGGTCAGTCTCTCTACTTTGACTTTGTCAGAAAGACAAACAACCCACGCTCTATCACGTGACTGTTTGACCAATAGAACGTTGTGCAAGGTCATAACGTGACAAAAAAATGGCAGACTCAAACGTCAGCATTGCTGACAGACAAGGACGCACAGCCATGGCCTCATACAGAGAGCATGTTTACCTCACTGGTGCTATGGTGGTCTTGTGGTTAAGGAACCAGGGTTGGGTCCAGGTTTAAATCCAGCAACTGCCAGGTTACCACTGATGTAGAGCCTTGGATGGTAAAGCCTTGGATGCCATGTTGGTATATCCAGGCTTACAGCAACATACCTGGGAGGCCTGACCTGTCCACCGAAGCAAGGCCAGTGTTAAACTCTGCAAGCACAGCCTTGATGGTTGATCTTTTAGAGTAGCATCAAAGATCTTCCCAAAGCTTTTTACCAGCTTCCCTGTCAGGAATGTGATTTGAAGGGGAAGACCGTTTATGTGGAAGCAGAACTTTTCCTCTTCCTTCTCTTTCCTCAGCACAAGGGACCTACATGACATTCTAGACCACAATGTTAGCCTTTTAGACCTAAAAGAGCCAGCAGCACCCTGGTACTGATGTTGCTGTGACTGTAAGGTTATCCATATAGGCTCTGATTGGCAGTTGGTGAATGACAAATCTGGACAGAGGTCCTCTGCTTTCCACTTTTGCCAGAGCAAACAGCGTCACTGATACAGTGCAACTAGTGATGGTGCCCTTTTATAGTTGATGCCACACCTAGGATATTGATCCAGATGTGGATCTCACATTGTAAATATTGTAATAGTCCTGGATGAGATCTGTGATCTTGTGAGAGACATGGTGAGTGGTGAAAACCTTAGTCACCAGCTTGTGGGGAATTGATCTGTTGGCATTTGCCAGGTCAAGCCATATAAGTAATAAGTCACTGATAAGTCTCTTTGATTTTCTGCTGCTTTTGTCATTGTAGTAATTCTTCAGGAAGAAATCAATCATGTGATTGACAATAATCTTGAAAAAGATCTTTTACTCTATACTGAGCAGTGAGGTGGTTCAGAACTGCAAGATGTTACTTGCGGTCCTTCAGTGTCCAGACAACTTTGGCATGCCACCAATGCCTGGCTATCGTTCCTCATCATATTACCCTGATGATCCTCCACAGCCTCTCCAGAAGTCACAGGCAGTGCGAGTATACCTTGTCCGGCACTTCACTTTGCCCAGGTACTTAGCTGTTTCGTGCAGCCCTGGCTGTGTCCCTGACCTCCATTAGCATAAGCTATTTGGTGTTAGCTCTCTACAAGGGTCAAGGTCTTCGCCTCTGTGTCTGTGGCTATACCAAAATCAGACTATATCAGGTTTTTGGTCAGTAACGTTGGTGACATTCAAAAGCATTTTCAACTCCTCAGGATAAAAACACATTGCATGGACCAACAACGAGAGAAGTGGAAACCATGAACAAATTCTGAACAAAAACAAAAATGCAGTTCATGGAATAATAAATAAATTAGGCAATATGAGATATGCAATAATGAACAAAAAAAATGGATAGGCATACAGACGGTCACACAATCAATGGATAAATAGGAAAGTCTATTTGTCCTCTTGTTGTCAGAGGAAATTCAATTGAAAGCAATGAAAATATTCTCCAGCTCCAACAAATATGTACAGTTTGTCCTCAACAGGGATCAAATCAACTAAAACATAAATAAATAAATATTTAAAGAAATAAATTAATAATAAACCTATTAAAAAGTAAATTAAAAACAATTGCCTCCACAGAATAAAGTACAAGCCAAAAATGTGGACACATTTTCTCATTCAACGTGTTGCCTTTATTTTTTTAAATGACTATTTACACTCTAGACAACTATTGCATATTTAGGTTTCATTCTTTGTTAAAAAACCATCTTGATTGCATTGCGCAGCGCTTTAAAAATTGGATATAATTGGACCCAAAATGCAGGACACAAGGTGACTCGTCCTAGGGTGTTCCTTTATTCCATCAATTCTCCAAATATCAGCGGGGCCCGTCCAATAATTTCGTAGAAAGGGGATTTGGCTTCACGTGGTGGTGGTGCCAAGGCCAGTTTATCTAAAACAGTGAGTAGGCCGTAGATCAACAGTAGGACGTGGATGATCTGGAACAGTATAAAGGCTATTATAAAGTCTTTTGTAGGCATTGCTGATTATGGTGAATTAGCCACCAGCTGTGTGGAGCAATGACCATCATTGCAGTCCTGGTGTGAGTCTCAAATTCCACAAGCATAAAGAAAACCGTCACTAATCCCACACACAAAACCTCACAGATTGGGCTATTGGAACATAAAGTAGATGGTTTGGGGCGATCTGGATCACTAAGTGAAGGCAAAATGGTCAACAGAAACTAAGCAACTTTGGGAAAGACTAAAAAGACTTCTAACTTACTGGAAGTATAGAACAATGCCCAACCTACAATTTATGAGTAATATTTGCGTTAAATATTAAAACTAATAAATCCGTGATATTGATACCACATCAGAATTGCGACTCCTACTGCCCTGTTGGTGGAGTCCTCCACCAGACAGTGAAATTGGTCAATCCCCGTTTTGTCTGCACTATATTAACCTGAAAGACAGAGAAATCATGTTGACAGATTTGCATTCTACACTGTATGATACACAAAGAGATATGATAATACCAACAATCCCGAATGGAAAGTAGATTTTACCTGCTGGAGAACTTTTGTATAAACAGTTGGATCCGTTAAATCTGCAGATGCCTTAATCTGAATCTTCATCGTCATCAACTTGATGACATCTAAAGTACAAAAGATGAACATGTAAGTCTTTGTGTCAATATATTTAAATGTTTATTTCCTCTCTCTGTCAAAAATGTTTTACTTTTATGACAAATGAAAGCCATTGTTGTGTTACAGTCTTCATCAGTCCACGTGTGGTCAGACAACTCAGCTACACAGAACTGCTTCGAGTCCAGGTTGTCTGGCTGTCCAATCTGCCAGTTATGGAAGAAAACAGGAGACCTATCGGACCATGTCCACGGAGCTCGGAACAGACCAATCCAACTGGGCTTCCCTCGAGTTGCTAGAAGTGCCAGATTGGTCTCCGTTGTGTTCTCAATTGTAGCAAGGTCAGTGAAGAAGTTTCTGCAGTGCTGCTGGGCATGAAACCACGTTTTTCTAGCAGGCACAAAGGTGAACACTTTTCCTGATTCACCGACTGCAAAGGGGAAAATAAGGAAAATCTGAAAACTTTTGAATGTATATAAAAACAATGTTATTTTCTTTGTCATAGATTGAAGAATGGGTTTATGATGCTGTGATATCAGAGAAAAAAATTGATATGCAGTCTTAAATATTTTTGAGTTATCAGTATATTGACGACTCTTACCAGTCTGGCAAACAAACGGAAGAGCATCTCTACAGGGGGCATCATACCATCCTCCAGTGTCTATTATTTTTGCACAGTAATCTAATCCATATAGAGCATTAGGGTCACCATGAGTGAACCCCCAATAACTGGTTCTGGCTAGTCCCCCTGTTGCTGACCATCTCCAAGAGTTGGGGTCACTCCCGAACCCCTGCTTCCAAGACCTTGGGTCATCCCACATTCCGATCCATGCCTTCTCATAGGGAAAACTTGGCTGTAGCCTGTTTATATTGTAGGTGCTTTCAATGGTTGCCAGATCGATGTAATGTCTTCTGCAGTATTCTCGAGCATCACTCCAGTTCATTCTCTGGTTTATGTAGTAGTAATTACGCGGTTGGACTTGTGAGCTGCAGCTTAAGCTACATCCTGAAGTGCAATGGTAAAAAAAAAACATTTCCAACTGTAAATGTTTTACACAAACAAAAAAAAAATAGAATTGGACACGTTTTTTGGCGCTGTCCAAATTAGACTTTCGGAGAGATCAAAGGTTATAGACAGAGATCATGGAAAACCTCAACCATATACAAAAACAAAGTAAAAAATAGACGCAGTCTTTTGAACTGCCCAGATTTTACATATTTAGCTGGAGTCTCAATATTTCAAACAAATGATACAAATGTTTTTTGATTTTTTTTCAAAGTTGCTGAGTGCAGTATTTCAGCACAACTTACCCCACAACACGAGAAGAGCCACCAGCTTTTCCATCTCTGACTGGTCTGCAAAGAAGAATAATACAAATCAACAATGGAATCTGCTTTAACCCTCCCATTGTGCGTTGTGTTTTGTACACACCCAGAGCCCTTGCATCTTGTCTCAGAGTATAACAACAAGCCGTGCAGCATACAAACGTGCACACATACACATGCACGCATGCACCAGCATCCCACCATATTGTGCAATGGAAACAGTAACACACTTTTTTTTAATGTAAATTTCATTTGACAGTTAAAAATAATTTTGATAAAGAAAAACTTCCTAAATGAGGTTTATGATTATCACCTACTGAATATTGCCTGATTTAGATGTACTTTTTTGAAAATTAAAAAGTCTAATTGTAAAGGTCTTGTAAAAGAATTTGGTAATGGCAGGCGTAACCGCAGGTCTTTAAAAGTTGCCGCAGTGTGTCCATTTTTTCTCTCTTTGCCTCTTGTGGTGGTGGTTGTGTCTGCTCCTGATGTTTGTGTCTAATACTGTACAGTATGTGGTATTTGTCAGTGTGTGTGGATTTCCTGTAGAGCTCTATTTACAGTGATGTGAACCGTGATATCTAAAAAATTAGGACTGGCACCATTCACATCCGGAAAACTTGATTTTCCGATACGCTACATTGATGTTAGCTATGAACGTGCTGATCTCTTAGACCTCGATTTTGAAGTGCCGTCCACATATGAGGACCAGTGACATGTTGATGCTTAAACATACATTTTAATTTGTTTATAGTGCCAGATCATAACAACCGTAATCTCAAAGTACTTTACAAGCAAAAGACTATGGTACACACAAACACATAAAGTCATGCAGCAACAGGGGAATAAATGCAAATAACCCCTGTCTTTATAGACCCTCACACTGGCTGAGGGGGAAAAAAGAAGAAACCTCAGGGTGACAGACAGTGGAGAGGATTCTCACCCAGGGCGGACAGGCAGAAGGCAGGAAGATAGACAGAAGCAAGAGGACAAACTAATTATATTAATCTCTAAAGCTTTATGAAAAAAAAAACACTTTAAAGTCTTTCACAGAGCCAATTAATCTAATCCATAGGGAAATCCAGAATTCAGATCATGGCTATGGGATTCTAGGGAAGTCCCCGTCCAAACGTGTTAGTTCAAAGGAATTAAAGAATAAAGAATCGACGACCGAGAAAGATAGAGGAGAGCAAGAAAGGACTTAACGTGCCACAATCCCGCCAGCGCTCTTAACCTATAGCAGCATATCAAGGACCCATGGTCCAGCCAAAGGCCTCAAACGGAGTCTATGCTCTCTCTTCCTCCTCCTCGTCTTCACTCCTGTGCTGGTCCTTGTATGTCTCCATGGGGTTGACAACAATTGTCAGAGGTGAGTTGTCCCCGTCCATCTCGTTCTCTTTGCCACTCTCCTGGTCTGCTGGTGAGCAGGACGGATTCGGAAAACACCAAGGGTGATCTTGAACACCAGGAAACTCACACACAACACAATGGTGATGGTGGGAGCGCTGGGTACCACTTAGGCCTGGTGAGCGTTTACCAGGTTGTGTCTGGACAGATCAGTTGTAGGCTACTATGGGCATTGTTAAAAAGGAATGTCTTAAGTGTAGTCTTGAAAGTGGAGACTCTGTCAGCCTCCCGGACTGGAGCTGGCAAATGGTTGTATAACAGTGGGGCCTGGTAGCAAAAGACGTTGGCTCCAAATGTAGATTTCGAAATTTGTGGAACCACAAAAAGTGTTAGGACCTAAGGAATTAAGTGTTCTAGTGGGTTGATGGGGTTTTATCAATTCCACTTTATAGGAGGGTGCCAGACCATGAAGAACCTTACATGTTAGCAATAGGATTTTGAACTGAATTCTAAAATGTGCTGTGAGACAATAAAGAGAGGCAAGGATAAGGAAAATATTATCACTCTGAATAATTTTGGTCAGAAAACGAGATGCTGCGTTCTGGAAAAGCTGCAGAGAATTATCTAATCTAATCTATTCTAATCTATCTACTTGTAAATACATTGTATTTGTTTATATATATCATAGTTTCATTGTTGTACATTCTATGCAAATATACTTAATTTAAGATTAAATTCATTTTCTATTCAAGAATGTGTTGCACATTTATATATATATATATACACTGTTTATATGTATATATATATATATATATATATGAATATTACAAACAAATACAATGAGATTTTGATTTAACATTATGTAACTTAAGGAAACATACTGTTTACATTTCCACAGATAGACAAGTAGACAGGCTGATAGAGACTTAAGCTACTTGACAGTCAGTGGATAAAGATATTTGCCCTTGAGTTGTCAGGACATTCAAATTAAACACCATTTGAATGTCCTCTTCCTGATGTAAATACACATGTCCTGTAAAGTGAGTAGGTGGATTAAGATTGGAATTAGCATTTTTGATATCTTCTCCTTTCGTCTTTGAGGAATGCCACAGCGAATCAGTCGTTTCCATCTCACCCTGTCCTCTGGTTCTTCTCCTCTTACTCCAACTACCTCCATGCCATCCCTTACTGCAATCCATCAATTGCCTCTTTGGCCTTCCTCTTTGTTGCCCTGACTGGTAGCAACAGCTCTAGCATCAGTTTTCTACCAATACAGTATAATCACTGTCCCTCTTTTGAACATGTCCAAATGTCTTTTTCTCCAAACCTTTTCCTCTAATCACCTAATTTCTGATCCTGTCCATCCTTGTCTCTCCTAAATATAATCCTAATCCTAAATATCTACTATGAACTTCTGAACCTTCAACACCTCTTTCTCCTTGCTTTCTCGTTCGCTTTGATTAGATCTATTAGTTTCTCTGGTTGATTTCCTTTGACAAGTGGGAATTTTTTCCAGTGCTTCCAGATTTTTTTATTATGTTTGAGTGTGGAGCTAGGTTACCTGTGGATCTAGGTTTTAAGACTTCCAGTGATGGTACACATGAGTATGTTTCCGACCTGAGGAAAAAGTTGAAGGCCGCCTATGACCTAGCAGTGTCTATTGCAACCAAGGAATATAATAGAAATACAGAGAGTATGACAATCATGTAAGATATCGTAGCTACAGCAAGATGTCGAACTTACCCTTGGGAAAAAGATGAAAAGAAAAGTGTTGTATCTTGTATCAGATCCTACATCTACGAGGTCTGAATTTATATTTGTTGTAAAAAACAAGATCAGTAGACAGGGACAATATGGTAAGAAAAAGATAGGTGATCATCAGGTTATGGTACCTTGGTAGGAAACAACGTAATAAAAACCTATTTTAATTGTACTACTCTACTAATTTTACTATTTCACTACTATGATCCATACTATGATGGATTGAGCGCTGTGCTAGGATTGTTAAGAGCTCATTATTAAAAAGGCTAAGGTGAAGGAAGTGGAATGCCTTAGATCAGACCTGGGCAAACTAAGGCCCGGGGGGCAGATTCGGCCCGTTTGGTGTTATAATCCGGCCCGCCAGACTTGTCCAAATTATACTTTTTATTTATAATATTGTTATCCTTCTACCTTTTCCTTGCAAAGCAAGCATTTCCCCCAATAGATGGTCTAAGAGGCTTAAAGTGTTTTGCCTTCATTCAATACTTTACTCATTATTTATCTTAGTTCATGGAAATACTCGATTTTTTTTATCCTGACCTGGCCCGTGACTCAAATTTTAATTCCAGCTGTGGCCCGCGGGTCAAAATAATTGCCCAGGCCTGCCTAAGATCCATGTTAGAGAGTATGGTCAGTAAAATGTTGTGGTTTACTGTGTCAAACACAGTAGAAAGAACCAAAAGGATAAGTACCAAGGACTCCAATGCAGCTTTAGTTGTTTTTAGGACTTCTGTCACAGATTTCTGTCAAGTCTTGTCTGAGACCAGACTGAATTGGATCCTGGAAGTTTCAATGTTATGACAGCTTGAGATAATCACAATCAATAACACAGAAACTCATCATCACAAATAACCCACAAGGTTAGCCAAAACAGTAAGGGTAAAACCAATTAGATTGAAAAAAAAAAGCACAATGTTGTGTAGGAAGGGCAGGAGGGGTGGCCCAGCGGTAAAGAAAGCAGACTTGGATGTGCAAGGCTTAAAGTCAGAATTCACCACTTGCTAGGTTGCCACTGAGGTGATCTAAGTAAAGCAATTTCCCGACCCACATAACTTCCAGTGGACTCACCACCCACAGGAAGGCTGACAGTATGGGAGCAATGAGATTTGCGTGGCAGGCGTGGAAACTGCTACCCCTGAGACCTGTTAATGAAAAATAGGATGATGATGTAAGAATGAATGTTGTGTATGATACATTTATAAAATAGGCAAAAAATGCCATGGCTGAGCCTATGAGCAGATATTTCTTTATGAGAAATTATTGATACTGGGGGACTGCTCAAAGTAAGTACTTTAGTTACGAGTTAAACACGTTATGCCACATTTTATAAAACATTTGCCAGCAATAAGGGATAAAAATTCAGAATTCAATTAACTTTCACCTAAATTCTGATCCAAGTCATGTTGTCATGAGGGAATAACTTTGAACTGTATTAATGTCTTACGTCACATACCACAACCACATCTGTGTGATATGCAAGTATACAGTGCAATTTTGTTTTCACTGTTTTTAGTAAAGGGGTGATCAAGAAAACAATTACCCATGCTCTATTTCCAATAAAAGTATTCTGAAATAAAATGCAATTAATTAAATCTGTGGTTGCAGGTCTATTTAATAAAATCAGTTTGTATGGGATGTTCCCGTTTAAATCTTTTAAAAATGAAGGAAAAGGAAGGAACAAAATTGAACTGAATGCAATGCAAAGGGATTTTTAAAAATACGTATTATTTACCTAAAGAGGAATAAAAAGAATAAAAAGAATAATTATAATAACTGCTATTAATGTTGTATCTTCAATTAGACACAACAACCAAATACCAAATAAAGACATATTGTATATTTAATAATATTCAGTCATTTTAAAATATTATTGGGGGATAGTGTTGTGATGTTTTTTAAGTTGCTTTGAATAAATCTGGTGAATGTTCCTATAGCTTGAATGTAAACGTACATAAAGTTTCAGATATCATTATTGAAAACAAATCTGGTAAGGTTTCTGATTGACTGAAAAAAAACTTTAATACAATTCTTAAATTTTAGCAGTTTGAAATGATTTATTAATGCAAATATTGGACACATTAATGTGTGTAAAAACTATGTTGTAGTGAATAAATGTTTCGAATGTATAGTGAAGTTAATTTGATGCGGTACTTTATATTCGCTGTGGAACCCCCTGAAATTGCTGTGGCAACCCCTGAAATAAAATGGACAAGCTGAAAGGAAAAGAAGAAGATTACCTACTTACTGTAGGGACATCATAAACAAAAAAAATTGCAAATGTGTTCTGCTTTCACATGAAAGCTGTTTGTACACTTACACAGAAAACTAACCAAATAACATGGTGAGAACGATGCAAATTTTCTGGTTTACATCAATATATTTTCAGCTCAGGGTTCTTCCTGGAAGGGCAAGTTAAACAAATTAGTATTCTTGTAAGGCGTGCAACAATGCATATTGACTTTCAATATTCAAATAGCTAATTTGCCTACTGTCAGTGATGTCTGTGACTGTGCTGGCTGAATGTCATCAACAACAAGTTCAGGGCCAGGGTTTTTCGGGGTGTATGGATGAACCAAGTGTTTAACAAATATCTGATTTTAAGTTTTATCCGCCTGCTTTTTTGACCAACGTGATCCTAACAAATAGTAAAAAAAAATACATTTGGACTCACATAAAGTAAAGATAATAATAATAATAATAATAGATTTTATTTAAAAGCGCCTTTCAGGACACTCAA